>VZRZ01005132.1:8656-35735 GCA_013398175.1 Climacteris rufus | reverse complement strand
TTCCCTTCCCTTCCCTTCCTTTCCCTTCCCTTCCCTATTGGCACGCTATGTAGTGTGTATGTATTGCATGTTATGCCAGAAGCACAGAACCGTCTTTAAGGTGCTGCCAATGAGAAGTTCATCACAGATTGGTTTCCTCAGTACATGTCAGGAAATGTGGAGTGAAGAGGGGATTAATCAGTACAGCTTTGTTCCAGGTTGTTTGAGGCATTTTAGTGCTGGTGACCTAAAAATTTACTTGTGCTCTGGTTTGAAAAGCAGGGCAGTAGCTGGCTTTTCAGAAAAGTAGGATCACAGTTTGCAAGAGATAATCAAGTGACCAAAGTTTTTCTTTCTCCCGTTCCTTTCTATTCTCAGAGCTTGAGCATAGGATATGTAAAAGACTCTTCGTGAGCCACCAGTGTTATTATACACTTAAATTAAATAGGTTCAGTTCAGGAACTGTTAAGTACACTGAGCAGGGGACAACCTCCTTTCAGCCCTCCAAACACACCTCTGACACTAGCCACTTTTTGCTGCCTTTTAGGAGGATTTTTACCTGAGTTTCTTACCTATTATCAAAGGTGGGATGTGTATTGCAGGTGTATCTTTCCTTCTGGGCTTTTTCTGCTCCAGTTGAGTGATTTGAGAGACTGGACTCACTCTCTGGGGCTTCTCGGTGATACCATACCTTTTCAGCAGATTATCAGAGAAGTCTGAAAGTATGCCTGTAAACAAGCAAAAAAGAAAATGCCACTTTAGCCTTTTTCACATTGAAGAAACTTTCACCTGTGTAACTCTCCTAGTCTATTCTGATGTAAGGGGGCACAAGTGCATGATCTGCTGCATGATGTACCTACCCTACATTTCTTCCAAATTAATTATATCCCATAGGCTCTAGACAATGATGCTATCAGGCCAGCTGGCTTCTGATTGTACTTAATGCACTAAACTTCAGCCCATCAGAAACTGTGGTACAGATGAGTTCCAGAATCTTAGACATCTTATCATGGTATCTTAATTACACATATGCTCAAGCCATTAGTTTGGAGCAACATGACCACAAAAAAATGGCTATTTTAAGTAATTAAACAATGTTTTCTTTATGATATGGCACTTGCAGGCAGAAAATGCATCTTTCCAGCCTCTGAGTTGCTCTTCCTAAGAGAGAATTGCTGATGGAAGATACATGTGAAAACTGAACAGAGTCAAATTCAATATCTGGATTACAAATACTGGAAAATCCCAGCTACTTGTTTTTGACTTGGTGAATTGTTGCAGATATACAGGGAACCAGACACATAGTTACTGGCTAACTCCTCCATGTATGTGCAGCATGGGAAGAACTCAATCATACAAGAGCACAGCTCTCTCCCTGGAGAGCATAACAAGGAGTGTTTGTTAGCTGAGAGTGACAAACATTTATGCCCACTGCTGTTCTTGGAACATTGTCAAGTTTCAGTGGCAGTCTCCTGCTTATTCTTCCCTTCCCGAAGTTGGTGGCATTTGGCTCTCAAACATCTGTAGATTTGTCACAGCAGAGAGCATCCTACAAGGAGCCCTTTTGTTGCTGTGGTGGTTTGTGGCTTCCTGAAACACCTACCCTTTGCCAGAGTCCCCATAAACACATAAGTCCTGTGATTTCCAGGAGGAGAATCCTGCAGATGGCTTGTGTGCTTCACTGGTCTACTCCCAGTCTTATCCCCGTTCAGCCTCCCCCAGTGCACTGAGTGTAAGTTTCATGAGCAAGTACAGGGGCTGAACTTGTTCCTTTTTGATTTTGGACCATACCCAATTGGGACATCTAGCATCGCTCAGCAGCTGCAGATAAATACACAATTTCACACACAAACGTAACATTATTTAGCAGCAAGACTATGAGCGTGTTTTTCAGATCATAAAACTATTCACCTTGATATTTCCGGAAGTGTGAGCAAACCCTTCAACTAACAGGGAACGTCTTTGAGAAAGTCAGGCTCTCTGTTCACCTGCCTTCCCAGGTGCACATGCATGGACTTGTGTTCCTGTCTGCATCCAAGGTGACATAACTGAATGAACTTTCTACGGATCTCACCCAGATTCAGTCCCCAGAGCTGAACTGGGATTTCAAAGTCAAGAGATTTACTGCTCACCTGTTAGAGGTGGTGGAGTGTGCCAAGCCGGTGTGTCTTTTCTCTTTGGCTTCTTTTGCTCCTGTTCAGTGTTTTGAGAAGCTGTGAGGGTTTTACCTTTTCTTGGGATTTTTTTGAGATCACAGCTCTTAATCAGCTGCTCTGAAAGATCTTCTGCAGAGAAAAAAAATAATAGAAATTGGAACTTAAGGGAAGTAATAAATCAGATGGTGGAAAGAAACACTTTGATAATAGTGTTTTAATCCAAGTAAATTAAAATGCCCATGAAGAAATATCTCTTAAAGGTTTAGAAAGTCAACAAAAGAGGCCTGTGTGCCATACTACCTGGGAGTCAAGTGACTCAGGTTCTCCTTCTGTGTTGTTGGCAGTAGACACAAAACAGAGAGAGTGAGTTGTGGGCAGCTTGTGTGTTTACATGTCAGAGGGAAGGCTGCATCATTGTGCGCAGAGCCACATGTCCATAGCCACCTCTGTTTCATCCAGTGCTAACTGTTTGGATTGTGTCTTCAAGAGTTACAAGGTCAGTTTTGTGAAGGAAAGTTTTACATGTGTAGAGTCTGTCTAACATACTGGTAAAATGTGCCCCTTAACTGTGCCAGTCGGGCAGTGAAGCATCCATGACCATACTGGGTACTCTTGCATGGTAAAGGTAGGAACTATTCTGACCAGACCAGGAACATCAGCAGTCCAACCAAGGTGAAGAACAAAAGATAAGCAGTTATTCTTATTAGCCTTGGTAAGTCATTCACCTGAATTGTAGCCCAAGTGAAATGGTACCATTCTTATGAGACCTTTTGAAAAAATTAATCTTAGCCTGAGTGTAATAGTACTATTGTTACTGGACCTTTTGGGAAAAATCATCTTGTGACACCGCAAACAGCAGTGCTAAATGACACTGTTTGAGCTCCCTGGAGAACACTGGGCTGCACCAACCCCTGCCTCTGAGTGGCATGCCTCTTGGAGCTTGCAAACCCTCAAGTTTGGAATACTTCAAAGGCCATTGCTGACGACAAGGTCTAGGCAGATACCACATCCACTCCTTGAGGTGCAGCCCAGGCCTGCTGAGAAACACTAAGAGATTTCATATGAGTACTGCACTGAGCCTGGGGGGAATTTTTGGTAGGTAATTTAGACAAATAGATATGGATCTATATGTCTTTTTCCATGTGTTCATGCAAGTGAATTGGTAACAGTATGAATGTTGATATTTTGAATATATAATTAACTAATTGTTATCATTGGAGGAAATCCTACTTCATCACTTTTTGCAATATTAAATTAAGTCAACGATTAAATGTTTTTGCATCCTTTTCCTGTATTCGTATCCTCTGCACCCCTACCCTCTTCCAACCCCAGTCTCTGGGTAAATCATTCCAAATTGCTTCTATTTGAATTTGCTTATGTATGTTTTGTCTATGTAGTAATAGCATGAATCTTGCCATTTAACTCTAAGTTGCACTTTCATAAATCATATTAAATCCTTCTTTTTTGCCAATACTTTTGACAGTGTTTCTTTAAAATTTTTAACCACTCCTTTGTGAACCTTTCATTAGTATCATCCCACAAACCAATGCTTTGAATTCTTAAAAGCTGCTTGTTTGCCTTCAGCTGGGCTCCACACACCCTTACTCAACCCCTGATTGCAGACTTGGATGCAAACACAACTTAATTCCAGACTCTCTCACACTATTTAAGGCTGCAGTTAAGTCTTTGAGCCTGCAGGTAGATGTGGGAAGGATGACCTCTGGGTTAAGTCCCTGGAAGATGTGAGTTCTTTTTCGGGCCCTGCAGGCTTCCTTCATAGTCCTAATGAGCTCGTTTAGCTTCCCACTGCCTCAGTTTCCCAACTGAAGAATGGAACTCATTCTGTTTGTATTTAAATAAGTAATTTTATGGACCAACTGTTTGGCATACTAGCAGTTGTAAAAATGGTGTCTGTGGCTGGAAATGCCATGTAGCAGAGACAGAACTAGGATACCTTCCTTGGAAAACACATAAATTTATAAAACCTGTGGCAAGACAATTTTTTTGACGAGGAAGTTTGTCTTTCATTATTGTCATCACAAGGGTAACAATGAGCAAATAGATTTTTGTTTCTGGGTTGCTAAATCTTCAGGACAATTTTGCAAGATGAGCATGAAATAATAGCATTTGAAGCAGAGGCAAAGGCCATGAATATGCAAAAAGCATATCTATCAAGCATGAAGTCTGGTATTTAGGAGTGTAGCAGAGCAAAGACAACTCTGCTATGCTCAGTGTAAAAGTTATATGAGGTAGGTTCAAGAAAGGAAACTGATGATGAAGGAGAAAACATTTTACAAAGCTCTCCCAATGAAGGCAAATAGGATGCTTGAAATCCTTTACTCAAACTACATATGGAAAATAAGTTCAGGGAAAGCTCAGCGGTATCCTAGCTTTCAATTTACTGTGGTATAAATGAAGAGATTACTCTATTTTTTCTACCAGAGTAAAGATCAATTACTTTTTCCTTTCTCGTCTTTAATTAACTTCACTCTAGGTCTTCACCTGATATTGACATGCAGAAAAAGTGTTCTTTGTCTCTCCATCTGGCACCAGAAGTGTCAGCAGAAGGTGTAATCTATCTGCTTTCATGGGGGCTTAGTTATATCGCTGGAGGGGACAAATAGACACCGGTCAGGACTTTTTGATATGAAGGCAACACTCCTCATTAGTGCAATGACATCATCTAATAACACTTACCTAAATGGTTACACTGTGAATCACGCTTGTCCAGTCTGTCATCTGGCATATCAAGTGGCGGAACATATTTTGTTGACATCATTGAAACAGGCTTTTCTTCTCTTTTGAAGATACTACACCACATTGAAAAAAAAAGTCAGCAGCATGGCATAAAACAGATCTATAGGTGTTACACATCCACTCATGAGGAGTTAGGGAATAGGATGTTTTGTTCTGGTTTTCTTCTCCAGCTTTTCCCATCTGTAAACTAAGGATCAAATTTGGTGTTTATTATGTGACCCAAATTTAATTCAGAATTCTGTTGAGTTAGTCTTATAAGTCCAGCTCCTCTAAGAGACCTTGGATACCCCAAAAGACCCAGGGGTAACCGCTGCCTCAGAAAGATGACCAGTGCCCACAGACTCCAAAGCCATCATGAAGTGAACGTACTCATCACTTTGGTAAGAGCATAGGAACCCATTTCACAAAGCTGTTTAAGTGTCCATGCTCTGTAGGTCTCACTAGATTGCTGTTTGGGCTATTTTATCCCCCTTTACTTAGAATTACAGTGGGTGTTGAAGCCCATCCTCGCCCATCCTCACCCATCCTCGCCCATTCTCCTACCTAAGTTTTCCCAGCATTTGAGCTGAGATTTGATCCTGGACTCACTGGCTCTGGAGCTGCCACAGGTGCCACCATAGAAAGAAGAAAATTAGGCCTTTTTTCACTACTGATCATTTATATGGTTGCTTAGCAGAAACTCCTCAGAATTACAGAAGCAATGTTAAAGGGAAAAAGCCTTCAACCTGAAGGTGCAGTCCAACTGATCTCGGTATCTCCCTTCATCCAGCAATAGCTGTGGTAGTTTATTATTCATGATCTTTGTTCTCCATTTTCAGGGAATGAGAGTGGACTGTGACTTCCTCATAAGGAAGAGAAAGGCAATGAGGAAGGAAAAAAAAATGGAGACATTATGAATTGTAGATGAAAGACAGAATTAATCGGGAAAAAATAGAGGAAGAGAAGGTGGAGAAGGAAAGGCAAATAAAAGAAAAAGGTTTAAAAAAAGGCAGCTGGAGAAAAATAGTGAAAAGGAGGATGGGAAAATAGGACACTGAACTGTGGGAGTTTGGTTTTATTTTGCTGGAGAAATTACCTTATTATTTCTCTGTAAATTGCAATTGTTGTTTGCTGACAAGAAACAGAACATTAGGGGAGTTAATCTCATTTCCATGACTAAACTTGAGTCATTGTAAAGAACAACTAACCCTCAAGCAAAATCCAGTCACATAAATATTTGCAAAAGAAAGTAGGAAAGGTTGCACTAATGTAATTTTTCAGGGGATTGAAAAACATGTGAAATGCCAGGGACCTGAAAGTAAGTGGAGTAACACTGCCTGGCAGTGTAAAATTTGACTCAACTCATACCAATATCAAAAGATGACACTGACTGATACTGTACATATGGGATTAACTCCCTTATGTTTCACTATTTAAAATTTACAAAAATTTGTAATATTCTACAAATTCTTAAAGTCTTACTGAATCAGGCCTATAAAAGGGGTTTGACCTCCAAGTGTTCACTGTAGAACTGTCCCAGTCCAGGCTCACATCCATACTAAAGTATTATACTGCCTGAAGGCTTATTTGAATTTACTGCAGGAAAAATCCTCCACTTTGGAAGACCCCACAGAAAGAAATCATTGAACTCAGGTTAGTATGGTATGGTTGCTCTGTTTATCCACTGTATAAATAGGCTAAAGCTATGATTTAAAATTAAGCAGTCAAAAACTAAATAATTTTATTTAATACAAAAACTTATAATTTGGTCATATGAAGGCTCACAAGACATTTTGTGATTTGAGGGAGTTTTATTCTTCAATGCCATTTGATTTTACTGGCTTTGATTAGGGCACATTGGCTAAATATTATGATTGTAGGTAAAATGTTCCTTTCTGAAGAATACTCAGTTTACAAGGTTTCCAGTAAAATCAGGGATACCATTTCAGACACTATGGACTTTTTTGTTTTTAACAGGTCTTGAGGCAAAAAGGCTGAGGAAAGACAGCAAAATTTAAATTTAAAATTGGTAGTAAATTATATTTACTGGAAATGTCTTATAAAATATGGTTAACTTTGGTTAGATTTCAGTAAGTTTTTCATTGAATTATTTTACCTAATAAAAAATAAGCTTTGTAAAGAGACTTAATATAGGATTGGTATATGCAGATTATGAGAGAATTGCTTCATTATTTTTTCTTAATATGGCAGTTTGAAAAATATTATCCTAAAATACATCCTTAGATCTGTGTTCATATTTTCATAGTCATGCATGCCAAGCCCTTGGCACCTTCAGTGCTTTAAAATTCTGCTTTACAGCCTAACTTCTGACACTCCCCTTCCTTTTCTTTTCTTTTCTAAGTCTGCCCTGCAGCCAGCACTGCCTTGCTTACAAAAGTGTTTCCTCACTGCACTTTGTGACATTCGGTGTGACAAAAGAATAAAAAGAGAAAAATTACCAAAATATACATGGGTTTTGGTATCTTAGGTGTATATACACTGTGTATGATGTGTGAACCTGTGAGTGCTGTAACATCCTGTCACCATGGATTACATGCAGATCTCTCCTTCAAAGGAAAGTTGCTGTATGTGAACATTGTAATGGTGCTTTCCCGAACAACTAAGCTCAATTTCTACCACTAAGGAAACAGATTGCCTGGTAATGTTTTGCATGGGAAGGTAGCCTGCTATGGGGACTGTATGAAGTTGTTAATATGCCTTTACAAATTGAAGCACGTTCTCAGATTTTCATGCATAAAGTACAACACTGTTCCTAGCCGCCTTCACATCAGCACAGTTTGCAGTCTCTGCTGCCATCAGTCACCTTGGTAGCAAACGCTTGCTATTCATGTGGTGAAGTAAGGAGGTTTTTTCTTGCACTCTGTTATGTCTCTTGACATAATGATCCATATTCATCTTTTGTGCATCTGTAATGATTACAGCGGAGGTCTAAATCACACTCAGCAGAAGATACTTTGGGAAATGCTACAGATTTTCCCATATGATTTAGGATTCAATGGTAATTTAACCTGAGACTTTGGTACAATGCAGCTAGGCTGTATCACTCTCTACAGAGATATGTGCCTAAAGGAGTCCCTCAATTCTCTTATTTCCAGGAAAAGATAGAGCTGAGACACCTGAAATACTTCCCTAAAAGTTGAGACAAGTTCTAGCTTTGCTTACATGGTTTTGCATTGCTCCTTGTTAAAACATTTGGCATTAAGATTGGCTCTACTTACAGACAGAGGAGAGCAATGAATGATAAAGCAGACTGAAAAGTGTAGGTATTACTAAAAGCTACTTCAGCCTCATATGAATGAGCTCTCATGCTGAATCACTGTCATATAAGCAATGGGACCCACTTGGGCATACACACTTGTAAGACAGTGATACAGATGAAAAATATCTGAACTTTTCACTTTCGGAATATCAGCTTTGGATTTTTAAATAGCTTAAAACACATGTTAATTTTTTTTTCAAAATTCTCTGTTGTTGTACCTGCTTGATTAAAGTGCCCAAATCCCATCACTCACTAACACAATCTTAAAAACCACAAATATTTGCAAATAATATTATTCCTTTCTTTGCTTAAATTGGGAGTTTCCCTAACAAAGTTCACCAATGCAACCAGTTCCAGGCTTCAGTTAGGTAAAAATATTTTCTAGAGACAGACAAAGAAACCTGTTGTGGTTTACTATGTTAATGCACAGTTGGTTTGATGTAGATGTTTGTTGCAAGTAATCAACCTAGAGCTTAGGGAATACTCAGTACAGCTACTCTCACATATTATGCTAAAATGATGTAAATCTTTCAAGGTCATCTGATAATGTGACATTTAAACCAACTTAAAATGAAATCTCATGAGAAAAACTAGCTTGTAAGATAGTAAACTAAAGCTTTGAGAACAAAACTAAAGAGCTGGACTTATTTTTCATTTGATCTTGAGTTAGGCATGGAAATGGCTTGAGGGGGAAAGTTAAATCTCCATTTCTTGTCTGCTCTTAGGGTTTGAATGGTTGCAGGGGCTATGCAACTACATGGAAATAAGGTACCTACAGATAGTTTTATGTAGTCTGAAGGGACAATACTGTTCTCAAATAAGACATCAATAAGTTACCTTTCTTACCTAGAAGATGGAGAAATGAAGTTCTGATATGCAATTCTTGTAAAACTTTACAGGGGCTATGTGGGCATCAATGTCAATACTCCTCACCATTGTACGTTAAGGCTCATCATTTCTTTGTATGTTGAATACTTAGAGTTTCTGAACTGGCCCTTTTCAAGGTATTCACAACCTGTGGTTCTGGAGACTTCAGTAGACAATGTGATGCATGTAGTGGTGTATGTGGATTTTTTTTTCTCTTGTTCACAAGAGTGTTTTGTTTCCACAATTGACAAAATCCCCAAGAAAAATGTGCTAATTTCCAGGACATGCACAATTATTAAAAAAAGCATTGGCATGTTGACAAGGATGCTACATAAATAATACATAAATAATCTTGAGAGCATCCTTGTTGTGTGGCAGCAGGCAATATCGATTTAATAAGTTTATTTTGATAGTCAGTAATAATGTACACTATGTACCTATCTTCTGAAGCCAGAGCAATTCCGAACATATTTTTGTCATGAGTTGAGAGAAGTAGAGGCAGAAACAGAGGCAACCAGGGTCCTAGGTTTGTACAGCATGCACACTTGTTTGTCCACATTCCCATAGGCATTGCTGCTGCTGGTGTATTCAATAGTTGGAAATGGAAGTAAGTAGGAGTATCTTACAGGCTGCTGCTCCAAGCAGACACAAGGCAGAGGCTGGACTTCAATAGTTACCAGTTACCAGCCTGGATGAAAAGCAGCATTTTGCTGCCCTGCCCAAGGAGCTTCTCTGGCATGAGGGTTTGCCCTTTAAAACTGATGCCTCTTCTCCCACCATGCACACATTTATGGTTTCCTGGTAGGCTTTGATTATTAAATTATTTTAAATTGGCTTGCCCCTTTCTGTCTGGTTGCAATGAGCACATGAGATAGGAGGGACAGGCAGTCTCCCAGCATACTCACCTGCTCCTTGTTCCCTGCATCCCTAAACCTATGTGGGAGTCAAAGAGAGACCTGTCCTTCCTTCTGTAGCATGCCCTCTGTGGAGGGCTCTATAGCGTGAGTAGGCCCCTTATTTGCATTAAATAATTTCCAAATGCATAAAGAAGGAATAAGATACTGGATGTAGCCATCTTGCATAAATATTCTCAACACAGAAATCACATGAAACAGGTCAGGGGTCAGGGAAACGGTACAACATCTGACTGCATTTGGCTTCTTCCATCTGCACTCAGCAGGCAGCCTTGGTACCTTTATCAGAAAATAGGCACCTTCACCCATACCCCATCCTATCCCAGCACCATTACAATTGCTTCCTGACAAATCATGTGAATAAAGCAAGATAACCAGTCTACTGCAGTGAGAGTAGAAAATAAGTGTCCTAAAAGTAGAAATTCTTGGCGTTTCTGCTTTGCATTCCAAACTTTTAATTACAAGTTTTATTATATGTTTAACAATACTCTATTGGAGTGATGCCTTCTGGGGTACAGAAGATTGCTTCATGCTAATGTACAGAGTTTCTTCTTCAGTTATTTAGGCACTAGGCTGCTGTCCATAGACATATTGTCATATTACTCTGATTTTTACTTTTATAAAGCATATTTAAATCTTCTTAGCAAACACTTAGATATTTGAAAGCATGATCTGAGTGCCTCCCTCCACCCAAAATTTTGCCGCTAATACTAGCATGGATGCAGAAGTACCACAGAATTATCTGGGAACAGTTGCTTCTGGGTGCTATTTCAAAAACCCTGGCTGGGTTGTGGACTGATTCCTAGCTGTAAACTTGTAAAATAAATAAATAATCAAACTTGATAAATAAATAAATAACCAAATAAAAAGTATTTATTTGATTAATCGAAGAAATGTGAGATACATTTTCACAGGTTCTGGTCACAAAGATTTTGTCTTTGAAGATAATAAAAAATACTAAGTCTTCCTTAATTTTTTCCTTGATGTACAAATTAACCACTTGCACATGCCAAGCTTACTAGTGAGGTAAGAAGACCTTATACCAGTTCCCACTCTGCTGACTTGCATTATCTGGTTGTGAACTGTCCCAGGAGTTAAAGTTAGCGCTTTAGTTTTCTCTAAAGCACTCTCTTCCCCATGGCACTATCCGTGAATTCCAGCCTTAGTTTTGTTATACTCAGCTTTCCCTGTGCAGTGGCAAGCCGATGCTTTTCTGATAGTCCCCAGAGGTGATAAGGTGATAAATTGCCTTGCTGGTGGTGGCTGCTAAAAATACCCCAAAACAAACGAAAAAACAAATCCACACAGCCCCCTTTAAAAAAAAAAAAATTAAAAATAAAAAAGAGAGAGAGAGAGAGACAGAAAGAGAAAATCAGGAAGCCAGCCAGCTGTGAGGGGAACGTGTGGCTGAAGTACTTACTGAGTGGTGCGAGATGGTGGGGAAGGTGCGTTTTGTCGTCGCGTCTCACTGGAGGAGCTTTCCGGATTGGGGCTGCAGATGATGCCTTTGCCCGTCTTTTCTAGGGAGCAGCGGGATCTGTCGCTATGGCAACGCGGCGCTCAGGCGTCCTCCCGGAGACTAAGGAACTCCACCACCATTCCCTGCCCCACCAGCGGATTCTAATCCTGTTTCCTTCCTCTTCCACAACTTGCAGAGGCTGAAGGAGAGGCAACAGTATATCGGGGAGACCAGCAGCACCTCAAGGCTGAGGCATCATTCCTTCCAGATGACCAAGAGCCACAGATGCTGAGACTCTCACAGAAGCAAAGGAGGATGTGAAAGCTTTGGCACCGAGAGCCTAAAGGTGAGCTGCAGCTGCCGTGTCTAGAGGTGCAAAGAAAATCACAAGGGGAGGGAGTAAGGCTGCTGCCGTCAGGGACCCAAGGGAGAGTTGAGAATAAAAGTGGAGCAAGAAGGCAGAGCACACATCCAGGAGCAGCACCATAAGCACAGAAACTGATGGACACTGTCTCCAGCACTGAGGTTCAGTGATGACTGCATATTTGTGTATATATCTAGCCACAACTCGTTATACAAGCATGGTATTTATGGGGCCAGGCAGGGAGTCTTCCATGGCTGCCACTTGTTTGCCAGCGGAGACCAATCTTTCCTATTTTAGCTCATGCCTTTGGATGGAGCTGTTATTTCAGCTGAGGGAAAAATATACAAACATGTCTGACACTGGAAAAACTCTGGAAGAAATACTCTACTCAGTGGTGGGACTGTGAGCTGCCCCTCTCTTAGTATTCATTTGCAACAAAAATGCTTTTGTCTATGCCTTTTCATCAAAACATTCTTAAAAACTGTGGCAGCTCACAGTTGCTGGTGATCTCTTCTTTCCCCTGACTCAGTGACTGCAATTCAAAAGTGCCAGTGTGCACAGCATACTTTCCTTCATAAACAGGAAAGGCCCAAAGGGGCAAAGCACTAATTGCCAACAAACTGTGCAACATTCTTGGATGCTTTACGTGTCATATGTGGTTCTGCAAAATGCCAAGCATGCTAAGTGCTCTAAAGGCACCACCTGAAAGAACTGTGAGTTTTCTCCATAGATACCTGGGAGAGAAAAGCACATTTATTACCTTGGAAAGGGTGAGTCACCTAAGTTTACATGTCTCAGTGCCCCATCTTTAAAAGCAAGTTCATAAATGTTTAGATTATTCCTGACAAAATGGAGCAGAGCTACTAAGAATTTTTTGTGAAGATTAGGATTTCTAAACTAAAAACAAAACAAAACAAAACAAAAACCCCAAACTTCCAAACTCCTCAAACCTCACAACCCAACATCTTGTTTTTTACAAGTTGTCCATCCCCATTATTGTCACTGTTGCAGTGTATTTTAAATAAGAACCCCTCTAATTTTCCGTTAAATGTCTTTAACTTGGAAACACAATTATTTTTTTCTATGTACTCATAAAAATAAGAATGAGGTGACTGAATAATAGGCTAATGAAACAAAATGTTCAAATCAGAAATATGTTTTGAAACTCAGCTGAAGATTGCCTTTTTATTGTCCTGATTGAAAAAGTCAGTCAGTCATTTATAGCACTAAAGAATTCCCTGAGGACGAGAAAATAGTTTCTTGTTCTAGTCACCAAATCCCAAGGTTGCTTTGGGAGCATTACAGGATAAGTTTACTCAAAAGGCAAGCAGCTTATTACACTCAGCAAGAATATACATCCAACCCTAGTCACCTCTTAGATTTGTTGGCTACTGTATGACACCATGAAGCATTTCACTGCAGCAACAGATTTATCCCAGTCTTTATAGAATGTCTGTCACATTATCAATGTGATGGAGGATTTACTGTCAGGCCTAATATTTTAAATGTTTACAGTTGTTGTCCTGCTTGCAACAGGATTGGGACTCCTGCCAGATTTCTAATCTTTCCTGTTAAGTTATTTCACAAACACAACCTGAAAAATAGTCTGAGTTTGTAATAAATCTGCACTGTAATCATCTTCCCATGTACACAAGCACTCCCATCTTGGGAAAAGTAGTTCTTGGGGAACTACTCATGTAATTAAAGACAAGAACATGTCTAAAAGTTTCCAGGCTAGTGCTTTAGAAGACAAGCGATGCAGCTTTGATGGACAGGAAAGTAGGAGAAGATCTAACAAAAAATCCAGGTTAGTAAAGCACAAACACATACATATACACACACACACATGCATGTATGTACATATACATATATGCATGCATGTTATGTACTTACAACTAACTTACTGTGCATTTGTTGTTGGTCATGGGTGTGGAACAAAGCAGTTGATGCTGCCAGCACAGGCTAGAATGAGTCTGCTGGAACAGAGAGAACCAAGACCACAAGAGATCACCAGGTAAGTCATATCACAGTACTTTCACATGTAAAACTCTGTCTCTAAAGAGATGAAGATGAGCATGATTATCAGTACAAGGAAGGTCTGTTGCCTTAAAGATGACATAGTTGTCACCTCTATATGTTCCATGTATGTTCCTCTATATGTTCTATATGTTGTGCTGTTTTTTTATGAAACAGATTGCCTTGTGTACAGTCAAGAACCGTCTTTGGTAGTTTCCCTTTAAGTTGTGGAGGTTAAAAGTTCAGAAGATCAAAACATGCCTTAAATGCAGCTCACTTTTCACACTTCTTGTTATAAACATTTACATTTTCCCCTACATGTAAACATATATGCATATAGGGACATGAGTTGCATTTATCATGGACAAAAACATATAGATGTGTCATATTTTTTTAAACAGAAGTCTTGATGATATTGTCACTCCTGAAAAGCAGCATGTTTGTCCCAGGTCCAAGAGGGAAATCCTTTGTGTTTGTTGTATTGCTGAGTGAAGCCTTTAATGCTGGAATACTGTCTAAGGCTCAGAGGAATCTGGGATTTGTATCTACCCTGATAGATGACTCCCATGCAAATGTCCTTCCTGCTGCCCCTACAAAGGTTAGGGACATTACAAAGGAAACTTAAAAGTCTGGAAGACAATAGTCCCATTTAGAGTGGCAAAGGGAATTTCTATGTCAAGAATCAGGGTCATGCCCAGATTCCTTATGCAAAGTCAAGGAGAAAAAACTATCACACTAAGTTGACATGAAAATGACTGTAGACTAATCTGTGCTTTACATTTAAATAAAATTTTTAACCTTTTCTGATATATCTGGCTTATAACAAAATATTCCTTCTTATTGCAGGAGAAGCAATGCCGGAGAAAACACGGAAAGAAAAAACGTGGCTTTACACGAGGGAGAAATATTTTTAAGTTTGGTGCTTGTAAACACTCCAGTGCACAATTTTTCATTAATCCTTATGTTAGAGGGCTTTGTAAGAGTTAATTTTAGGGAAAGACAGATGTAAAATCCAGCAAATGACAGATGGCAGTGAAAAACTATATTCCAGAGAGACTTAGAACAAAGCAGTAACAGATGACTTCTGACCCATGTAATTTGTGCTTCTCCTTAAATCCATAACTCTTATGCAGCACGAAGCAAAGTGGGAGCTGGGGTGAGGTTAAAAATGGCCTTTACCTCCTAGAGAAGTCTCTCTCCCTCCCTTTCCAGGGGCATTAGATCTGTCAAATTGCTCCTTTTCCTGGAGTTGCTGCTTCTCACTCTGAGTTCTTGCTCTGGTTAATTATACGCTGAATCTGTGTCTTCCTGTGCATTGATACATAGGGGTTTTTCTGCTAAAACACTATGGTCTTGTCAAGATTACATCATTTCCAACTCTACATCCAAGGATCTTTTTAAATAGCATGACAGCCCTCCTGCACCTGTAGCTTAAAATTTAGACAGCTTCTAAAACACCGCTGTTTTCACTCCCCTGTTAAAGACCCTCCACACAGTCTGCTTTACTCTATTAGACTCTGAACCTGAGAAAAAAAACAACTTGTTTGACTGCAAATTACACATATGAGTGTGAGAAATATCAGTGCCTACAACATGTGCCTACCTCTCAGATTAGAAACAGAAACTCATTGGTAAACACGGGCTGTCCCAGGGCCTGTTTGTGCCTTGTGTCAGGATGGCAAGAGTTGCAGACATCTGACACAGTCTGTAAACTTTCCTGGCAAAGAATATTCCAGCACTTGTTACGCAATTTATTAATAGAGAAATAAGCTAGACTTGATTGAAACCACACCAAAGTCTGTCAACACAGGACATGAAACAAGAAAGCAAGGAGCAGAGTGATCCACATGAGAGGGTCTTCAAAGAAACCCAGAGAAGGTGAATACTGCCTCCTTTTAATTTCCCTGAGTTTCCAGTTTGCTGCAAAATCTTGAAAAATCCTTACTCACTCTTCGTTCTTCACGCTACAGCAGCACCAAAACATTTTAGTAGTTACTGCCCTGCCATGCAATGAGACTGCATTGCTGTGCTTTGTGGCTGATTCAGGTCTTGAGAAGGGGGTATGACTGACTTGTTCAGCATTTTTCAGTCAGTGGCAAGCTGTAAGTTGCATCTCTACATTTTTCAGCACTTTCCTTCTGTAGGAAGAGACAAGAGCATACCTTTCCATCATCTGAGGTATTTGGCTTTTTTGCTTACAGCTTGAGAAAAAGACTTACAGTCTGAAAAATTCAGTAGATGATAAACTGTAATGGGTTAATTGATGCTGTCTGGAGAATACAGAGGATGAGCGTTCAAGGGAGCAGTCTTCTATGCCTCATGGCTTTTACTTCATTCTGGGTATCATCATTGTCTACTATATCATGACTGAGGTCATGATATGAGCTCAGAGCTATGATAACAATCATGTAGTCCTGCTTTCTGAGGAGAGTAGCTGTCTAAAGAGCTGAGGGGGAAAAGGGGGATGTTGCAACCCATGCTGGATCCTGAGAAATCTTAGCTAACTCAGAGGACAGTACTGGTAATACAGCAGCACTGACAGTCAAGCAGGGCTTTTGCCATTGTCTTCATCCTACATCCCTAGATTTTCAGACTGATGCTACAGCCCATACAGTAAAATTGAGGGAAGGAAGAAGGCAGTGTGCTAGTGGTCTTTATTTGGTTCCTATTGCTAAGCAGGTTACTACCCACTATTCAGAGCAGGACAGTGTTCTCTCTCTGAGACCATCTCTTCCATCACAGTGATGGTACAAAATAGGCAATGCAGAGTATTTCTAAGGGAGAAAAGAACATCCATAGGGTGGAGTTTGAAACCAGGTCTAAAATTCCCCTTAATTTCACGGCCTGCATTTCAGGCTTGTAATTGTAATAGCAAAAAGCTGTGTTAGTCTTTAGCATTTTATCCATTTTTTCTTGAACTTCAATAGAACTGAGCCTGCTGGAGGTCTGACAGCAAGCTGTTGAGCCCAGCATGGGTACATTACATTTCATTTGTTAGAGACATATAAGCTTTGCTTCATGTGGGATTTGTGTAAATACTTGCACAGATTCCTTATCTGCAGAAGCTTGCTCCTAGCAAGTTGTTAAGCTCATTAAGAGGGCAGACAGAAAATTGTGCTCCTATAATTTCCAGTTCAATTATTATAGAGTGCACAACATATTAAATCTACTGCAGTCTAAGGCAAAACTTCTACTGGTTTAATAGGGCCAAGATGTCAAAAAGTTAATTCCCCAACACAGCATGAAAACTGGAAACTGTCCCAGAACAGTGACTTCAATGGAATCTGAACCTCAGGAGATGAAACTCTCAGTTGGTTCAGAAAGGCAAATTTTGTGCCTTACCAGAAAGATGTTTCTAATGACACAGTCATTAGAAGAAGAAACATTCCCGTGATACACAGAAAACATGTTTGATTAACCAGCTAATGCGATACTTTTCCTCTTGTGAACATAGAGTTTGGACATCACCAGAATAAACTGGATAACTTTTCTTTCCCTAAAGGCAATCACACACATATTCAACTTCATCAGTACTATTTTGGCCCACAAGGCATTGAGGAAATGTCTTTTCTGAAGTAGTATCATAGTGAAAAGAGACCATTTGGGTTATGTGGAGAAAACACTGTCAGGGTAATGTCAGAGAGGGGAATGTTTGTGAAGCTGATATACAGTTGTTGGTATCTAATTCAGTTACATTAATTCAAGCAGTGCCCAACCATCAAGTGCCTCTTTGCCTGTAGTTTAATTAAATGTTTATTCTTTGGTTAGGTTATTTGAACATCTAATCAATGATGAAACAGCAGAACAATAACTGCAGATATCAGGAAATTTTGAAGAGGCAGGTGAGAGCTGCTTCTCTTTTTTAATGGTCCAGTGAGACTACAAGGGACTTATTTTTCTTTGCCAAGGCCAGGAAATTACTAACATAAAACATTAAAGAAAAGGCAGACAAATCTGAAGTAGGTTTTGAAAGCAAATTGAACTGAACCCTCTTTTCATTACATAAAGTTTTATTCATCAAAGGTATGACGCCTGTTTAAACTAAACACCATGAGTCTCCAGCCACAAGAAAACCTCTATGAGGAGCTTGTGGAAGAGTAATAGAAGGGTGCCCACCTTCTACAGTCACTGTCACAAATGCTTGTACGTATGTGGAAGGAGGACCAAAGACATTGTGGAAGCAGCAGTGTAGGTCCCTGCTGAAGGTGTTCTGGTGATAGTAAATCCAGCCTTTCATTTACACATCTGGATACACTTAACAACCCAAAATAAATGCTGCAGATGCATTTCTGTAAAGCCATGAGGGAGAAGAGCTTATTCTTCTCCTTGCTTCCTCTGCTGCCCTCCTCTGGAATAGTACTTTTATGGCTTCTCCGTTAGAGCAGCAAGAAGAAGAGATGACGCTGTCAGAAAGATGCAGGGAGGGAAGGGTGAGCCTAAACCAGTGTGTGTTCCACCTAATTTTAAATTATATATGTCAAGTGGAACAGCTCCATTCATTTAGATAGCTTCCATCCATCCAGACCCTGTGACACTCCACAATCTTGTCTTTAAAATATACACAGACTTGGTTTGGGATTGGCTGGAGATGGTGTGCACAGAGCAGAGATTGAACTCCTTTTCCTGGGGCCTCTAGGAGCAAAAAAGAATTAGTCTCTCTCCATTTCATGCACCTTTTTTTTTATTATTATTTCTAATGATCTACAATATACCTCAGAACCACACTTTGTGAACACAAAGGCTAAGCAGGCAGGGCTGACTTCCTGCTTTTTCTGAGCAGCAAGACTTGCTCCCCCTCCTCAGCCAGCACTGGCATTGCTCCATTGGGTAAAGGGTAGCCCCTTTCTTAGTCAGCATGGGGAGACCTGGGAAATCAACCCCATGAAGTAAGATGTGTGCTGTGCATCTGACTCTGTGCATCCAGCTTCAGTCTTTTGTTGTCTCTTGTGGGATAGCATATGGATAGTTGCTATGACCTGCACACAGGAATGCACAAAACAGACTAGAAAGTAGTTTCTTGCTCTAACTTAGCTGGGTTGACTTCTGCTAACAACAGTAGAAAAAGCCATCAAAATTCTTTTAGCTTTAAAAGCTAAAAGCCTTTCTGTACTTCTGCAGGGATCATATCTATTGATTGAGATAAATGCTAATGAGGACTCTCTAAGAGCAGAAATGAATACTCAGACATTTGTAAAAATATGCAAATCCTTTTCTCTCCTTTCTAAGTATTTTTTATTTATTACACACAAAATTTGCAGAAGTCTTACATGGTGATTCAGCACTGGAAAAATATTAGCTATCCCTTATTTTATGTTAAAGGACTTAATTTTAGCCAGAAGGGGAATGGAGGATTATTTTTGCTAATTAGTTCTGAAAATTCATTCACTTTAGACAAATTACTGACTCTTTGGGGACTTTTGGGCAGTATGAAAGCAATGCCACATCATTCTTCTTGGACCTCTACAGGATTCAGAAGATCCCAGATGTGAAAATTCAGCTGGCTGCATTTCTGACATGGCTGGCCTGGTTATAGACACCTCTTATTTATACCTTAGCAAGGTATAAATAACAATGTCATGATTGAAAACATCAGGACTTCTTCCATCTCATAAAATCAGGAAGAGGGAATAGTTTTGTTAGTTATTGAATTCCAGCTGCTTAATTAGTGTTTACAGTATCTCTTCTTAAAAATAGCCATGTGTATTTCATTCCCTACTTGCTTGTTTAATTTAATTAAATCAATTGTTGCACACCTGTTCCCACTTACTTAAAACAAGCACTATCTGCAGAATATCAAACATGAAGTAACATTGAAAATAATTAATCTCTATCCTTGAAAAATGTTTCTTTTGGAATGGAATAATTAAGAACCCAAGCTATAAAAAAAATCAGATATCAAGTTTGTACCTTAAAACACCAATAAACACATAACCTTCTTTTGAAAAGTACAGGCAGATTTGAACAGGAAGACGCACAGAAAGCAGTAAGACAACTAGAACATTTCATAGGAGATTGCAGAATCTGTTTTCTTTCCCTGAAAGCTGATGTTCTATCAAAGAATGCTGGAAAGAAACAGCTTCAGGGGACAGCAAACAGGTATTTCTTAAGCTATAAGAAGGAAAGAGAGGTTCATCTTTGATTTTACTGTGGATTTTATGCCCAAGAACATATAAACCTGTATGCCACTTTTTTTCCTTATAATATACAGAATGACATAACCAAGTTCCTAGACTTCCTGTTTATTGGAAAAATCTTTAACAAGACTCAAAACCATCAGGCCATTAAACAAATGTACATTCTGCCCACTCCTCTTTTCTTTTGCATTTCATGATCCCTGTGGGGGACTTTAACTATCCTGACATCTGTTGAAGAAGAAACACAGAGAAGCACAAACAGTCTAGGACATTCCTGGCAAGCGCTGATGACAACTTCTTGACAGAAGTGGAGGATCCCGGAAGGAATGATGTGCTGCTTGACCTTATGCTAACAAACAGGGAAGACCTTTTTGAAAATTGTAGGCATGTGGAGATCGGCCTCTTCTCCCAGGCAACTAACAATAAGACAAGAGAACAGTCTTAAGCTGTGCAAGGGGAGGTTTAGGTTAAACATTAGGAAGATTTTTTTTCACAGAAAGGGTGATGAAATATTGGAATGGGTTGCCCAGGGAGGTGGTGGAAGTGTTTAAGGAAAGACTGAACATGGCACTTAGTGCAATTGTATATTTGACATGGTGGGGTTCAGTCATAGGACTTAATGATCTCAGAGGTCTTTTCCAACCTAACTGATTCTATAAGATGTGAAGGTTGGGGGCAGCCTTGGCTGTAGTGACCATGAGACTGTGGAGTTCAGTATAGGCAAGGAGTAAAGAGGGCAGCAAGCAAGATTATGAATGTGGACTTCAAGACAGCTAACTTCAGCCTCTTCAGGGAAGAATCCCATGGGAACAGGCTCTGCAGGAAAGAGGGATCCAAGACGGTTAATGTTCAAGGATCACATCCTCCATGTTCAAGAACCATGCATCCCGATGCACTGGCAAAGGGAGCAAGTGGTGTACATGGATGAATAAAGAACTCCTGTCATTACTCAAGCATAAACAGGAAATACACAGGAGGTGGAAGTGGGGAATTAATATAGGGAGGTTGTCAGAGTAACTAGAAATGAGACAAAAAAGGTCAAGGCCCATCTGGAATTAAATCTGGCCAAGGATGTCATGGACAACAAGGGCTTCTTCAAATACTTCAATAACAAAAGGAAAACTAAGGGTAGTGTGGGCTCTTTACTAAATGGAGGGGAGACCCTAGTAACAAAAGGATGCAGAGAAGGCAGAGTTACTTTCAGAATGCTTTCATTGCATCAGTCTTCACTGACATGGGCAACCCTCAGGAATCTTTGACCCAGGAGACCATGATAAAGGAACATCAAAAGGAAGACCTCCCTCACTCAAGGAGGATTGGGTTAGAGAACACCTAGGCAGATTTGATGTCCACAGGTTCATGGGTCCTGAAGAGATGCATCCACGAGTGCTGAGAGAGCTGATGGACACCACAGCAAGGCCACTCACAGTCATCTTTGAAATGTTGTGGAGATCAGGAGAGGCGCCTGAGCACTGGAAGAGGGTGAATGTCACCTCAGTCTTCAAAAAGGGCAAGAAAGAGGACCCAGAGAACTACCAGACAGTCAACCTCAGCTCAGTCCCTGGAAAGGTAATGGAGTACCTCATTCTGGAGGCCATCACTATCCACATGGATAACAAGAAGGGAATCAGGAGTAGTCAGCATGGTAAAAGCAAATTATGCTTGACAACCTGATGGCCTTCTATGATGAGACAAGTACCTGGGTGGAGGAGGGGAGAGCAGTGGGTATTGGCTACCTCAACTTCAACAAGGCTTTTGACACTGCCTCTCACAACATCCTCATAGGTAAACTCAGGAAGTGTGGACTGGATAAGTGGACAGCAAGGTGGATTGAGAACTGGCTGAATGGCACATCCCAGAGGGACATAAACAGTAGCACAGGGTCTAGCTGCAGCACTCTCACTAGTGGTGTCTGCCAAGGTTCAATACTGGATCCAGTCTTATTTAACTTGTTCATCAGAGACTTGGGTGAAGGGGCAGATGCCTCCTCAGCAAGTTCATTGATGACACAAAGCTGGGAGGAGTGGCTGATACCTCCGAGGGCTGTGCTGATATTCAGAATGATGTTAACAGGTTGGAGAAAGGGGCAGAGAATGGTCTGAAGTTCAACAAAGGCAAATGCAGGGTCCTGCACCTGGAAAAGAATAACCCCCTGCACCAGTACAGGCTGGGGGCCAAAATGCTGGAAAGCAGATTGGTGGAGAAGGACCTGTGGGTCCTGGTGAACTACAAACTGTCCATGAGCCAATAGTGAGCCCTTGTGGCCAAGAAGACCAATGGTATCCTTGGGTGCAGTAGGAAGAACATTGCCAGCAGGTTGAGGGAGGTGACCCTGCCCCTCTACTCAGCCCTGGTGAGGCCACATCTGGAGTGCTGTGTCCAGTTCTGGGCTCCTCAGTACAAGACAGTAGTGGAGCTCCTGGAGTAAGTACAGCAGAGAGCAACAGAGTTGGGACCATTCAGCCTTGAGAAGATGACTGAGAAGGAACTTTATCAATGTTTATAAGTATCTGACGGGAGGGAGTCAAGAGGAGGAAGCCAGGCTCTGCTCAGTGGTGCCAAGCAAAAAGACTAGAGGCATCAGTCAAAGACTGATGCACAGGAAGTTCCACCTGAATATGAGGAAGAACTTCTTTACTATGCAGGTGACCATGCACTTGAGCAGATTGCCCAGAGAGGGTAGAAGGTCTCCCTGCAATTTTGTGCAGTGTGCCCGAGGATGACCCTGCTTGAGCAGGGAGGTTGGATCATATGACGGCACTGGTGGTCATTTCCAGTCTTACCCATTCTGTGATATTGATCTGTTGCTGGTGCCATATATAGCATTTAGAAGTCAGGCAAAGCCTAGGTTCTGGTCCTAACCACCATCTGCCTTCAGCTACCCTGGTCTGTAGCACACCTCTCCCAGGATATGGTGGACTATCCCAGGGCATCCTTACAAAGCAGTTTGTAGACTCTTTTCTTCCATCTGGAAAACATAACGCTAGAAAACAGTACAAAAACATGAATAACCAGAGTTTCACTTATGTCTTGTTAGCTGATAAACTATCAGCAGCATAGGATTGGTGCCTGAGAATCCCTGTTTCACACAGCCTCTGAGACTCTCCAGCTGTCTTAGACTTTTGAGGTTCCTACTTCTCTTCCTTTCAGACCTTTACCTTCTTTCCATGTATGTTTTAAAGACAGTAATTAATTTATTCCTCCAAAGGTCTTTAGTCACTGTTACAGCAGTTTCACACAGTTCATGAGTACCCTGCTGAATTGTCACTTTCCCCCTGTGAATCTAGAGAAGTATAAATTACTAAAAACCCAAATTATGGTAAGGACTTAAAAATAAATAATTGTTTATTACATATTACTTCCAGATTTGCTTTCCTTATGTATTTTTTTCAAAGTCTGGAAATCACCAGCAAATCCGACATAAACCTCCAACTCATCTGGTTTTGTATTGCCATATGACAGTTCATGCTTCACTGACAACATTCCATCATCTATCAGTGCTAACTGTGGATCAATGTCTGTCTTTACAGACTTTTAAATAGGTATTTTATTGTTTTGACAGATTTCCTTCCCTCTTTTTAATCTAGGGGTTAGCAGTGACATGACTAATTCATACTTAGCTGTTTTATTTAATTTGTTGGTACCTCAGCGTGCTAGCTGCCTGGAAGAAGACCAAGACATCCTCTTGCTTAAATAGTCCCACCAAGACCCCCTGGTCTTGTCTTTGTTGAGTCTAAAGCTTTACCTGACAAGCTGACTACAATACAACACAGAAAAGGACTGAAACTGAGAGTCTATAATACAAAAAACCCAACCTGACTAACAAAAAAATCCCCAATAAACTTCACTAAAACAACCCAGTGGAGCTCCCATAGAAGTACAGGAGTAAAACTAAACTAAGGGGAAAATAGTAACAGAAAAGTGTCTGCACAGTCATACAGCACATGGAGAGAATTATTTGTCTATCTGCCAGTCCTTGAAGGGATCTGCAAACTCATTCCAACCAAATGCTTTGCTCATGTTCATCCTTGGATTTAATTCACTATAGATAGGTGCCTACTGTCCAGGAGATGCCTCATGTGGGCAAGTACCATGTGTGACCATCTCTGCCTTCTTTGTGAATTTTCAAGAAAGACAGGATTCCTGTTCCTGATAGCCATGCTGGCACAGAAGTGTGGCCCCAAGCAAAGGGACCGAGGCTTCCTATTTTTCATGTTTGCGGCCACTTGTGTGTCTGACTCTGAGTTCCTCTTTCTTTTATTTTGTCCTCAGTCATCTTTCTTTCTCACTGCACTTCTCTCTCTACCTCCTGTCTTCTTTCGAGTACCATATTTTTTGTCAGCTCTATGTCTCCTTCCATGTTTTGGTTTGTTTTCATTTTGATAAGGAGAAGAGACTGTATGTTTTGCATCCTGTTTCCAGTGACAATGGAAAAATATTTATAATTAAGTAAAACTTAGATTTGGGAAGCATTGAACTTTGAGAAAAGAGTCAGAGAGATGAGCTTGAAGCTGAGCATTTGTTTGCAGGCTATGGTGGTTGTGTTCAAAATTCAGAAGGGTTCTTGACTCTCTTCTAGGATATTTCTTATAGAAGAGGGCAACACTTTCAGACTGATCAGCTCTTTACCATGAGATTGGAAAACAACAGCAGAAAAAGGTAGCTATAATAAAGCTGACTTTGTAAATTGGACCAGAGGGGAAGATTTCCTGGAATTCCTAACAACTTTAGAAAGACATGCAGATAGCTGAAAAATCTGAAAAAACTTTTGTTAACATCCAGCTATATTTGAGTGAAAAAGATTAAAGAGATGGAGGAACTGCCTGGAGAGAAACAACTAAAGAGACTGAGACTCTTCAGTTGGAGATGCTAGACTCCTCAGGTTTGCAGAATCAGGAAACTGATGGAGAAAATGAATGCATATCACTTTTGCATCAAATCCTGCAGTTCTAGAGTTAGAGGATATTCATTAAAAGTAGGACATCAGTTTAAAACTGGTAAAAAAAAGTTCACTTATCAAGTAGCAAATTTCTGGACTTATTTTCCACAGGAAGCAGTGGAAGTTTATGGTAAGACAACACAAAAAGGTATAGATGTGTTAATGCAGAAGGCAAGTTAGTCTGTCTGTGAGTGGGATGTTGGATTAGCTCAGAATCGCAAAATGGGTGAGATTGGAAGGGATCACCAGTGCAGTCATCTGGTCCAACCTCCCTGCTCAAGCAGGGTCATCCTAGAGCACATTGCACAGAATTGCATCCAGGCAGTTCTTGAATATCTCCAGTGAGGGAAACTCCACACCCTCTCTGGGCAATCTGTTCCAGTGCATGTTCACCTGCACAGCAAAGTTCTCCCTTGTATTCAGGTGCAGCTTTCTGTACATCAGTTTCTGACCTAATGCTTGGCACCACTGAGAAGAATGAAGCCTTATCCAGATCCTCCTCAGCTTGGAAGGCACTAAACCTGTTTGTTAATGACAAGTCTTCAGGAGAAACAGGAACATTCCTTCTTGTATGCAGATTGACTATTTTCTAGCCTTCCCTTCTATCTGACTTTTTGTGAGATGGTGCAGAGCCCACCCACATCTGCAATGTAAAGAAGGATTATGGCTTCTGACTCTGTAGGGTTTCTGAAAATATCCTATCCATCTCTTTCTCATCCTCATGAAGCCTATGCCGCCTATTTACTCCCTTGTGTAACTTCTCGACCTGGAGATAAGGCTCCTCAACAGACACGCAATTTCTGCAGAGAAGATGACCCTTAGTTCCAGCTTCCCAGACAGATACCAGACACTCTTTACAACCAGAGAGCTTCAGAGCCACATTTACTGTTTGGGTGGAAACCTCCAACATCCCTGGTGCAGCAACTCCAACAGCCACTGGAGAACAAGCTCTATGGCATGTCATAACCATTACATTTGGAACTCAGACTACTTATGCTGCTCTTATCCATTGCTCTCTGGTTCTGCTACTGTGTTGACCTTCCTAAGGAGAGGAACCTTTCCTCACAAACCACCGCACCACACACCCTTCTCACTTGTGGTTCCAGGAGCCATTTAAGTCTGTCGCGGTTGCTCCTGGCAACACCCACACAAGGCTCAAGCCTTGCTCTTGAGCACTGTGGGTTCCTGCATGTACCTCAGCTTTTGCTCGTGTTTCCCTGGCTCTGGGAGACCTCTACCCAGCTCATTTTAGTGCTCAGCCCCCAAAACTTACTGTAGCCACCACTGCTGCTGCAGCTCACCTCACCAACTGACTCAAGACTTCCTTCTCAACATATCTTCCTGTGATTCTGTAACATTAACAGATACTAAATGAGACTAGTAGAAACATACGCTTGAATTTTCCTAATCCAACCATTGTGTCTACTGGGAACAACATGAGGAGAGCAGCCTGCAAAAAAATTGTCAGGCTCTTCCTGAAAGTAACCCGCATTTCCTAGTTTCTCTTGTCAGAGACAAACATCTCCTGGTTTCTCCTTGTCCTGTCACAGGAGGTCTGGCCCTGTAATCCATATTTTATTATCTTAACCACTGGATACTATATCAAGGCTTAGGATAGCTTTAAATTGACTGTTCTTCTGAGCTTTCACTTAATCTGATTGTGGTCCTTAACCCTTTTGCTCATCCATGATCCTGACATGCTCATAAATGTCCTTGGAAAGAGGAACAAGAGAATTTGTTTCCCTGGATTTCTGAGCAAGGTCTACATCAGCTTACTTATTTCATTGAAGGAACTCTATGGACTGATCGGTTTAGGCTACCTTTAAATTGAAGAATCTACACATAGAAGAACTTCATTCCTCTTTGTCTAGTTTCAGGCCTCTTATTTTCACTACACCAGGTCAACTGTTGCTCAAGTCTTTCTCCTTTTCTTCCCGTGTCTGCCCCTTGTTTTCAGATTCCTCTGTCCCATCCACAGCTACAACATTCCCCCTATGCTGCTCACAAATCTTTTTGTTCACCTCCCATCTGGACAGTAGTCAGCTCAGCTGCTACTTGTTTTGGCAGCAGCTGCTAGCCAGTGTCAGGATGGGCTCATCAGGCAACAGCTGCATACCACCTCATGACACCACAAGGCTAACAGCTCCCAGAAGAAAATTCCTTTGGCACTAGCTGCTCCAAGTTTCCCTGGACTCACTCCAGCTACCCTCCACCTTCAGTCACACACACACACAC
>VZRZ01005130.1:943706-972906 GCA_013398175.1 Climacteris rufus | reverse complement strand
CCCCCCCTTTCCTTCCCTTTTTTATTTTCCCTCCTCCTCCCTCCCGCAAACGCATCAAGGTGGACGCGGAGCGCAGAAAGACCTTTGTTTTAAAAATGCCCATGGAGCTGACGCAAAGCCGCATCCAGAAGATTTGGCTTCCCAATGACAACCGCCCGGCGCTGCCCCGCCGCTGTGAGTACGGGCACCGCAGCATCCCCGCGGCGAGGGATGGGATGGCATGGGATGGGTGGGAAGCGCTCCCCTTTCTCTTTGCAGCGCCCTCAGCATCCCTGCAGCATCCCTCCCTTCTCCGCATCCCACCCGCGGCCATCCCGTGACTCGCTGCCCGCCCTGGGGAGCCGCGGGAGGCGCAGCCGTCACATGGCCCCGCGGAGCGGAGGGTGCGGGAGGTGCTGAGACACGCGTGGCCCAATTTCCACTCCCCGCCCCGCACCCTCGCTCTGCTGCCAGCCTTGGGATTCGGAGGAAAAGGGTTCAGAGGATTCAGGGAGCAGGTTGTTCGCCTCGACAGCCGGGCACCAGCTCAGCTGGCGTTTTCAGGGTGTCAGGCACCTCGCTCGGGGATTTATGACTCACGGAATCATGAATGGTTTGGCTTGGAAGGGACCGTAAAGATAATCTCGTTCCACAGCCCTCCTGCCATGTGGACACCTTCCACTAGACCAGGTTGCTCCAAGCCCCGTCCAATTAGTGTGTTATAATTTACTTTTTTTTTTTGTTTTGTTTGCTGGTGGAGGGAGGATTAGGGAAGTGCATTTAGGGAAAGGAAACCCCAGCCGTTTGCACTTTACCATTTAACTCTGTGGGGTGAGATAGGAGGGAGGGGAAGGCAGAAATTAATGCTGAAACTTCTGCAGTGCTTCCCCCTTCACTCTGAACATCCTTGAGTGGTTGAAACCAACCTCGGTGGCAAAAACCAAAAATAATATATATATAAAAATCAAATGCTTGGGTCATCCCGGTGTTACTATAAAGCAAATCATGAATCATGATACAATCCGAAAGCTCAGGAGGCAGTTCCTTTAACTCACCCAACAGCTAAAGTGACAACCTGCCAGTTGTGCAACTCCTAACTCTGAATGAGCGTCGCAGGAATGTGCAGAGCCGGGATGGAGGAGGTGGCACTCGCAGGCTGGTGAGGGATGGATGGAAGTGGCTTGAGTGAATCAGTCTGTCCGATGTTTTTCTTCATCAGGCGTTTAAAGTCGCTTCCTATATTTATTTCCTTTGGCTGGAAAGTTTTCCCTTCTAAATAATAATAATTTTTAAAAAATTAGGTATCCAGTGAGTTTTCCAGATGTTGTTGCCCGTGGCTATGGGTCAGGCACCCTGGAGCAGATGTTGGGATGCGCAGCCTGTGCCTGGCAGGGGCAGCTTTGCAGCGGGAGCTGCCCAGGAAATGGTTTTCTGCAACAGGCTGCACATCTGGGTTGCCAAGGGGCTTTGCTCAGCGCGGGGTAAAACGTCTCCTGGCTTAATGCTTTGCACGTGTATCTCTGTGGCTTGGTTTTTCTCAGGGGCTGGCACCTCTGAAAGAAATCCCTTGTGCAAGCCGAGCCTCCCAGTGTTTTTTTTTGCCACTTCATTCACCTGGTTTCTCAGAGAATTCCCTCTTGGCAAAGAAGACTAACATGTTTAATATATTAAGGCACCAGTGGGCTTATTAATAACATAATGTGGCTTCTAATTATTTTTTCTTGGGGTGGGCTGGGCACCGTTCGCTGTGCAACATGGGAAGAGGGTTATTAGGCTTTTTTTTTTTTAGCTTTTTATTTTAAATCAAGGTATTTTAAGCTCGAGGAGCTTTTAATTCCTCGGCAGCAACAAAGAGCAGAGCCACAAAGCTGGGTGGGAATGGAGGAGACCACGTCCAGTGTGTGGTCCCTGGAGGGAGCGGGCGCATCCCCGGGAGCATCCTCGGGCTGCTGCGCCCCGGGTGTGAAATAATTAGCGCGATTGTCTGATTTCTGCCCACGGGAGGCTGGCGTGGCTGCAATGATGCCTTCAGCTGGCCTTTTGACGGCGATCCATTCAATTGCTGTCACGCTGCACGTCTCTCACGTAGGGGCTGGGAAAGTCAAGGCGAAGGCGCCGGCTGGGCAGAGCCGGGCGAGGGGAGGGGGATGCTCCGGGAGGGAAGGGGCTCCCGCTGCCTTCTCCTTCCCATCGCTCCTTGTTTTGCCACCCCTCCGGCTCGGACGGGGTGTGAGCGTTCATCCCCAGCTCCGGGGTTTCGGGGATTAGCGGCTCCACGTGTGTTTGCCGTGGGAGGCGCAGGGGAAGGCGTCCCTGGAGGTGTCGGAGCTGCAGCGGGGAGAAGCTGGGAATTGGGGAAGTGGGACTAACAGAACATGTGGTCTGGGCTTGGGGGAGGTTTTGGGGAACATTTAGGAGGAGACAGCAAAAATGCCTGAAGTGGGGAGGTGCCTGTTTTTACAGAAGCAAATTTCCTTCCCTTTTGTTCTGCCTGTTTTGTTTTGGTTTTTTGTTTGTTTTTTTTCTTTTCTCCTTCCTTTCACCCACTGGAGGGAACCAGCGCTGACTTTCTGGCAAATAGAAAAAGTGATGAGCTCCTTCTAAATATCCTGATTGAACCTGAAAGTCATCCCCGCCCTTGACTTACCTGGCTAGATGTCGATAAGGAGTAATGAATATGTATTGAAATCTCTGATGGCTTCCCAGCAGTGGTGAAAAATGATGAATGAGGCCTTTGTGAAACGCTGGGAGCAAAACACTGGTTTCTGTTTCATCCCTGATGCGAAGTTTCCCTGCAGACTTTTGGTTTGGGCTCAGATTGCTGGTAAAGAGTTGCTCACTGATGCCCTGGTGTTTTGGGAGGTGCTTCCCAGATGCTTTTTCATTGTCCAAGGGGAACCTGGATCTTTTTGTCAGCAAAGATGGGGGGGAGATTCCCCAGTTGCAGGTGTTTTCTTGCAGCACCCTTCAGAGGTGATTTGTGTGTGCCCACACGGGGCCAGCTCTGGGACTGTCACAGCTGTCTGGAGCCACAGGGACATGAACAGTACCCAGCATTGTCCCTGTCCTTTTGGAGTCCTATTTAATGGCCTCAAATCCTCTTGGCTGCCTCTTTGAGATCCTTTGTCAGGTAGGGAAAGGAAGAGTTTCTTTATTCAGGTATTATTCCTTCCTTCTCCCTTTATGTAGTAAGTGTGGGTTTTGTGCAAAAACAGGCTTGCACCCATAGGTTGGGTGAGGATGTGGGACTCTTAGAGGGGGGAAAAGTATTTTTCTGGATATATTGCACAGTTCCCTCAGTTACCCCAGCATGGAAAATTGGCACTTATTGCCAAGATCAGTGGGAGCTGTCCTTGGGTTTTGAAATGCAGCATTGGAGGGGCAGGTTGCACAAAGGGAATGAGTGTGAGGGCAGCTTCAGCCTGAGGAATGTGAAACTAGGGAAATAAAGAAGAGAAGATATGTTTTAGGTAGCTTTTCATCTATTGCCTGGTGATACAACTTGGGAAGATGATGGGTAGCTCTTTGCCACAGTGCCATAACTCTTCCTTATGGCCTTAATTTGGTTTCTTTACTTGCTGGATTTATTTTTATTTTTCTTAGAAGGGGAAGGTAATCCCATCCACTTTGCATGTTCTGTGGATACCTCTCAGTTTGTTTGCTCTTTCCAGGTCTACACTGAGAAAAAACCTACCCCAGACCTGTCTCCATCCTTGGGAGCCCCTGGCATGCCCTGGTCCCACCTTCAGGCAGCTGTGACAGGCGGGCAGAGCTCTCCACCCAGGCCATAATTAAGCTGGGCTTTATGCCTCTGCCACCAGCCACTCACTCCCTGCATTCCTTTTCTATGAGGTCTCCTGGCCCACTGTGGATGGAAGGGTGGGTGAGAAATCCCCTGCAGGGTCTCATCTGTCCTGCAAATGCTGCTTCTGGATTTTCTTTCCAGCTGTTTGACATGGACCTCTTTACCACAACAACATAAAAAATCCCAACAGACCAGCTTGGGTTTGTGGGGAAAAAAGGGATAAATCCCTTGGATATCTGCTTTTAAATGCTGGTAATTCTGTAATTCTCTTGCCTTGCGTGTCTTCAGAAAAATGCAGTTAGTTGGTTGCATTTGCATATGTGTCAGCTAAAAATCGAGTCAAGGATTTTTATAAAATGCTCTCTGTGGATCAAGATCTTGGAACAGACCTGGTGTTTTAGCACAGACACTGCTGCAGGTCCCAGTGCAAAGTCCTTGGCTATCCTTGATCTCTTCATGGAATTGGCCAAGCCATGGGAATGGGAGGTTTTGTTTGCCCTGATATTTTTCTTTATTATTATGTTTTATTTTGGTTGCAAATGAGGAAACTGAGGCACAGAGACTCTCCAGGGAGCCTGGGCCAGCTGCTGGCTCCTTGCCTACTTTGCAGCCATCAGGATGTTCTTGCTGTGGCTTTCAGGCTGATTCCTGTCCCCTGGTTTAGGTGACACCAGGGTGAATTTGGGGCAGCATGGGGCAGTTGTGGAGTCATCCACAACAGCCCTGCTCAGGGTTTTGGTTGCCCAGACTCATTAGAGGGATGCTCAGGACATCCTGCAGAGATGATGGTGTACAGGGAGCAGAGCATTTGGGTTTCCTCCAGCTGCTGCAGGACTTGGGGGAAGACTTGGATGAAAACAAGAGCCTGGTGGGGTTGATACAAGTTGAGCTGGAGAATTAACAGCTGCTCATGTTCTTTTTCCTTGCAGCCTGTGGGCCTCAGCTTGCCAATTCCCCCACTGTGATAGTGATGGTTGGCCTCCCAGCCCGTGGCAAGACCTACATCTCCAAGAAGCTGACTCGCTACCTCAACTGGATCGGTGTCCCCACAAAAGGTGAGGCTCTCACTGGCTTCCAGGGGAAAGCAGGAGGTCTGGGCATCAGGGGTTCCTCTAGCAGATCAGTGCTTTGAGGGATGGGAGGTGGTAGGGGATCATGCAAGATCTCCTGGGCTAATACCCACCCAAATATTTCCCATCACTTCTGGTGCAGCCCCGTTTCTCCTTCACTTTGAAGACCAAGGGATGTCCCTGAGCCTTTTGCTGTGAGGATGCCATTTCTTGGCCCATGCTTTGCTTTATCTGCAGAAGCTGCATAACAGAGTTAAGCTCCTGGTTTCTTGATGGGTTTTTTTTTTTTTGCCTTTCCCACCCAGTTTTCAACGTGGGGGAGTATCGCCGTGAGGCCGTGAAGCATTACAGCTCCTATGACTTCTTCCGTCCTGACAACGAGGAAGCCATGAAAGTCAGGAGGTGAGTGTGGGCACCCCCTCCCTGCTCCCACAGGGGTGCTGAGGCCCATGTGTGGGAGCACAGTTACCCACTCTGGGGCTGATGAACAGAAAACTTGGGCTGTGGTTAGACTTTCCCCTGCCTGCCCAAGTAGGGTTCCAGGAGCTCAAAGTTGAATTTGTTCAGGCTTGGTAACTTCAGGGTGACCAACACATCTGGAGGACATCAGGGCCACTGGTCTGTCTCCTCTTTTGCAGGCAATGTGCCATGGCTGCCCTGAGGGATGTGAAGCTGTACCTGACGGAGGAGGCCGGGCAGATTGCGGTGAGCTCCGGGATGTGCTCGGGGGTTTGGCAGCAGTGCTGGCCCCAAAGGGCCTGGGCCCTGTGCACTCTGCAGTCCCTTCTCTCAGGAGGGGCTTGAGGGAAACCAGGCCCTTGTGGGTGGTGCTAATTGAGATCTTGGCTTTTCAAGGTTTTTGATGCCACCAATACCACGCGGGAGAGGAGAGGGATGATCCTAAACTTTGCCAAAGAGAATGGATTCAAGGTTGGTGCCATGGGGCTGATGCCTGTATTGTGTAGTCCACCACAATGCACTGTTGGTGTATCTTTCATTTATGTGTTGTCCTCATGCTGCTCCTGCGTGAGGGAGATTTCACTGCTGAGTTTGAGTAAAAATGTGAAACTCATTCTCTGTACCGAGCCCTGGAGAAGGAAATGATGGGAGTGGGCAGGGGGAGAGCTCTCTGGGCAAACAGGGAGGAGGTTGGGTTGAGTGAGGAGCTGGCTGAATATTACAAACCTTGTTGGTGGCTTTCAGCTGAGCTTTGCTTTGCTTCACAGGTGTTCTTCATAGAATCTGTCTGCAACGATCCCAATGTTGTTGCCACCAATGTTATGGTAAGTGTGGAACTTGTGCAAGTGTCCTGCTTTTGTTTTCCCTCTGTGGACAGATAAAATGGTGTCACCTTCACAAGCTCTGGTCCTCCTGGTGGGCTTCAACCACCCTGGTATCTGTTGGAGGGACAGCACAGTGGGGCACAGGCAATCCAGGAGATTCCTGGAATGTTCTGGAGACGACTTCCTTCTCCAGGTGACAGCACCTCTCCTTGTTTGCCCTTCTCTGTTGGATCATGTTGTCACCAACAAGGAGGGGCTGGTGAGGAATGTGAAGCTCCAGGGCAGCCTGGGGTGCAGTGGCTGTGAAATGAGACATCAGGAGAGCAGACTTTGGCCTGGAAGTACCATGGAATAAAGCCTTAGAAGGAAGAGGGGCCCAAGAAAACTGAGATCATCTTCTCCAAGTTCAGGTGTGATGCATTCCCAGCAAAGGAGCAGTCATAAAAATGCCAGGAGGATGCATGGATGAACAAGGAGTTCCTGGACAAACACACACAAAAAGGAAGCTTACAGAAGATGGAAGCAAGAACAATCAGCTTGGGAGGAATGCAGAGGTTGTGTGAGGAGCCAGGGATTGGGTTAGGAAAGACAAAAGCCTGATAGAATTGAGAAACTACATGTTCAGTCTCACCTCAGTGTTTTGCAAGATCATGGAGCAGATCATCCTGGAAACTCTGCTTAGGCACATGGAAAATAAGGAGGTGGTTGGTGACAGCCAACATGGCTTCACTGGAGGCAAATCATGCCTGACTACCAGGGCTGGGGCTGGAGTGTGTCTCTTGCTCCTGTTGGAAGCATATCCCATGGACAGTGACCAGTTTTTTGGGAGGTTGCACACAGCCTTTTACACAACAAAATGCTCAGTTTGCTCTGTTTTTTTTCTTTTTTCCCAAGCTGGATTTTTTTGGAGGCTTTTAATCCTTTTATTTGGAAACTAATGCTTGAAGGGCGAGAAAATGAGCTACTAGCTGAGTGTGGGATTTTGCTCCACGGGGAACTGCAGATGAATGGTGCTCTTAGTGCTGGGATCAGTGTGGATAACACACCCTGGGCCTGGGATGCTGCCACGTGTCACTCTCTTGTGTTATCCTGTTGGCTTCAGGACTGCTTGTGAGGTTACTGAAGTGTAATGCTGCTGTTCCAACACAAATCTTCAGGAAAAATTAGTTCAGGCAGGACTTGGTCCATGGGCGTTCTGGATATTCAAATTGCCTGTTTCTAGTGTCTTTCAGCCCAGTAGCTTGCAGCAAATAATGCATAGAAAGGGGTTGAATGTTGCTATCCTACTGTCCTGCTGCTGAGCCAGGATAAGAATCTTGTCTGAGCTCATGCACTTCCCATTCTCAGTGTGAGTTTAATCCTGGTGGGTTTTTGTAGACATAAAGAAGCTCAGTTTTCCTGCAGCGTTGGGTGGTGAGATGCTAGGCCACTCCTGGGAGAATGGGAGTGGACTGATGAGCATCTGTACTCATCATAAAATGGTTTCTATGAAATTCTTATGCTTAATTTTGGGTCTAGTCTGCTTATTTTCTACCCTATGATGGGTGATGGCTGTAAAGCAGTGTCTCAGCTAATCACTGGATCTTGGCAGGACATTGAAATTTGAGATTAGCATTGTCTGGCTTGGAAAGCTTCCTAACCTCTCCTTGTGGCATGTTTGTTTTTTTTCTCTGTTGCAGGAAGTCAAATTGTCCAGCCCAGATTACCGGGACTGTAATTCCACCGATGCCATGGAGGATTTCATGAAGAGGATCAATTGTTACCAAGCCAGCTACCAGCCCCTTGACCCTGATGACTATGACAAGTAAGAGACTTTGCCTTGAACACCTACCCTCTCCCAGGAGAGGAGCAGTGAAGGGTGGAGCTGTGTTTCACTTTGTCTTCAAACACCTGACTGTGCTAGAATGGTGTATGGCCAGGCCTCACCTTGAATTCAGGCATTTTTTTCTTGAAAATGCTGTTTTACCCCAGCCCTGTGCCAGGGAAATGGGCACTGATGCCCTCCCAGGCTCTTCTGGGCTCAGATGAGCTGTTTTCAACCTTGCTCTGCGGGTCTAAATACAAAGGCTTTGGGAAAGCACTTGAGTTTGAGTGGTTGAGGTGCTTTTGTCATTGTCCCAGTTCAAGGAAGGGACTGCTTGTCTCAAGCCACAGGATTGAGCAAGCCCTGTGGTTTCTGCCTGGTTGTGTGCCTTGGAAGAGTTTTGCTGTCCTGCCTGGCTCTGCAGGCACCTCCCAGCCTTCCCACTGCTCACAAACACGTCAGTGTGCCCTGCACAGATTATCCCAGGCCCTGCTGATCCCTGTCCTGGGGAGGAGCATGTTCCCTGTTAGTCCTGCTTAATCCTCTTTACTGCTGCAAGGAGAGATGTCATTTACACTGGTGCTATTCAGCTCTCCATGAATCCCTGTTACCTGTTGGCTCCCTGCTGAAAATAGCTCACAGGAAATCCTTTTAGCTGGGTGATTACAGTGACAGAGATAACTCACAAGGCTGCTTCTTGAGGATGATGTCTCTTTCTGTCCCTAGGGAACTTTCTCTCATCAAAGTCATCGACGTTGGCCGGCGGTTCCTGGTCAACAGGGTTCAGGATCACATCCAGAGCAGGATTGTTTACTACCTGATGAACATCCACGTCCAGCCCCGCACCATTTACCTCTGCCGGCACGGCGAGAGCGAGTTCAACCTCAAGGGGCAGATTGGAGGGGACTCTGGCCTCTCCAACAGGGGCAAGAAGGTGAGGGAGAAGGAGAATGTTCCCCTGTGGCTTCCAGGAGGGATTTGACCGTAAAATGCTGTGCCTTCGGTTGAGTGTGTTTGCTGACCTCTGGGCTGCTGAGCATCCATCTGTAGCTCTTGGGGATCAGTGGATGTGTGGCCACTCTTCACCTCAGAGCAGAAGGCTGATCTGTCTGCCTGGGGAAGGCAAAAGCAGTCCTGGAGAAGGCAACATTTGCTGGGAAGCAGGCAAGAGGGCCCCTTGGGAACTGATGGACCATGAATCAACCTCTGTTTTTGTGTCCCACAGTTTGCAGTGGCACTGAACAAATTTGTGGAAGAGCAGAACCTGAAGGACCTCAAAGTCTGGACCAGCCAACTAAAGAGGACAATCCAGACAGCAGAAGCTCTCCAGCTCCCCTATGAGCAGTGGAAGGCACTCAATGAAATTGATGCTGTGAGTATCTGTGCAGGCAGAACAGCTGAATCGGCCTGGTTGTTCCTTGACAAGAGAAAGTGGGGTTTTGCATGGTGGCTGTGCTGATGCTGTTTGTCTTGAGCATGTTCAGTAACCTCGTGGATGTCCTGTTCTGGCAGGGGGTGTGTGAAGAAATGACCTATGAAGAAATCAGGGAGCAACATCCAGAGGAGTTTGCTCTGCGTGATCAGGATAAATATTACTACCGCTACCCTTCCGGGGAGGTAGGTCTGCAGGGAGACCTTCAGAGACATCACTTTTACTTTAAACGGCCATTTTGTCCTCATTTTGTCCCTTAGTGTTGAGCAGGGGAGCAGTGAGAGCTGGAAACAAGAATTCAGCAATGTCAGAGCTCATATTTACATTGATCTCTTGTGAAATTTTGGTATATGAAGATCTCACTAAGAAATGTATCACTGAAACAGCCCCACTGAGTTTGTAGCAAATTAGTAGGAAAGGCACTCTGGAGGCTTTTAGTCCAACCTCCATCATTATATCTACTCAAAGTGCTGTGCTGCCCCAATTTTCTTTCCAAAAAAAGAAATTTTCACCTTGTTCTCAGTACCATTCCCTAAGGGTTGGTGGTAATACCTCTGTTCCTGGTAATCTGCTTTCAGGGTGTGACACAATAAGGTGGGAAATCAGTTCTGGATGGTGCTTTAGGCTGTGAATTGAGCTATTTATCCCCAAATTGAAAGTCATGCCCAGAGACATTTGGAAAAAATCAATGGAGACATCCTCATGCAGAAGAATGTGTGGGGATATCAGACACCAACTCTGGGTGTCTGGGACTCCTTCTGGCTGCCTGTCATGGTTCTTTATGAAGCCCTTCAAAACTCTGGTGTTTCCCAGGTTGCTCCAGGGTTGCTCCAGACTTGTCAGAACTTAGAAATCCAGTAGAAAATCAAATTTCAAGATGATAGAGAGATGCTATCTTCAAAGCACTTGTTGCTTACCTTAATAAACTCTACAGGACTGAGCTGTGATTCACTGATTCTGAATGACTCCTCTGACAGAAGTAGAAGTTCTAGAGTAGCCTGAAGATGGTTATGTTTTTAGCAGTAGTTATGTTGGTTTAATCAGAAGCGTGGATTCAGTAGATGTACCAAGACAAGGACCACTGTTTCTTTGGGATGCTCATTGCTTATATTCATACCTCATCTCCCTTCCCTTGTGTCCCAGTCCTACCAAGACCTGGTGCAGCGCCTGGAGCCCGTCATCATGGAGCTGGAGAGGCAAGAGAATGTCCTTGTCATCTGCCACCAGGCTGTCATGCGCTGTCTCCTGGCATATTTCCTGGACAAGAGTGCAGGTGAGCTCCCTGTCTGTGGGAAGAAGATTGGCCCTGCTGGAGTGGGGATGGAGGGTGCATCTCCTAGGTGTGGCATGGGCTTAACTGTTGATGAAGGTGTTTTTGGAGAGGAGGTGGGATAATCCTCCTCCTTTGCTGTCTCTGCAGATGAAATGCCCTACCTGAAATGTCCCCTTCACACGGTGTTGAAGCTGACCCCGGTAGCCTATGGTAAGTGGGACCTTCCTGAACGTGGCAGGGGGTTTGACTTGTACCTCCTCCTGAATCCAAGCTGTCTCTGGGAGAACAGCAGGGAACTGTGGTGGAGAACTTGGTAATGTCTTGTGCCTGTTGGGTTTGGTGATGGCCTCTGTCTCCTTGTGCTCCCTTCTGCAGGCTGCCGGGTGGAATCCATCTCGCTGAACGTTGAAGCTGTCAACACCCACAGAGACCGGCCAGAGGTGAGTGTTGCTTTCCCCCAAAGCTGCCCTTTGGTGTCCCACTCCTGTCCGCTACGGTCAGCTGGTAGTGGGAATGCCTGGGGTGGGCATGGAGAGATTGCTCAGCTGGTTGCTTGGAAGTGCTACTGGAAGACTGGGAGCATCAGACGGGTTTTTTTCCTCTGCAAAGTTGTGGCCAGTTGAGGGTTTTCCAAGGGAAAAGGACCCTTGCATGTTCCTGCTTCCCAGTGTGTTTGCCCAGGGAAAACTCCTCCCTGGTCTTTGACTTCCACCTGAATATTATCCACTTGCCCAAGCAGGGAATGGAGCTGCGAATGGAGAAGCTGACTTCTCCCAGTTGGGTGGCAGAGCCTGGGCTTCATGCTTGCCCTATATCTGCCTTTGAGGGTTTTTTTCCCCGGTATGTCTGTCTCTCTGTCATTCTGCAAGGTGGAAAGTGGCAGTGGAAGTGGCTGGGGATGCTGTGTGGGGGAGACCCCTTGTGTGGAGAAAACTTCTTGTAAGGTTGGGTCATCTGCCGAGTGCTCCACTGGGAGCTCAGAGGCCAGAACAGCAGGATGCCAGCTCACTGTCAGGGCTGGGCAGCCACCCAAGGCAGGCCCCAGGGACCCTGGCAGTGCCCATGTCCCAAGATGCTGGGACCTTTCCAACTTGTGCTTAGCAGTGGTGGAGCCCAAAGCAATGCTGCATGGTCGGAGTCGTCCCCTTTTGGCCCACATCTCCTTTCCTTTGCTTCCCAACCTTGGTGGGTGGCAGCACCTGAGCCACTCTCCCTCCCCAGGGCCGAAGGAGGGAAGCCAGCCCTTCGCCCTGCCATGAGGGATGGCAGGAAGGCCATGGGTGGGACAGGGTTGGACACATATGCCATGTGCTTGGGTGCCCCTGCTCGGCTTTGCCTCCATCCCCTCCTTGCTTGAGTTGGAGCTTGGCACAGTGCCGACCCTCGCTGGCTGCTCTGCTCTCACTTCCCAAATCCTCCTGATCAGCCCAGGCTGGCTCGTCTTCCCTCTCCTTGCTGTCATGCCTCTCTCTGGGTGGAGGGACTGACTTTGAGAAGGAGATTGATGGGCACCTCTCTGTCGTGCAGGATCATGGCTGGGTTGCTGCTGGGTGTTTTTAGCTATCTGTAGTTACATTTTTTGTGAGCAGAGGCTCAGGTGAGAAGAAATCTCTTGTGTCTTAAGTTCAGAACCCTTTTTTTTTCCCCTCCCCTTCTGTGCTCTTGAACACTTGCATCAGGGGTTTTTTTTGGTGTCCAAAGCCTTTCAGTGCATCCTTTGCTCATTGACAGTGATTGTGGGGAAAAGCAGAGGCCACTTTAAGAAAGCAAAAACAAACCTGCTTTTTTCCTTTATAACTGTCGCCTTCTTCCTTTTTTTTTTATTTTACTTTATTTTTTTTATATTTACTTTTATTTTCTTTGTCTCACTTTAATTTAGGAAGCAAAGAAGGGACCTAACCCGCTCATGAGACGTAATAGCGTTACCCCTCTAGCAAGCCCAGAGCCCACCAAAAAACCTCGCATCAACAGCTTTGAGGAGCATGTGGCTGTTTCTTCTGCCCTGCCAGGCTGTGTTCCTCAGGAAGTGCCCACGCAGATGCCGGGACAAGTTAGTTGAACTCTTCTTTTTTTTTTTTTTCCTTTTTTTTTTCCTTTTTTTTTGTTGTTGTTCTTGTTGTTTTATTGTTTGTTGTCCTCCTGTTGCTCCTGAAGCTGAGGAACTGCTTGCACTTGTCGCAACCTGTGCTGCTGTCTGAGATGCGCCTTCCTCCCACGGCTGCTGTCCCTCCCTGCCTTGGGTTTGGGAGCACCTGGCCAGGGGTCACTGTTGATCCCCTCTTGGGTTTTGAGAGTGCCATGAACTTCCACAGAGCTCTAGGCTGCGCTAATTTAGTGCCTTCAGCACCCAGCACCACCCTTCTGAGGAGTCACCTCCCTGCAGTGAGCAGGGCTCATGGCTTCCCTCTGGATGGGCTTGGCCCCAGTGTAGACCTGGGCATTGCAATAAGTCAAATGCTACTGTGCTTCTCCTGAGGAGCTGACAAACTCATCTTTGGCTGGAGGGGTTGTCTCCTTTCTGGAGCCATAGGCAAAATGAACCAAAATTGAGTAGAAGCTTCTTGTTGTGGTGAACCTGGGTGACACCTTGTGGGTAGCTGCCATGGAGCTCGTGTGTCCTCTCCTCTTTCACCCACCCATGAAGTGATGTAGGAAGAGAGGCCTTGCTTGCTGCTCACTTCTCCAGATGCAAACCTGCTCCTAAGCTCACTAAGGAGTCCTATATAATGTATAGGAGCCTTTGCCTTGTTGCCCTTCCCACCAGCTGCTTGTTGGATCTTGCTGTCTTGCCCAGCCCCTCTTCCTGTTGTCTGTGTTGTGTGGTGTCCTCTCTTCCCTCCTCACCTTGATCCCAGGCAGGTTAGGAATGGCTCTGTGCTCCCTGATTGCTCTGCTTGGTTGCTGCTTTGCAAGAGCCTCCCATCCCAGCAAGCACCAGGTGGAACAGCTCAGTCTTATCTCAGCTTCCAGGGCTCTGCTTGGGCTGGTTGAGTCTTCCAAAAACCCTGGTGCCAGCTCTGGGTTTGGAAGCTCTGGCTGCCGGGTGCCCCTCACTGCTGTCCACTGTCCTCTGCCCTGTCTGGCACAGAGTTACTGACACCTCTCTCTGTTCTCTCTGTCTCTCTGCAGCCTTTACTAGGGAAGGCATGCCTGTAAGTATCTTCTTGCGTCTTATTCCCCCTTCCACTCCTTTTTCCATGTCTCTTGCCATCCCACTGGGTTGTTTTGTTGTGAAATCTGGACGGGGTGTGGCCTTTTTGGAGTTAATATTTCTCTATTTTGAGAGGGGTTTGGCTTAGGAAAGGTAAAGAGGAGACTGTTGGTGCTGGTTTGTATCCTAGCTTGATTAAATGTCCCAATTTTGTTGTGAAATTAAGCAAATTATCACTTTACTCTGATGATGCCTAGGGGTGATGCTGTTGGGGTTTCCTGGAGTTGTCTCCTCTGTGGTAGCTCATTGTACTGTAGGTGAAAGACCTGGATGGTCTGTTCTTCCTGAGGGCTCTGAGTTGTGTCTGAGTGATAGCACCAGGGAGATATCTGACAAGCTTCTGACCTTCTCAGGAGAGTGTTTTCTGGAGCTGGATGATCCTGGGACTAGGCATCTGCAGTTCTGCAAACTTGGATTTTGCAAAGAGTCAGCCTAGATGCTGTGGGCAGAGTAAATGCAAATTGTCCTTTTCTACCTCTGTGAAGAAAGCCAAACACCTTGTGCATTTAATGCACTAGTTATGAGTAATCAAGGCTCTGGCAGTTTGGCTTGGTGCCCAGGGTTCTTTCTGCCCTCTGAGGACCAGCTCAGATCAGCCTGTGAGCATCCCTGGCCTGGGTTGTTTTGTGGGCTGAAGATGGAGGGATCTGCTCTAACATGGCCGAGCCAGAACTCAGCCCTGCTTGCATGTAGAAGCTGATCTCATGTTTCTTCCCCTTTGAGACTAAATGTTTTTTGAGAAAAGGGAAGTTAGGACTGTTGTACTTGGCTTTGCTGGTGGATGGGTTGGGGAGGATTGTGGTGCTCCCACAAGAGTGTAGAGGTTGAGTTGTTCAGCATGGCCTGCATGCCTGTGCTTCTTCCTTTGCTGTCCACAAAAGCCCCTGATGAAATGCCTGGTCTTTTTGGGTTGCTTTGAAAGCTCTTTAGTTTCTTTGTCCATCCTTTCATCCACGTTTTCCCTGTCTGTATTGTAGTAAAAGGCACTGCATGCGTTGGTGGTGGCTGGGACACTGAAAACATGCTCTGGTGTTGGGTTTGGGAGATGGGTGTGTCAGATTTTGCTGGAGCAGGCAGTGATGGTTGCCTGTGCCAGGTGCAGCCTAACAGCAGCAGGTTTAAAATCTCCAGCTGCTGGGAGCCTGTCTCTACCTACTAGTGTGGGATTTAGGAAGACAAGCCAAACTCAAGGCTTGGTGACACACTGCTGTTAACTCTGGGAGGCTGCTGTCTTGTACTTGTGTCTGGTCCCTCACTGTGTCCCATCACCACCTGTAAGGGGTCAGGGGAGGTGCAAGGCACCTCCTTCACAACTTGCACCATGGCACTGGGTTGGTAGTGGGTGCTTCATTGCATCACCCATCACTGTTGGGGTCTTGACCCCCATCCAGGAGGACCAGGGGAGACCTGGAGAGCCTGGGGACATGGCTGTGTACCTCAGAGTCCTCCTGGCTGTGGGATTGAGCTGACTGGGGGTTGTGGGACTACCTGGTGTAATTATTTCTTTTGCTTGGTTTGTGATCCAAAATGCACTTTTTAACAACCACCTGATCCCCTCCCTTCTTTTCCCCTTCACTTTTCATGCTTAAAAGAAGACCCGTTTGTCACTTTCTCAAAGTTTTCTCTTTGCTAATATTTCCAAGGTAAATGGCTGTGGTGCATGTGGCTTTTCCTAACCCTCCTCCTGTCTCCTTAGATAACAGAGAACAGCTCAGCCTGCTCTGCCTCATAGCTTGGCTGGGATTTCTGGTGCTTGTAAGAGGCAGCTTAGGTAGTAAAAGCATTAAAAAAAAAACCTCAAAAATTGAGAAACGTTCCTAGCTGTTTCCTAGTCCTTTTTTTCCCTGCCCTGTTTCATGTAGTTCTGTGAGTTGGGAAATGTCCTTGTGGTCCCCTGGGCTTCTGGAGCAGATGCTCTCCTTGGGGCTGGTCTTGCTTGTGTTTAGTTGGTTGTCTCTGGTTTTTGGTCCTCACCACACGCTGGTGGGTGCCTGTTGTCGTCACCCTGCACTGGGGTGTGTCTGGAGCGTCTCTTGGGGCCATGAAACCTCATGGGGTGTCATCAGAGGAGTTGTGCTCTTGCTGTTACCACTGGTGGTGGCTGGTCCTTGGCATGGCCCATGGAAGCTGCCCCTTCTTGGCAATGCCAAGGATGGACAAACAGTGACCTTGTCCTTGGCAGGCAGGGAGAACACTGCCCACCCTCAGGGGGGACCAAGAGAGAGCTGTTTCAGTGGGCTGCTTGATGAAGATTTTGTCACCTTTCCTTGCATTGACCAAAGAGCAGCTTTAGAAGTGCAGATGGGGTGGGGTGGGAGGGTTGCCTTGGCTTTAGCTCAGTTTTTAGGGATATCTAAGGGGGAGGCTGTGAGTAGCAAGCCAGCACATCCCCCCAGCCTCTCTCTTTGGGTGGACAGTGTCCTCTCCTCCGGTGGGTGCTTCGGTAGTGACCCAAGCGTGCCTGTGTTACTCCCCGTCCCCTCATGGATGTGTCCCTGAAGAAGCCGCTGGGATGGGGCCTGGCCCAGCACAGCCCCCAACGCCTCCCCTTCCCCTCTCGTTGCAGAACATGAACAACTCCCAGAAGCCGTCGTGACTCCGTGGGCACTCACGAGGCCGCCGGCGCCGCCAGCTGCTCATCCCATCGCCATTCCCGACGCTTGCTTGTGACCCGGCCCCTGCGGCTGCGGCGGGCCCGGCCCGCGGCCTCCCCGCTCACGCTGCCCAGAAATCCCGCTCTGCTCGGGGGGCAGGGATGAGGAGAGCGGAGGAGCAGCCCGGCTCCCCACCAGGGTCACCACCAGCTCTTCAGGCTGCAGCGTTTGCTCTCCTCTCCAACGTCCTGCTAGGTCGTAGCGAGCTGTAAAGTGCTTCTGTAGCGCACAGGAGTTTAATTTTCCTCTCTCCAGTGGTTTTGATCTTCTGTATAGACGATTGGTACCCATCCATCTCTGGGTGGGGTGTGTATATATGTGGATGGTGCGGGGTTAGCAAAGAAACAGGGGGAAAGGGGGGTGGGCAAAGGGGTTTTGCATTTTTTTATTATTGTTAATTACTTTTCAATAAGCCCCTAACGTGCTGTGCTGCAGTCCTTCACCCACACTACAGCCTGTCTCACACACCAGCCTGGCTCACCCAGGTCTGCAAGCACCAGGGAAGCAGCTGTGTGAACTCCTTCACTGCAAGAACTGCTGGGTTTAATAAATAAAACCTCCATTCTTTCACTTTTTTAAAAATCAATATACCTTAAAGGGGTTTGCAGAGAATGTAGATCTGCTGCTAAAACTGTTTGCAAGCTGCCTGCAGTGCACAAGGAGCCACACCAGTGGTGGCTTGGGTTGATACTTTCATCTTGGGGAGCACCCAGGGATGGTTTGAGTTCAGGCATGGCTTGATTATTTTTTTTTTTTTTTTTGGGGGGGGGAAGATCAAGCACTGTTTGAGGTGCTGTGCTGGTACTTCATCTCCCCTTTCCTCTTTTTTGGATGAAAGTGGAGATATTGGGAAGAGTTTGAATCCCTAGGCTGAGATAGATGCATTTTGTAGACACAGGTTCTCATGGAGGTAGCCAGAGGTCTGGCTGGGTTGCAGGAGTCCCTGTCTGACTGCAAAAAGCCACAAGAAGGGACAGTTTTGTCTGTATTCTTTTTTAATTTTATATATACATGCACACGTGTGTGTATGTGTATATGTGTATACTTAGAAACCGCTTGGTTTTTGCACTTTATTTGTGGCAGAAGCATAACTATTTTATTTTTCTCCCCTTAATAGGGGAAGCCTGAATACAGGCAACTTTTTCTGTTTGTTTTTAATTGTATTTTGCATGCTGGAAAGCTGGGACTACAACATAATAGTAGTTACAATGTTCAAGGTGCAGGGGGAACGGGGTGAGGAGGTTCTGACTGTCTCCATCAGCCAGCTCCCAGTGGTTTGATACAGAAGATCCCTTCTTGGCAGCCTGTCCTGGGCTGGGAGACAGCAGTTAAAAAAGGCTATTAACCACTATTGCTTTATGCAAAAGTCTGTGGATTTAGAGGTTTGTTTTTGGTTTTTTTTTTTTTTTAGCGTTTTGGGTTGGGTTTTGGTTTTTCCCCACTTATCTGCAGCATTTTCTCCATGCCCATCTCATGTTTTTTTGCCTGCAGGCAGGAGGTGAAGGCAGCCACCCCTCCTGCAGCACTCCTGGGGGACTGGAGGTGGGCAACCCTTTGGATTCCTCCCAGGCCTCCCCCAGCCTCCTGAGCAGGAAACACCATCTCCAGAGATGGGAGGGGAGAGGTTTGGGGGGAGAAATGATGATTTTTTTCTTTTGTGGGTGTGTGTATGTTTTTTGAGAGGGTTTGGTCTGTTTTTCCTCTGGGAAAAGGTGAACCACAGTGCCTCGCGCTTCGGCCTTGCGCTCGGAGCGGCACCGACGGTGGGAGGGCGCCAGGCCCATGCTCAGCCCCTGGCCCACAGGGGTGGCAGTCCTGGCAGTGCCCTGCCTGTGTGAGCTTGTGCATATGTGCATATGTGTATCATATTCCTGTACAGATAAAACAAAGAACACTTCCCCCTCACACGCCTTTTTTTTTTTTTAATGGCCTCATTAAAAGCGGACTTCTCCCTGCACGCCCTGGGCGGCATCTGCGCTTTCGGTTTCTCTGCCTTTGAGATAAATGAATGTTGTGGGAAGACCACTCACTTGGCTCTTTTCAGCCTCCTGCTTCCTGGGGCGTTTTATCTTTCTCCTCCTGCTGCAAAAAGATAAGCCAGCAACTACAAACGTGACGTCTGGCTGCCCTGAGATCAATCCTGTACACATGTAATTGCGCGGATGTTTTGGTGTGTGTTTGTGTGTGTATATCTAAAAATATATCTATGAACAGAAAAAAAACCCTTAATGGCCCTAAACTTTCTTGCTTTAATAATAAGAGATGTTGCAGTAGGTCTGCAAAAACCTGAAATTCAATCATGGCATTTTTCCAGCAATGGGAAAAGTGGTCCCTTGAGTTCCTCTCGTGCTGGTGGAGGGGTATCAACCCTGTGCCATCACACTGCCCCAAAAACTCACTGCCTGGGTGGGTTGGGAGAGAGGACACTTCAAACTCCACCAATGATTTTTTTGCCTCCCCCCTGCCTTTTTTTTCCCTCCTCTGGTTTTGTTTTCTTTGTGATACTTGAATTTATTTTTTTAATTTTTTTTTGATAGCAAAGCACTCTTTATTTATTTAATGTATACTGCAAAGCTTGGAGAGAAGGGTGTAGTTACTTGGGATTACTTTTTTTTTTTGAATTGTGGTATGTTAACTGTTCTGTATATACATCTGGAATAATTGCTTGATATAAAGCTGTGCCAGCTTAAAAACAGGGTATGCCTTTCAGAAATTTGTATATTTTGCAGTTTCTGGACAAATAAAATATCTTGTTGAAATACAGATGTGACCTGGTTCTTCCTTTTGTTAGAAATTATGCCCTCAGGCCCTAAGGGGTCACCATGTGGCACCCAGTGCTGCCTCACACGTATGCTCCTCTGACTCATAAATTCTTACAAAAGGGAAATTGTGGATGCTCCATCAAGGCTGAGTTGGAAGGGGCTTCAAGCAAACTGGTCTAGGGGAAAGTGTTTTTCAAGTCCTTTTCAACCCCAACCATTCTATGAATTTTACAAGTGTTAACACTTACTTAGGACAAGCAAAGGTCCCCCCCCAAGATCTATGTGCTACATCCCCCTTGAGTAGAAAGGTGATGTGTTACAACCTGTCCTGCCTACATCTAAATCTAGCCTGCAAATTAGGTAGCACTAGGTCTTTATTCAAACCTAGTGTAGTTCTTGAAATCAAATACCTGCTTAAAACAATTTGGTGCTAAATGAAGGGCTGGGCAAGAGCTGTCCCGTGAGATCAGGACCACAGCAGATGCCACCTGCAAATAAACTTTCCTGTGAAACTGGGGGCTTTAAAACTAATTGATATCAATTAATTAACTATTTTGTGGATCCAGATAAAAAGTGGGAGAAGGCTGGCAACACCTGTTCTTTGATGTGATTGTCTGGAGCTCATCTTGGGTGGATGAGGGTTTTCCCACGCCAGCAGCTGTATCTAAAAGCTTCTGAGAAGCAGAAGTGGCAAAAAGGTGGAGACTGCTGTGCCTTCCATCTCAGTTCTGATTGACTTCTTCTGGCTGATGTACAGCCCTTGCTCTGATCTCCCCTGGGCTGTCAGAGCCTGTCAAGCCTTGCTTTGGGCTGGGGTTTTCTGGGATGCACTGGGACCCTCTCCCTTCTCCCAGCTGCTCTGTGCTTCAGCACCTCTTACCAGGGAGGATGTTTGCTCATTTTAAGCCTGGTTGAGGCATCTGCAAGAATATTTTCTAGCTGGGCATGGAGATGTGTGATTTTTGTGGTGATGCTCATCCCTCCATGCATCCTGAGGGCAGGGAGGACCCTGCTCTCCAGGAAATCCAGCAACCACAAGATTTTAATTTCTTTTTAGTTATTTATTTTATCTCTAGCAACTTGGCCATCTCCTTGACCCAAGCAGAGACTAAACACTTGTCTTACTTTAGGACAAATAGCAAAGCCTTGCACCCACCTCACAGGGAGTCCTGCAAGGGTGCAGGGGCACTGATAACTCCTCCAACCGGGGTGGGTTGAGGTTAAATGTAGCCACAACATCAGTGCAGCTCCCCTGCCTTCCCTGGGGCAGGCAGGAGCTGTTTGCAAGCTGTGATAAAACCTTGTCCTTGTGGCAGGAGCACAGGGGGAAGGTTTTGCCTCCCAGAGCATGGCTGTGGGCAGCACTTCCAAGGCTGTTCTGCAAGAAAATACCCCCTCTACAAAGTTATTCTCCTCTTTCCATGTGGACGATGGGGTTTGTGTCATGCCATTCCCAAGTATGGAAGAGGAATCGATGGCAATGCCATCCCAAGTAGCATCCTTTATTTTTCTTCCATGTGATGCATTCTGTAGCATGGCAGAGAGGAGCAGTTCCTCGAGGCAGTGCAGCTTTAAAGGTTATACTTGACAGCAGGAACATTTCCCTGCTCCCAGTCAAGTCCCATTTTTATTAAAATAATAATAAAAAAAGAATAAACCCCCAGCTCACTGCTGGCAAACGAGGCGAGAGAACTTGTGATTGCTAAAAAAAAAGTAAAAAGGACAGAGCAGTCACGCTGGCTGACTCAGCTCTGATTGATGGCTCAGGAATGTGTCTGGGATTAGCTAAACCACGGGCAAACCTTCACAATGCAACACGTTGGATGCAGCACAGCCGGCTCCAGCTCACCTGCCTCCGGCTGGGGAGTGACTGCCCTCACATCATGGCATTGGAGGGGATTTTTCTTCTTTTTTATCCATCTGTGAGAAAAAATTAAATGGATATTTTTGGGATTTGCTTTGCAAGGGGCTCTAGCAGGAATTATTTGCGACAGCTCCAGGTGTCTAGATGCACTTGTGCAGTTTTTCTGCAACCAACATGTCCATGCTGAAACATGGAAAATTTATTTTGTAGCTCTGTGTAAAGCACAGTTTTGCGGCTCCATGCCTAAACTCTGCCCAGTGTCAGGGTCCCTTCCCCAACCCCAGGGGACCCTGACTTTCATTCATGGTTAAGGGAAAGCTGTATGGATGTGAATGTTTGTTTCTCACGTTTTTCTTGTTCTTGTGTCCATCTGTGTTGTCTTCTTTGAGGCTAAGGGGTGTGGTGGATAGAAAAAGTGCATCAAAACTAAATTTATTTGTCAGCAATACTGGAAGGCTTTACACCGTGTGAATGGAGGAGTAGTGGTAAGAGTCAATACCAAAAGGGTTGACACAACCCCAAAATATCTCATGTAGTTGAAGATGTCCCTGCTCATTGCAGGGGGGTTGGACTAGATGACCTTTAAAGGTCTCTTCCAAACTGAGCAATCCAATGATTCATTCCAAGAAATTAATTTGCAGTGCCTACATCAAAGCTGGCTTAATCTCTCGTGTTCCAGCTGGAAGTGCCCTGCTGCATCTGCTGATCCTCTGTCCTTCTCTGTGGCCCCCGGGACCATTGTCTGTTCTAGGAAGGCAATGGGTGAACACAGCAGCTCCAACCCAGCTGATGATGGGCTAAGTTCATTGAGAGATCTTCTTGGATGTTATCTCCCACAATCCTAAGGAAAATCTAATTCACAACCTGAGAAGACTGTGGCAACATTACTGAGTCTGGTGAGCTTCATGACAAGCCAGCTAAAACCCAGCTGATACATCTGTCCACCCAATTTGTTGCACAGTGAGGAAATGATTTCTGGTTGATTCAAAAGCTAGCAGTCTGAAGGGATGGTGATAAGACAACCAGGAGCCCACAGGCTTTGTGAATCGCTTCTCTCTCTATAGTAGAAGACTCCACCAGACTCTGATATTGCACTCACTCCTGGCCAGGCACTCAGCAAGTGTAATTTGGTCTTTAAGAGGTATCTGAGTGCTGTTTGTACTGAAGATGATGTTGGTGGCTCGGGGCAAAAATTAGAAAAGTGGGTGGCAGCAGAGGTTGTGACCAAAAAAACACATCTGAATTAGAGCTACAGAGAGAAACAGTAATTAAGATCTAACAAATAATTACTGTGGGGGAGGGCAGCTCAAGAATGAACATGGCCCCAAATCCAGATATTTCCAGCTGCAGCTCAAACCCCACAATTAGGCTGTGATTTTAAACATTATGAGGAGGTATTTCCAGAGCTGGGTCTTGCCGTTCGCTGCCTCCATCCACCCAAATGACTGCCTGAGCATCAGCAGAAAGAAAACCCAGCATTTTGACAAATGTCATCCAAACCAGACTGGAGAACCTGTGTTGGATGCCTCCACCAAAGCTGGGTGCCAATCTGTGGGCAGAGATGGAGATGAAGAGAGGAGAAGGCTTTCTGGCTGTTGGTTTAGAGGTTGGTGGCACCTAAAAATACTGATGCCCTCCCTCGGGAGTCCATCATGTGGCAGCATGGAGAAGCAAATGCCTTTCTCTGGTTCTTGGTCCATCTCTACCCACTCATTACTCCAGGGCACTGATCCATCAGTGAAAAAGGGGGGAAGGAGTCTGTGGCTCTCACAGGTACCTGGTCACCCCACCCACTCCGTGCTGCTGGAGTGTCCTTGGGTGTCTCCACAGGCAGGTCACACCATTGATCTGGGTGCCAAGGTGATGGCACCAGTGTTAGTGGCTGATTTCCTTCCTGACTCTCCCACTGGTGGTGCTGCAAGGACTGTGACTTAGCCTGGCAGCCCAGGGCTGCTCTTTTACCCTCCACACAGTATTGATATCACCTGCTCCAGCTGGTGACACCAAACTACCAGCCAGGTGCCCTGACTCACTCACTCCTCCTTCTGCCAGCCTTGATTCACCTGTGACAAGTGGCAGACGTGCTCTCCTGCCACACATCCACCTTACTCTCTCTGACTGCCTCATCCTTCAGTATCTCTTTAATATTTTCTCCTATCATCCATTTGGGCACATTCTCAGTGACATTTTTACACCATCACAGGCCCCACTGGTGTGGATGAACCCAACTTTTTGAAGTTACTTGGGACAGGGAAGTTATTATCCAGCTATAAATGACCCAGCAAGGACTGGCTGCTGTATAAGCAAGGCATAAGAAAATAATAAAGCATTAATATTCACCATAATTAATTTGCATAATTAACCATAATTAACAATGACTAGGATGCCTTTCTAGACTTGCTGAACCAGTGTGCAGGTTTATAGTGAATATTTCTGAGCATGGCCGTTGCACAGAGACTGATTTAAGCCTCTTCTTTTGGCACAATTTTGCCTGTGATGAGATCTGTTGCAGAGGGGGAAGTCCACCGGCATCCCTTAAATAAAATCACTTGCAGGAATCAGCAAACCCTAGAGAGAGGTGGCACTGGGAAGAAAGTGAATTAAGCCAGAAGGGTTGTAGTAAAGGGTTTGCAAGACTCATGGTTACAGCTGGCTGAAAACCAAGGATCTTGGTTCACCAGAGGTCTTCTTTTTTAAAATGTAAATAAAAATAAAAATACCTTCCTGTCCAAATGGGATGGAAACTGATATTTTTAAAAATTTCCAAGGCTTCTTTTGACCTCATGAACTGATATATCATTTTCCCTGTTTTGCTGAAGACGTTTTAGAAACAGTGTTGGCCTTCTTTGACAAAACATTCTTTTGTTGGAAAACACTGCTAGGAGAATGGATGTGGCCCTTCATCACTCATTAAAAATGAAATGGGGTTTTCATTGCCTTTATCTTGCTCAGGGCTGGATGCACACCTTGTCCACACAGCAGGTCACCTCCAGGCACCTCCTGGGAGACCCAGCAGAGAGGAGCAACCTCAGGAATGCAGATGTGACTGAGCGTGGTGTCCCTGGTATCTCATCCTCATCCCTGGAAATGCTCCTGGCAGCCCCCTCAGCAGTGCCCCAGACAGGGAGAGAGGTTGGGAGGGGTAGGCTCAAGCAGAAAACCCACCTGTCTGCCCTTGGTGGTTTTATCACAGGTATTAATTACCTTCCTATCTGCTAAGCTGATCTGATCCTGTCTGCAGCTTCCTCCTGAAGCCTCTCCTAGCAAAGCCCTGCTGTCCCTGTGCCCGCACGGCGGCTCCGAGGGCTGGGAGGGCCGGGCTGGGAGCTGACTGAGGGCTGTCAGGGTGTCAGCCAGCCCGGGATGGATTTTTGCCTCAGCTGTGAAGCTGATTTTCCTGCAGAAAGGCTGACTCAGTGGAGCTGGGAGGGTTAAGCTAAGCCAGATAATGGCATGGCTGCCACAGGGTGAGCCATGCATGTGTTGGGTTTGGTTGTGTGTCTAATACCATAATTTGAGTTTTGCAGCTGCTTGAGGAGCCTTTCTAATATTCTTCTCCACAAATGCAACTTGGGACTCTGCCTCTCTGGTACTTCCCAATGGCAGTACAATGCGTTGCACAGTATTTCCTTTCTGGGTGCACTGGAGGCTTTTTGTGTGGGGGAGAGGATTTGTCTTCATGGCTTGTCTTTGGCACAAGGATTTTTGGAAAGCCAAGAGCATGCAGGAACCCACATAATCCCAATGTCCAGCCTATCCACTGGCTGTGGATGGAATTATGTCTGTGCATCTCTTGCAGGTTATAGATCAAAGCTGTAGAAGTATACAATATCTCAGGTTGGAAGGGACCCATATGGATCATTGCATCCAACTCCTCGCTCTTCACAGAACCACCTAAAACTAAGCCATCAGTGCCAAAAGAAACACAAGCAACAATTAATAAACACAACCTGTCCAGAAAATCGGTGTTTAAGTGCTAATGAGCACAAGCAAACTGTCCCTGCTCCAAAAGGGGTTGTGTTTGCTCCTGTGCAAAGGTCGGGTGAAATATTAAGTGACTGCCAAATTCCTCTATTGTTTTCAGAGCTGATTTGAGATAAACAGCTGTGGAATCCATCTCTGGAAGATGTCTGGGTCCAGTTTTGAAGGGTGGAGTTCAAGGCCAGGCTGCGTGGGAGATCCACACCAAATCAACATCACCTCATGCTTCAGCAGGAAAATGCCAGAGATCAAGATAATTCTGGATAACTAAACATTTACTGTGAGGGCTCAGGAATAAATCCACTGAAGGAAATGGACCTAATGGCTGTATCAGAATCAGGCCTGGTTTCTTCTGATGAACTGGCTGTGTTTCAGACAGATCCCATTAGCTGCAACCGATCGCTCTGGGTTATCATCACCTCAGCTGAGACACAGCACAGCACTGAAGCAATCAGCTGCAAAGCTGATGTATTCCAGGGTGGAAATCCGGTAGCATCCTCTTTTAGGTAATTAACCAAAGGACCAAAGCAACTATATGCAAAGAGCAAATTAAATCTTTGTGTATTGGTCATTGCTGCAGTAAATAAAACTGTCATGGAGCTCGTTTGTGATGCTGACTGGGATTATTTATAGCCACTGTCTGTAGGAGCTTATCCGAGCAGGCAGGGATCACAGCAGGGGCTGTGGCTGCTGGGAGAAGTCATCTGTGTTTAAGTCAGGCTGGGAATGCAGGCAGAGCCATGCAGGATTCTTCTGGGTGACCTTTTTTCCTAGCTGAATATATTGGTTTCTCCAAAATTGCAGCTCTCTGCATCCACATGCCAGGCTGTGTTTATACTGGCAAACCAACAGGGTCAGGAAAAGGGTCCAGGCCCTGGTGTCTGTCCTGGACTGACCAGGACCAGTGCAGAGGATGCCATGGCTCAGGGATGACTCCTGGATGGAGCCACACTATACCCATCACCCAGTCTGGGTACGTGCATCAGCTGGAGCACCTATTTTCCAAAGGGACTCACACAAAATAAACGAGAGTGCTCAAATTAGCTCCTTATTTGAGGTACATTGAAAAAGATCTTGACCACAGGTGCAGCCTGTGGACCACAGGATTGTTTGGATTATACCTACAGGGTCTGTGAACACAGCTGAGGGCAGCAGCCTGGTGTCAGGGGGACAATAACCGTGATGGATGAACTGGGCAGGACTGGGAGTGGCTGGAACCACATAAGCATGATGCACACCATGGCCATACCAAGCACAGCCCCAGCAATGTCCCAACACTCAGAGGGAAACTCCATCCCCACAGCCTTGTCCCCACTGCTTGCATGTGGAAGGGGACAGCTGTGGGAAAACACCTGGTTTTACAGTTTTGGGGCAGAGGCAGAAAATGTTCTCCCCTTCAGCTGCCAGCTCTGGTTGTTGAACCACTGAAAGTTGCCTGTTGTGTTGCTACCTGGGCCTGTATGTGTGCAAATCACCCCAAGGCAGGTCTGTCCTTGATGAACAGAAAAGTTGTATTTTTATTATTACTGTTATCATTGTTGTCTTTTTTACTATCACTGTTGTGTCTGGGAGTGCCATGAGGTCATCTGAGCATCTTGGGAGCCAGAAGATCAGAGAGGGATCCAGAGAGTGGATTCAGGATAGCTCTGTTGGAGTCTAAACCCTGTGTTTGATTTATTTGTCCAGGATGGGTCTGGGAACAGGAGCGGTGAATTGCCTCATTTCTCATCTCTGGATCCCCAGGGATACTTCACTGATTCCTGGAGGGATACAGTTCTGTAACATCCTGTAGGAAGAGTCACATACCCACCTGGACCTCCAGCAGTTTGAGTGAGCCATGAACCTGTATGGGAAGAGATTAAACCAAGGGTTCAGATGTGCAGCCCATTCTGCTTTCAAACATAGCCAGGACATCTCTCAAAAGAGAAACAAGATGGAAACACACCTTCCAGAGCCAACATCCCCCTGTTTCCCCATGGTCCCAGGTGTGGATTATCTGCAGTCCTGAGACCTGTCATTAAGCAATCCCAAGCAAGCAGTGTTCCCACAGGGCACATCAACCTTGTGCTCTCACCTCACTTTGATCACTGCCTTCTAGTTTAGGATTTGCTGGGACTGGGGGATTTCAGCAGAAATGGTGTTGTCTAATGGGGCAGATGATCACAGAATCATAGAATGGTTTGGGGTGGGAAGGGACCTTAAAGATCATCTTGTTCCACTCCCTGCCATGTGCAGGGATACCTTCCACTAGACCAGGTTGCTCCAAGCCCTGTCCAGCCTGGCCTTGAACATATCCAGGGGTGGGGCAGCCAGAATTTCTCTGGGCAAACTGTTGCAGTGCCTTATTACTCTTTGAGTAAGGAATTTCTTCATAACATCTAATCCAATCTTTCCTCTTTTAGTTTGAAACTATTTCCTCTTGTCCTATTACTATCTGCCTATGGACCTGTGGAGTCATAAAACACTGGAGAACCTGTAACTGATGTCCAAACTGGATATTTACTCTTTCTTTAGCTTTTTGACATTGTATTTATTAGTGCTGATGCTTTGATTTACAACCTGTGCCTTGCCTGGCAGCTGCTGCCACTGACAAAATTTGCAGCTTCTTTTGCAGTCAACGACCAGGTTTTAATAGTTGTATTCCTAACTCTCCACCAGGTTGGAAAAGGTTAGCAGCAACCAGCCTAAGCCATAAAACTGTTGGACTTCAGGTGCATTCTGTCCACCCATTTCTACAAAGCCTGCAGGAGGGAGGCAGGCAGGTTTGGCTCCTCCCTGCAAGGAGGAACTGTGGAAGCAGACAGTGGCTGTGAGTGCAGTGGTGTTTCAAGCTGTGGGTGGTTATTTCTCCAGCAAATGCTGCCCTCTCACACATGGTGAGTGGAAGAAGTGGCTGAGATTTGCATCTCTGCCTGGCGCTGGCTCAGCTGCTCAGAACCAGAGTCACGGCCGCGTTCACACGGGGGGAGAGGGGAAGTGAGGGGGAGGATGTCACCACATGTCACAGCCAGCCTTTTCCAGTAATTGGTGTGTGCTTAGGCAAAACTCATGTTTAATTTACCACCAGGCAGATGGTGGAGAGCTCTCCCACTGCTTGGTCACAGGGCTTGAAGTCTCCTCTTTCTTCTCTCCTGTTGCTGCACCAGAGACAACTGACAACACGGATCTTATGATCCCTCTCCACATGTGATCTCCTGGTGAGAAGGTTTCTCCCAGTTAATTCACTTCAGTTGTGATTGAAGTGCATCCTGGGCTGCATCACAACAAGTGTGGGCAGCAGGTCAAGGGAGGGGATTCTCCCCCTCTGCTCCACTCAAGTGAGACACCCACCTGCAGAGCTGCCTCCAACTTTGGGATCTCCAACATCAGAAGGACATGGAGCTGCTAAAGTGAGTCCATAGGAGGCCACAAAGATGCTGTGAGGGAGGCCCTCTGCTCTGGGGACAGGCTGAGAGAGCTTGGGCGTTCAGCCTGGAGAAGAGAAGGCTCCAGGGAGACCTTAAAGCACCTTCCAGTACCTGAAGGGGGCTTATGAAATGGAGGGTGATTTTTTACACAGACAGATAGGGATAGGACAAGGAGAAAGAGTTTCAAACTAAAAGAGGGGAGATTTAGATTAGATAATATGAAGAAATTCTTGACTGTGAGGGTGGTGAGGCCCTGGCACAGGTTGCCCAGAGAAGCTGTGGTTGCCCCATCCCTGGAAGTGATGGCCCTACCACTGCCCCATATCTACATTGCACGAGATGGGGTCAGGTGCTTTGGGTTTCCTGGAGCAGGGCTCCTGGCACAGCTCCTTCTGGCTTTGCTCAGCAGGTGGATGCTAGAGGTCCCAAACTGACTCCCTGACTCCAAGGACACTGGTCCCTTTGGAAACTCAGGTCCTCAAGTCAGTAAATTACAGGACCATTAGGTCATGAGGGCAATACCCAGAAGCTGACCAAGATTCCACCCTTAGTGCACTGGGACTTCCATGGGTGTGGAGCTGCAGGGGGGCCGTTGCCACGCTGAGTTACCAATCCACATGGTTTTATTTGGAGCCCAGAGGCTGCACTGGAAAGGGCATGTGGGTGGGTGGGAGG
>VZRZ01005130.1:918023-943675 GCA_013398175.1 Climacteris rufus | reverse complement strand
GGTGGGAGGGGAGGAGATGAGGAACCAAACCATACCCATTGTTTAGGTGCATAAATCCAGCAAATTCCTTGCCAGATAGTGCTTGTTTTACAGACCATCCTGGAAACAGAGTTCATTAGTTATGCAAAGCTGTTTGATTATGAAAATAAAGTCTCAGATAAGCCAAACTTACCTGTCATGAAGTCTACGACAACATCATCAACAGAAAAAAGGGTTTTAGAGAGATGCAAACCCAGCTCTCTGCTGGGAGAAATGGCCTGGTTGCTAGTCCAGGACTGTGCATCAAGTCCTATCTCATCTCCCAGACAATGCATTGGCTCCTTGTCTCCTCCTCCTCTTGCCCACGGGATGTTTTGACTCCGGCACTGAGCAAAGAGAAAGGCATATGTGACCTAAATCAGGTTTTACTTCTGCTCACATCCCTCCAGCTTGAGTAAACAGCAGAGGATGTGACTGAGAGCACATACGGTGCCTTGCCAATGCCTCCTCTGCTTCAGGTCTTCTTCTGCCTTCGCCAGAGGTGAGCTTGACTCACTCTGTATTTAGGGAGATGCTTCTCCTTTCCCCACACCGCTCATTAAACCTCCCTGATGAGCCGGTCCCCTGCCCACCTCTGCAGTTCTGCTTGTTAAACATTGGCAGACCTCACCTCCCAAACCCCACCGGTGGGCTGGGAAAGGATGGGAAACCCCCCCTGCCCGCCGGGAGACCGACAAAACAAACACAAAAGGGACTCACTTGATCAGCCTGAGTGCCAGCCCCACCCTGGGGTGTGGAATAAACACTGGCAGGTATTTATTTATCGCCAGTCAGCATCCGAATATTTGTTTCTGTGTGTCACAGGGGCACACACTCATTCATGGATGATGGATGCCTTTGATCTCAGCAAACCTGGGCACACTTCTCTCTGCCAAGGCAGGGGAGGAAAGGAGCCTGCAAGATTGGTTATAAATATGCAGGGATTTCTAGCAATTTGATGTCTAGTTGCACAGGGAGATTTCTTTTTGGATATCTGAACTTCTCTTCTGCACCACACATTTGTCTATCCATTTATAATCTTGCACTCAGAAATTTTTACATATTTATGTGTGCATGCTAAAGTGTTTAGCATACACGTATATCTATCCACCCACATTCACCTACGTATGAGTACACAGTGCTGGAAATGATAATCTGGGTGCCTTGGCATTAATAATGCATAAATCAGATGTTTGCAGGAGTGAATACATGACAGATGCTGCCATTTCAGTCTTGGCATGCACACATGTACATCTTTTCTCCATCTGTCTAGTTATGAACATAGAGGTGTGCTTAACACCAGTGGATGCTTTTATGGGAATGTTTCTGGGATGAATTAAGTTAGCACACAGCACTGGTTACCCTGGCCAGGGTAAACCTCAGCAGAAACAATTAATTAAAAATTGCAGAATAGTTTGGGTTGGAAAGGACCTTAGATTCCATCTCATTTCAGCCTCCCTGCCATGGGCAGGGACAGCTCCCACTATCCCAGGTTGCTCCAAGCCCCATCCAACCTGGCCTTGGAGGCTTCCAGGGATCCAGGAGCAGCCACAGCTTCTCTGGGCAACCTGTGCCAGGGCTTCACCACCCTCCAAGTGAAAAATTAATTTCTAATATCTAATCTAAACCTACTCGAATTCAGTCAAAAGCCATTCCCCCTTGTTCTGCCACCACATGCCCTTGTTTCTGTTCATCAAAAAAAAAAATCATGTGCCTGTTGTACTTGGCAGAATCAATATGAATCCAATGCAGGCATCAATGTCCTGATCATCTCAATGTAACTGCCATCAGAAGAATGAAATGTCCTTATATGGCTAAAAGTCCCTGACTGACCCCTTGACCACTAAAGAGCTTCATCCAGGGTCTGACTTAATGAGGGTGCAGGTAACACGTGGAGGTGTGGCACCTGTGAGAAAAGCCTCCCATCACTGTGAGCACACACAACCCGTGGTAACTGTCCTTTGATCTGTTCCAGCTTTACGGATGTTAAGGGAAATGTCTTTAGGGCAAGCAAGGTGAAAATATTGACCATGGAGATTAGATAAGTGTGTTTAGTGAGGAGCTTAATTTCCCGTCTGAAATGGTCACGATGATCTGCGATGGGATGAGTAACCACGGGCTGCTGGAGGTCAGGGAACCCGCCCCAGGGGAAGGTTTTTCCCCATGTCTACAAGGATGTGAAAAGGAGGATATTTCTCAGCTATCCTGAGTACTTTATGGAGCTGGGATTGTATTCAGATATGATCCTTGGGGCGTGTCTCCACTGCCCTGGTGAGACTCCTGAATTTGAACTGGTAACTCAAAAAAGCATTAAGGGCAACATGGAGATTCTTGCCTGGCCCAAGTCTGGCTGCTCCTGTACTCACAGGCAGTTAAGGACATATTTTATCCTTATCTACTTTTATAGTCTTTATGACACCAATTTGCTAGGAAGACACAGTACTTTCCTGGGACGCCCCAGCACCTGCAGTGCCCACACTGCAGTTCCCAGCAGGTTTGATGCCCAGTTTATACTAGGGTGACAAAATGCCCCAGTGCCTTTGACTCAATTGGTTTGCTAAAAAGCCATGGTCAGGCAGATCTGGGCATCTGCTCTGCTCTCTCTGTTTAAGGTACAGAAGGCACAACTCAGGCACACCAGAAAGTGGTTCAATATGATACATGCTCCATCTGAAATCATCCTGCCACTGCTTATTGCTGTGGGCACTTGGAATTGTCCATTTCTTCCACCCACCAGTGGAATAGACAAAAATTTGCATTTTTTTCAGATAAAAAACCCTTGTGGTCCCAGATCTGAGTCACCATAAGGCACAGCCTCCTCTAGACACACCACCACATTTACATCACCTACAGAGCAGGCCAAAGGAGTACCTTCCTCTGCTTTTTCCTTGAAACCGTCAGAAGAATTGGCAGGCAAGACTGGGAGGTCACAGCAGTCTTTTTTCCAATCAGATGTGTCAAGTTCCATTTAAGGTACAGGGTGTTCCATCAGATAAGAGGAGGTATGAAAGCTCCTGACCTGAAATCCCATGGCACAGGCTGGCACAAGTCCCCAGAAGTCTCATGGTGACAGTGGCAGACAGTGGCTTGGACCTGATTTGCAGCATTTCTATAATTGGAAATACAGTTCTGAAGCTATAAATGTAAATTGCATCTGGAGAGATTACTGAGATCAGAGATCAGGAGCCATCAGCTGCTTTGTGGCCATGTGGAAACCTCCAAATAGACTGGCAGTGCAGAAGGCATTACACAGGACTGCTGTCCAGAAACAGGGATATTCTGTGGCTCATGGCTTGTTGCCATTTTCATACTCCCAGTTAGACCCTCTAACCATCCTCCACAGCCTGTGATCCCACTTCTCAGAACTTAACTCAGATCCTGCTCTGCACTGAACCAGGTTTCAGCGACCAGGTGTCCCTGTGTTCTGCTGTAAGAAGGGAACAGCGTGGGGGAAGGTTTTTTGGGAAGCCCTACAAGGTGGGAGTGGGTTGATCGGGTCTCCTTGATGGGCTCCAAGGTCTTCAGCGCCATCTACTGCCACGCCAAGCCTTGGCTCCCTCGCAATCCCTCCAGGAATGGGTTTAGAGGATACTTTCAGGATCATCAGGCTGAATAATTAGTGGTTACATCCTGCTTCTATAGGCTGAGCACAAACTGAAGAAAAACCATGCCAGTGTCTGGAGACAAAAACCTGGTGCCATTTCCCTTACAGATTCATAGAAAAGGAAAGAAAAATAAAATACTTCAGGACTGTTATCTGGCAATAAGCAAGATCCAGGTAAAAGATAGGAACTGGGAGCTACAGTGCTGTTCTTTCTGATCTCTTTCTGCCTGCCCAAGAACGTGGTTATTATTTTTATGACATGAAGATCCAAAATTGATTCTGTCCAACTCTCCTTATGTAGATGAAGCCAAAGGCCATGCAGAAGCTTTGGCATCTCCCAGTCCTCAGCAGTCCACTCTCGAGGCAAGGGGGAAGGTGAAGCACAAAGTGTGAGTGTTTTACATCATCCATAAAACCATCAGAGAGCATTAAAAGGATTTCAACATAATGGAAATGAGCAGCATGCAGGTATCCTCTGGTGTGAGCAAAGGTGTTTGGGGCTGCAGAAAAAAATCTGTCATTTTTAGCTGAATTTGCCATTATTTATGGAGTACAAAGTCTTCCAGATGCAAAAATGATTGATTCCAGCTTCTTGACTCAATAAATGACTGATTTTATGCTCTTGCATTTGCCAATAGCCCAGATCAGAGAATCCTAGGATGGTTTGGGTTGACCTGAAAGATCATATTGTTCCAACCCCCTGCCATGGTCAGGGTCACCTTCCACTAGACCAGGTTGCTCAAAACCCCATACATTTGTTTGCATTTAATTCTTCTGGTTAGTGAAACCATTATTAGGAACTTGTATCAGTTTGGCCAAATGAGAGGGGTTGTGAGATGGCTCCAAGTCACAGTTTTGGCAAAACATGCACATTCTATTTTATATTCCTTTCCTGTGATCCATTAACAGGGCAGAGAATCTTACAGGTGGCCTGAACATCATTTAACATTTTGGTTGAGAGATTTGGGAACTGATCTCAGCACATTCCCACACCAAACACTTTGCTTTACCCAAGGTCTTATATGGTGTCAGATTCTCTGGAAAATAGAAGGAAGCAGCTTTGGTGGAACTTATAGCCCAAAAGAAGGGTAGATTTTGGAGAAGGAACTGAAAATTGGAGATTGAGATTATTAAAACCAGTTTGCTTAGTGACACCAGCAGTCATCTAGGAGAGCTTGTGGACTGGGGGTTATATTCAATGTCAGGACCTCTTGCTTACTCTTCTGGTGAGGATCTGATCAATCAGGACACCAGGAGATATTAGAAACAGTTGGGAGGCTCCCATTAATGAAGGTTCAGAACATAGCCTGGCATAATTGTAACCTAAATGCTTCTGCTGAGCTCCAGCTGGTGTTGATTCACCACCAGCCTTCTGCTGCAGATGGCTGGGCAAATTAGGAGTGCTATGCATAGCAACCTGTAGGCTTTTTCCAAGGAAAACAAACAAAAAACTTCAGTGTGGTTTCTGCAGGAATGGGACTCCCGTTGAAACATGGGCTTTGTCCCTCTGTTGGAGAGCAGTCTGAGAGACCACATCTAAAAGGGCACGAGAAATGCAGACTCCTCTCAACCACGGATAACCTCCTGGAAAAACCATGGTTTTCACCAAATTCTTAGCAGCATCTCTTCTAGAAAACATGCTTGTGCTGCTCCTCCTGGCAGCCTGAATGTCTGAATAAAGGTACAATTGTGCAAACACACCCAAATTCCTTGTGGGCATTGCCCAGGTCTCCAGCTGGGAAATTTGACATGCAAAATGTGACCCTGATCACATGCTGAATGCTCCAGGGGTGAGGTGGTGCAATCAGCCTTTCTGGGATGGCTGGCAGGCGTGTGATGAGATTAACTTGTGTTCTCACCCACCTTTGGTGTCCGGGCGCACATCCCCCTTTGGCATTCCAGCACCTTGGCATGAGGAGAGCTGGGTTTCAGGAGTTCACAGCCACCTCTCCAATCCCAGGCATGCCTGTGACTGAAAAGGACAGGCCTGGGGTTGGATAATTTGACTTTCCAATGCTTTCATTTACGTAGATCCAAATTACTGATAAAGGATTCTTGGAGATCTCTGCAAACTGCATCATGTCTATGTAGGAGTTAATTATTCTAATTATTACATTCTCTTTACTACCAGTGATTCAGCACAAAGGAATCTACCTGAGGTGATGGGACAAGGAGCTTTTGAAGGTGCTCAATCAGCAGGGTTTGGAGAGGAGACATCTGAGCTCTGTTTCTGAATCTGTGGCTGAAACTCCTCCAAGACCTTGTCCAGGACGTTTAAACTTCTCTGTGGTTCACCTTACCTCGTGTAGAACAGAAGGAACACTGAGCACTCTGCAGGAGGGGTGAATTCCTCACTGTCTGCAAGGTGATTAGAGAAGCCTTGAGTGCCAGGGAATGCAAAGATCCTTTTCAAATTCCAATTTGTGGCTTTAATTGGTGACCTCGGCATCCATGCTGTGCTCTGGAGTGGCCTGTGATGGCAAGTTTGGGTTTGGCTTGTGACAGTAAACAGGAACAAAAGGATCCACACCTCCGGTAGAAAATGAGAGAAAAAAGCTTGGACTACTCTGCCCTTTTCAAGGCCAGATTGGATGGGTCTTTGAGCAACCTGGTCCAGTGGAAGGTGTCCCTGCCCATGGCAGGGGGGATGGGCTAGGTGACCATTTTAAGGTCCCTTCCAACCCAAACCATTTGGTGATTCTATTCCAAACACACAATAACAGAGATTTTTAAAGCTCTCTGTATTCATAGGCTCTAACTTGCTGGGAAAGTGACTCTTCATGAGCAGACACAGCAATCAAGTTCTGCTGATGTGGTCTCTGGTCTGAGCTAAGACTGCCTGTCATGTTGACTCTACCCATGGATGGTTTTTACAGGGAATTTTTCCACTGAGAAATTGCTTCTCTTTTACTCCAACACAGCTGAAATTAGTCAGATGACAACTTTGGGCCACCTTCCCAGAGATGTGGCTATTTTCAGACTCATGGAGATAAACATTTCCAAGCAAAGAGTTAAAAACAGCTATAATTTCCCCTATGACATGTTTACTCTGTTCTTATCCACCACAGGACCATCTCTTACACCTGCACTTCATTCTTTGCTGTCAGTAGTGCTCTGGCAATTTTTTTTTTTTTTAATTTCCTTTTCATTGTATTTTTCCAGGTTCTTGTCTATTCTGAGTTATCTGTGGAAGAACTGTAAGAGTGACAAAAGATCCTGAAGGACACAGGTTGCCATGTCTTTCACCCACCTTCAAGGATAACTTGGGGCAGAATTGCCTTTCCAGTCCTACTTCACACATGGATTAAACAGAATTGTGGTAACTTGGAGTTCTGAGGGGAATTACACCAAAATCATAGGGAATAAAGATGAGTCACAGGTGTGGCACGAAATCATTCAAAAGAGAGTTTCCATTTTTCTCACCACTCCCTGGTGTTTAGATCCTGCTAACATGGTGATGCTTGAAACAACAGTGAACAAAAACAATTCACGGAGAGGTGTGATGATGAACTTGGCCAGACCCTCCCAGTTTCAAAGCACCTCAAGATTCTTGGATGGAAAACAGATTGTAAGGGCAGGAATATCATCATTATCAGTTTAAATTCTGCTTTCCAGACACATGAAGTAGCAAGATCCTAAGGTCAGGGCAAAAGAGAGCTGCACACCACATGCAGCAGTGGAATTTGATCCTTGCTACTGGGTGAGCTGCTATTTGGACTTTCCACTCACAAGCTGCTTACAAGAGTTGAAAATTGAGTTTTAAAGCAAGCTAATAATTTGTCAGACTGGGACAAAACCCCTGAGATTTAATTTCAATAAATTCTCAAAGACGGGAGGTAGAACAAAACTGGTTTTAGCAAATTAATCTCATGGTGTGGAAGCTGACCTGGACTTAGACAGCTCCTGGAATACTGGAAAATTTTACTAGCACCTTTCAGGCATTATTAGCGAAATAATGTATTTTGTGTGTGGTTCCGTTTGTTCGTTGTTTTTACTTTCTTTTCCTTCTACATCAGAAATCTGAAGAAAGAAAACCAAAAGTAAAACTGCATTTGGCAAATGAGGAGCTACGAGTACCCATTCCTGACTCATGGTCATGGAGCAAGGAAGGGTGGATGTGGGCTGCATGGGGGAGCTCACTGCTTGGACCTGAGGACTACTGGGGCAATGATTTAGGGATGCCCTTGGCCAAGAAGTGCTCCAATCCCACACTGGAGTTGCCTCTGGCTGCAAAAAGAATTAACAAAATAAAAAAAAACCTCCCTTATTTTGACTCATTGACCAGAGATGCTTTATCTTCAGCTGGAATGGTGATGTCAAACAGAATGGCTTTTGCCTCTGGCTCTTCCCCTTGAGCATTGAATGAGAAAATCAGGTTGTTTGGTCCCAAACAGTCTGTGGTGAATGCACTGATTATCTGAGCTGAGAAGTGAAAGGTTGCAAAGCCCAGAGGTCTTTTCTCCTCTGTGTTGTCCACCCATCAGAGCTTTGGAGCTGGCCCATGCTCTGTGAGATCTCCTGGGCCTGAAGTTCAGGATGGCAGGAAGAGTCAGCTCCTCCCCTGGAGGTAACCAACATGGAATGGTGATACCTCTACCTGGACCTTGTGCCTGCTGCAAGAAGTCTTCTGAGGACCCCTGAGATGAAACCCGGGTGTGACTGTACAGCAACAGTAGGGTGATCTTCTCATGGACCTGGTATTCCTTTGAGCCCAGCAGAGCTCAGGAAGGAGGCTTTTCCTTCACAAAAAACTCACATTCTCTTGGCGAGAACAGCACTGGGAATAGAGCTGGTCCTTCCCTGGTGACACCTTTCAATCCCCCTCCTCTGAGACCTCCATAGGAGCCCCTCCAGGTGAGCATGGTCCTGCATGAAAGTCCTGTTCTTCTTGAGGAGGAGCAAACCTGTCATCTCGAGAAATTCAGTGGGAGATCTCTTCAAGGATCAACCGCGCTGGGTCTTATGACTTACAGCCCTGCAAAACAATGGGAAGGCCAGACAAAGCAAGTGAGACATGGATCCAAAGTGGATCCTGCAGCCTGATGGTCTGGAGTTATTGCTCCATGGCTACTTTAGTCTGTCCAAGAGCTTAAGGTTATTTCGTGTAAGAAAATGAGACAGCGTAAATGAGAATCAGTCCCAAGCCTTCCCTTTTGGGTTAATGTCACTCAAAAAGCAAGGCTGGACTCTGCTTGGCTGACTCTGAAAGCTGGAGAGAGACTTTTTGCCAGGGCATGCAGTGAGGGGACAAGAGGGAATGGCTTTAAACCGACAGAGCGGGTTGAAATTGGATATTAGGAATAAATTCTTCACTGTGAGGGAAATGAGGGCCTCGCACAGGTTGCCCAGAGAAGCTGTGGCTGCCCCATTCCTGGAAGTGTCCAAGGCCAGGTTGGATGTGGCTTGGAGCAACCTGGGATAGTGGAAGGTGTCCCTGCCCATGGCACGGGGTTGGAATGAGATGATTTTGAAGGTCCGTCCCAACCCAAACCAATCTAGGGTTCTGCGATGACATTTCTGTCACAGATATTCTTGTGGGACCGAGTTGCCGCTAAAGCAGCTGACAAGGACAACAAGGTGCCAGAGAAGCGACAAGACTCATTTTCTCATGTAGTTGTGAGCTATTTTCACCTAAAAGGAGAGGGGTGCAATAGCATTACCTGCTGCAGTGCCCGCCTTTGTGGGGCCTGGGAGCAGGTGATAATTAGGCTCGTGACTCATGCCTTGGTGCGAATTTCTGCTCTAATGCTCTGCTAATTAGCGCTCACTTCCTGATCGATGGCGGGGTAATTATGAGATTAGGGTTAATGGGTCAGACTCACTGAAGGCTTCTTATTCTATGTCAGATTAGCCGAGACCTGCTGCCACTGGCTTTACCTTTCCAGGTTGCTGGCTAGAGACAGAGGGGAGCACTCACGGGGACAGGGATGAGTCTCCAGGGACCAAGTCAAAGGAGTTTTGCTTCCATGACTCTGCCCAAGCCCAAACTTCAGACATATTAAGGTCTTCCCAAAGTGATACTTTTCTCATATCCATGGAATCCTTCGCTTCTCTGCTACATGACAGGCAAAAATTGTTCATCTGCAGGATTATTCCAGTGAGGTGGTGTGAGGAAGCCTATTTTGCTACGACAGGCTCTGCTCAAGCAGCAGCTTGTCTGAGAAACAAAGGTTCACCAGACGTTTGCTGTGTCTGTATTTCTCTTGCAACTAGATCTGAACCAAACCCTGACATTGCTGTTCAGGTAATGCCCTGACAGTTTCAGTCATTTAAAGTGATATTTTTCCTGTCGTTTTTAAGGTTTAAAGAAGAGTTATTTGAGCCTGTCATATTATAAAATCATAGTATCATTAGGGTTGAAAGAGACTTCCAAGATCGTTAAGTCCAACCTTCAACCAAACACCACCATGCCCACTAAACCATATTGTGAAGTGCCACATCTACAAAGTTTTTTGAACACTTACAGGGATGGTAACTCCACCACTTCTCTGGAGAGCCAGATTCCTTTTCACACTTCCTCAAGACTTTTTCCCACACCGTTTAAATTCCAAAATGATTCAGTTGTCTTTAAAGTCTCAGACTTTTTTGTTGTTGTTTCCAAGAGGCACAGCCACGTTGTAGCCTCACTTCTGGGATATTTGCAGCCAAACACTAAAATAACCAACACACCTGGCAGCAAAATCTAACACTTGCACATGAGGATATACAGCACAGATGTGACTACTTTTGGGGGCACAAAGAGTTTCTTATCCAGCACATCAAACAGCTGGATTTACCCTTTGCTCATGCAGCAGGACTGTCTTTCACAGAGTTGCTCCAGCAACACAACTCAGGCAAAATCCTATTTATTTGATAGTGGTCTCAGTAGTTGTTCACAAATAAGCAAATGACCACAAAAAAAAAAAAAAGGTACAGTATTTACATCTGAGGATTTTCCTGTGCTGTGTTCTCCTGTCCTGTTTCTCTGGGACCTTCACCCCTATCCTGGTGCTACTCTCAGAGCTGCAGCACCTTCACCTCAGTCTTTTTAAAGCACAGGGGATGAAAAGCAAAGCTCTGTGTATCCACAGATGTTCTCCATTGCCAGGGACATATTTTCCATCACTAAATATGCCACGGACAGAGTTCTGCTACTGTCAGGGTTTTGAAAGTTATTTGCACAAATTCACTGGGACAGTATTCAGGAAAAATGTGACCATATGTTTATCTTGTCATAATTTCCCTTAGGTCACCACTGTCAACCAAAACACTGGGCTAGATGGCCCTAGAGTGGTCATTTTTATGTTGTTTTCTACAAATAAGTACAACACTTGTGCTTGTAGTCTCTGGTTGCAGACCACAGTGCACAGGATGAGCACCAGAGTGGGATGAGAGAGGATCAGTCCAATGTCATCCCTGAAATTAAGGGAAACAAACATGTAAGAACAGGATGAACAGGAAAGCAGCTGCACAGGATCAGACTGATGGTCCATGTGGACCACTGCCAGCAGTGACTGAGCAGAATATGAGAGCCTTGTCCTGGGAAAGGCTTCCAGTGACCCATGGCTGTGAGTGACAGAATACTCATGGAAAGGGCTGATGCTGGGGAAAAAGTCTTGATCTGAGCTGCTTGGAAAGTGAGGGTTTTTATTGAAGCTTTGGACATAGCTGTTGGCTGTTCTGAATTCTGTTTCCTCTACACTGGTTTTCAGCTGTTTGGTGTAAAGCACTGAACTTATATATCAGCAAAGAAACTGTGCAGAAATTCATGGGGACCTGCAGGACCATGAGCAACTGGTTTTGAGATAGTTGTGTCCATGTTAGGCACTGAAGAGGATAAATTGGGAGAGCTGAGAGGGCTCAGGACAGAGGACAGGTTCACCTCTGCAAGCACTGAAGAGGTGTTTTGTCACCTTCAAGCCCAGGCCCAGAAATGTGGGAAACATCTGGGAGAGGTGCTTCAATCTGCATCCATGACAGAGGGGCAGCAGGTGCTGCTGACCCATTGCCATACCTGGCCAATAAAACACCAGCCCTGGAGGAAAAGCCAGCCCCAAATCTCTGCCCTGAAAGTTTGTATCAGCCAAAATCTCCCACTCAAATGCTGGGCAAGATTTCCCCACCTGGACATGTCTGCTCTGATCCCTCAACCCCAAATTCCCCAAATAGTTTAGGTACTGAAAAAAAGCCCATCTGAGTTTGCTTAGAACTTTATTTCTACCTTTTATGAGCAGGGTGGCAGTTTTCACAGAGAAATAATTCCAGACAGAGTTATTAAAAGATTAAAAAACACACCCAAGGAAAAAAAAAAAAAAGAAGAAATCCAGGCTGAAAAAACAAATATCTCTACCAGAACTCTGGGGCGTTTCTCATAACATCTTGCTTATGTTATGAGGTCTGATTTTTTTTTAAGTTTTTTTTTTTTTTTTAAGAGATGAAGTAGTCTCAATTACTTCGCTGAGATTCATACGACCTGCTGATAAACCAGATTAAAAGTCACCTGCTGCAGCCTGGAAGTGCTGCAAGAACCTCCCCAGCTCTGCAATCTCGTTGGTTCCTGTGCTAACAGGAGATGCCTGGCTTGCATTTCCAACAGGCTCATGCCTTGTTCTCGTGACACCTCATAACTCACCCCTTGTGTGAACACGTGTTACCTGTGGCCTGGCAGGTCCCTGGGGCTTGTGACTCCTGGCAGGGCTGAGTCACAGCCTCAGGTAGTGTTTGCAAAAGGCAGGTGTTCACCTTGTCCTGGAATGAATAGGTAATGCAGTTACAAGTGGCTCTATTTGAACTCTGGCTGAAGAATTGAGATATCAGGGAAGTGAACCTGAAAATCATGGAAAGAAAAAAATAGAAAATTACATATATATAAATAATATTAAAAAAACACAGAAAAGCTGTGATTTCAAGTAAATCTCAGTGGAAACTGAGAATCTGTAAAACAATGAAGGATTTTAGGTGATTTATATTTAGGCTAGTGCAAAAATTGCTGTGCTGAAACCCACTATAAACGGTGTCAGTACTGGATGTACAGGGAGTTTCCATGGAAGAGTTCAAGGCCAAGGATGGATGGGGCACTGAGCAAACTGATCTAGTGTGTGGCATCCCTGCCCATGACATGGGGGTTGGAATTGGCTGATCCTGAAGTCCCTTCCAACCCAAACCTTTCCATGATTCTCTGATATTCACATGCTGCATCAGCACTACTTCACCTTGCCCTTGTAGGATGAGATAAACACTTCTTTTAGAAGGAAAAAGTGACTGTACAGCAACAATCAGGGAAAGCAGATATGTTTATAGAGTTACTGATATTTGCTTGAGCCAGCAGATGCTGGGCATGTCTGAAATATCTTTATTGTTTCTTTTTTTTTTTTTTTTTAAGTTGCTGGGTCTCTTGCAGGTGAAGTCACTTTCAGAGGTGACTTCAGGACACGGAAACCACCTCAAAGCTCCGCTGGACTCTTGCCTTATGTCTATAGCAGGTGTTTTGCAGCACAGTTTGCTTTACACATACTTCTGTCTGTTGAGATACCCAGGACCAAAACAAAGCCACTGTGAGCCACTCTCTCTCCTTTGGTCATTAAAATCTCAGTGCTTCCTTAAAGCAGGCATGCTGAAGCTCAGGTCTAAATATGGTTTTAGAGGAAACTGAACATCCTCACTCGAAAAAAAGCCAAACAACCTCCTCTGCCTCCCCCGTAATTACAGTTTGACATAATGAGTGGTGTTTATTAACTTCGGCTCTCAGAGCTGATGTCACCGCCGAGTCGGGGTCCGGGAAGTCTCTGAGTCATGTGGAAGATGCAGAGCCAGGAAATGTCAGCAGAAGAATAAAGGAGTAAATATTAAGGTGAAAGATGTTAGAAGCTGGTGGCAGCTTCCTGTAAGAAGCTGTGGGAAGCTGGTCAGTGCTCAGAGCAAATCGTGGCCATGGGTTAAATGTCAATATTCAGCTTGGTTGGCAAATTAAGGCAGAATATTTCCCTGTCGTGTTTGCCTAAGGATGTACAGCAGGAAGGATCCAACATGCTTGGATGTGACCCAGGGTCCTGGATTGTAAACCGTCCTTTTTCTTTACAACTTCAGATGTTTGAAAAAGCAATCAGTGCCTTTGTGGGGGGATGGGGAACCCATTTCCATCTCTATTCATTTTCCTACCAGACCCAGACTCACAATATGTGGATTAGGACTGCATGATTCTGAGGACTTTGATCTCCCAGTGACTTTAAAGGCTCAGAATTTGGGATGAGAGGGTGGTCTTGGCATGAGGCAAGATTCAGATGGGCAGAGGCTCTCTGTGGGTTCTGCATGAATTCAGCAAATGATTGCAGATGCAAAAAGTTTGGAAACATAATTTTTTTTTGAAAGCTGGGGTGCAAGCATCTTTTAGTAGTCATTACCTGCTAAAATCTATGCAGCTTTTTCTTCTTCATTTTTACACTGTATATTGGTGGGAGGTTTTTGTCACTAGATAGGTAGAAGAAAGGGGAAAATCTTGGGGTGAGAAGAGAAACCAAGGGCCCATGAAACCCTGATGCTCTGCACTGAGTATAAATTCAGACTGAGCTGCCTCTGTGCCAGGTGGCTTGGTGGGGTGTCTGAAACTACACAGGACTAAGGCAGACGGTGGCTTCTGAAAAGGTTGAAGAAAACCCACTGAACTAAATCACGAACAAAACCCCAAGGCTATTTTTTTTTTAACTTTTATTTTAAATTCCAGTTTCCCCTCGTGAGATCACCTTAGTTACAGGGGTGCAGGGCTTTGTACAGACAAGCACAGGACCAGGGAAACAGAGATTTGTCCTCTCCTGAATCAGTGAAGAGAAAACATCTGTCTGAGGACTTCAGGTCAAGCCTGAGTGTTTCTGTCTGATCTATTGAAGACATTTGAGTTTCACTTCACTGTGGGAACTTTGCCTGTGGTCTGAGTTTGCCGTCACTTGCAGCATCACTTGCAGTATTTTTTGATACAAAGCTTTTGTTTGCCTGTGCTGAAGCACAGCAGAATTAAATTTTATTTTATTTCATTTCTGCAGCTGCAGCCCTGACTGGGGAAGTGGGGTGTGAGGACAGGGAGAGCCCAGGACTTCGTTTCAATGCTGAATATGTCTGGTCATGGAGCAGAAAGGACAAGTTCTCACTTTCCTCTCAATTCCTTGTATGTGGCAGCGTATTGCAGCCTGTGACAAGGGGGAAGCTGCTGGTTTAGGTTTCCTTTCAGGTGCATCCTTTTGAAGCATGACTCATTTGTCCATCTTTGCCATGTGATTTTTTTTTAAACATGCTTTTTTTCTAAAATAAAAAAACCTCTTTAGCCATGAAGAACATCTCTGCCTCTGAGGGTTGTGTGTGTGCAAGACAGAGGTGGTGGAATGGTGTGTGAACAAATATAAGAGGAATGTCCCAATGAGATGGGCCTGCACCAGAAATCATGAACCTTTTCTTCAGTTTCTCTAAGTTATTGAGTGAAGCGTTTCATAATCTTCAGCCTTTCAGAAATCCCAAAGTTGATGCTGCATTTTGGTGAAAATCTTGGTTGCATTTCTTTTAAGCTGAACTCTCTGGATGTAAATGGCTTGAGACAGATGGGAATTGCAGTGGCTGTTATCAGAGCATGCTTCCCCCTGCTCTCCTGCTGCCCTTCCTCCACCACATGTGGCTCCATCCCTCACTGAGTCCTGCAGCTGCACAGTCTAGACAACCTGCCCTTCCACAAGGTTCAGAGTGAGCAGATACAGCTGCACTTCATGTGCCTTTCTGCTCAGCCTCATGCATTTGCATTTCTCTGTCATAGATCCTTCTTGCCTTTTGTCCTTGTTCTGCTCTTCTGAACTCTTTCTGACCTCCTGCGAGGCTTATCTCTGCCTCATGCCAACTTGTGATATGCTCTGGGAAGCTGGAACAGCTGACTCTGGATAAGGCAGTGAAGGTTGGCATAATCTCTTGTAAGTATGTCTGGAAGAAAAACTTTGAATAAAATCAGAATTCAGGTGTTTGCAATTTCCCTTTTTTTTTTGGCTAACTCTGAAGAAATCTTTGCCCTGTTTTGAAGCACAGTGAAAACAACGGGACGTGCTGGTTCTCTTCAATTCGTTATATTTGGTAGAATGAAAGTGATTTTAAAATCACTCCCAGAGGGCTTTATTCCCCAAAAGGCTGGGATCAAAGCCTTTTGCAGAGTAATTCCTTCGAGACTCAGATTAATGCTATTTACAAGATGATTAATGTTTAAAGGACAAGTTTAGCATTAAGCTCTCTGGTGCATTAATGCCACATGACTTCATGTCTCTCCAATATTTTGGCCACCCTGCAATCCCAGTCTTACCTTTCATTGCTGTAGCCCAGCTGAAAAAAAAAAAAAAGAGCCATGGGAGACAGTAACAGCATTCCTGGTTGTTCTACCTCTAGTAAAGAGCCTAAACATGTGGCACATCATGGATTGATGTGTAGTGAAAAGGTGAAAGTAGGATTTGGCTGATCACAGCTGCTCATCTGCCCTTCTAAAGGCATCAGTCACACACAAGGGGTTTCTCACTGCTTTTATTTAGCCTGCAGGACATGCATATTCTTACCATGTGATTTTTAAAGTAAAATCAGCACCCGTAAAATTGTGCTCTCTGCAAAAACAGAGACAAAAAACCTCACTGAAGGCTGGACTCTCCCCGAGTCCCACCAGGTCTTCAGGTCTCTAAGTGGTGACACAACATGCACTGATCCAAATTTAGTTTCTGTTGAACTTTTTCCCCTTGTTTGTTTCAATTACGGGATGTGTCATCTGAAAACAGACACTCCAATGTCTGTTTTAAGGATGTGTTTGAGAGAAGACCAGCCAGGCAGGGAACAGGGTGTCCTGAAGGAAGAACTGGGATGTGGATGGAGGCATGCAGTAGCTTTAGTCCTGAAGCAAAGACTGCATGGACGAGAAAGGGTAAGAAATCAGTGCAGATGTGTGATCCTGTCATGACTGGAAGGGAAGGGATATGTGAACGTGATGCAGAAGGTGAATGGAAGCCTAAAATCGGGAGAAAATGGATACTGTCTAATGTATTTTGGGTGAAGAAGCATGAGGAAACAGGCAAGGAAGAGCAATAGGGATTCACACTATTTTTATTCTGATGTCTAGGACTTAATGCGTCTACTATAGAGCTATTCCTGTATTTTAGTATAGGATTCTGAACTTTTACAGATATTTGCTCCAAAGTTAGACTTCCCACCTTCTTCATCTGCTCCTGACCTCCCACAGATGGTGTGCCACAACTGCAAGCCCTTTACAGGTGTTTCAGGTACCCAAGGGTGTCTCAAATGGCTCTGGGTGCCTTCCTGCTATTGAAACAACCGACTGGATCCAGCTCCTTGATTTGGTCCCAGCCAACTCCACGAGGCAGAAGGGACCATAAGTGGGATTTTTGTGTCTGCTTGGAAGAGCTGATTAGTGGGATCTGGATGTGTCAAGGCAGGGAGCCTCAAGGCAGTGAGGGCACACTGCTATCAGTGAGAGCAGAAGTAAAGGGCAGGAGGGAAGTGCTCTGGCAGCTAAACAAGGTCTCTACACTCATTCTGTGGTTCCTTCCCCATTTGACTTGTTTCCTGTTTCAAGCACTGCTGCTGGTACCACCGTGCAGAAAACTGTGTGGTTTGGGCACACAGTTTGTGTTGGAATGACAAACTTCCTTCGTGCTCTTCTATGCAAAAGTCAAAGGAGGACACAGTGCAGAAAACACCATCAATGCATGGATGCCTTCATTGCTTTCCAAAGACTCATCCTTGCTATTTAGTGGTTCTGTAAAACTCTAGGAAGCTGCAGTAAAATGTAAGTTGTAGCTGTGATACTCAGGGACAGATATATTGTGCAGTGGCTGCTGTTTGAAGGCTGGGAAATAGGGCCTGGAAGGCAGAAAAGTTGAAATCTCAGGTTTGGAGGGCACAGAAATGTGAAGCAGAAATGTCAACTTAAATCTTGCAACACATCCTGCCCTGGCTGGGAATTGGGCTTTTCCATCACAGAGGTACATTATGCAGAGTTAAAATTAAATGAATGCCACACCTTTATGAGGACCTGCAGATGACGATGCCAGCACAGCTTGTGGGGCTTGCTGCTGGCAAGGCTTTCTGCCTTACTTTTCCAGGTGAATTGACCAAAGATGTTTAGGGATGGGGGTGGCAATAATCTCACCCCACCTCAGGACCTTGATTCACGAGCACACCTGAGCTTGCCCCAGGTGTGAGACATCCACATGACCCAGGATCTACAGGACCACAGGGCTGCCTTTGGGATTGGCAGCTGGAGGCCAGACAGGTCCTGGTGGTTGACACTGGGTACTCCCTTCAAGGGACTTCCATATCGTAAGGGTGGCACGAGTGGAATTCTAAGGGCTGGATCCACAGGGATAACGAGGTGTGGTGCCCCCATTAGCACTCAGCCACCCACAGTTCTTTATGGAGGCTTTAACTGACTCACCTGCACCCAGGGAAAGTGGCTGCTCCAGCCAAAGCTGAGACTCTGTCAGAAAATTCTTAGGAAGCTGCCCAGGAACCCCCAGGGATGTCTGGCACATCAGAAACACAGTGTGAAAAGGCAACCTCTGCTCTGAGCTTCTGTGCGTGGGGCTTGAACATCAGCTTTGAAGAATGAGGCTCCTGACCTTTCTCTCAACCATCCCATGAATTTAAAAAAAAAAGAAGGAAAGCTACAACTGTAATTTAATAAAATAAAGCTCCTTTTCCCCTCCTTTTTTTCCCCCATCCTAGCTAAATTACTTTCCTTATTCATCTTAATTTTCACAGATTTTCAATGCAGCAGCTGAGAGTAATTTTTATGTTGAACCATTTCCACCGACAGTACCTTTCTTCCAGTAAAATCACAGCACATTCCCTTTGTTTTCACACTCATAGACAATCACATTTATCTGCTCACTGCCCTTCAATAGCAAGCAGCTTCTAATGGATTTCTGCATGAGGACTGTAGCCCCTACCCACTAATTGAAATTCAGTGCACAGAGTCACATCAGTGCACTGGGATGGTGAAGAATATCAATGCACACAGCCAGGAGGGGGAATGGGCAGAGGGAATTTTCAAATTTTCAGTGCCTTGCAGCAAACGGGAGAGGGAATTCCTGGTGCATCAAAGCAGTGGGACATGGGCATGTGCTCCAAACCTCCCTCTGAGGGTCCCAAAATATTAATGAGATGGGCATCCAGTCACTTCAAGGCTGAGGCTGGGCTTAGGGGATTAGAGAAACTGAATGTTGGAAACTTCACTACTTTTCAACCTCCGGTTACGGGAAGCAAGGCAGCCTTCAGCCAGCAGCTGGAGTTCACTAATTCCTGTGCTGGATCTCAGCTGGATCAGAGGCTGGGATACACCTTGTGGTCAGAGGGCCTGGACTGATGGTCAAGAAAGCTGGGCTTTGTTCCCAGCTGTGTCTTCTGGATGACCACAGGCATCTCAGCTCACCTCTCTGTGCCACACTTCCCTCATTCATTGAACAGATCCTTCTCCTTTGAAAAGTCATTTGGGAGGCTGCTGGAAAACAGTCACAAGAACAGATGAGCTCATAAGAAAAATAATGAGAGGTTTTTAAGACCCAAGAGGGAAAGATACACCGGATGGATGGGATTTATCTCAGAGGTTAGGGACACGATTCAGCTTCCCAACAGAAGTGTCCTGTGACATATGTGAGGTCCTACAGTGCCTCCCATGCCTCCAGCTGCCACTCCAAAAGGGAATAAGTTTCCTGAAGGTCTTATTTCTTATGTATTTGTGCTGCTTATATGTTTCAGGAAAGCCAGAACATCCAACCTGGCTCTTGGCAGCTCCAAGTGTTTTGTGGAGCCCGAGGTCTCTGTTGGCTGTAACAGGAGGTTGGATGTTCAGTTCACCTGGAGACACCTGCACACTGAGAAGGATCTGCTGCCTAAACAGAGGTGTCTGTTGTCACCTCAGGTGTCCCCACATGGGGCAGGCAGATATGACAGAGGTCTATGACAGATCCATGCCTTGGGGAGCAGCAGCTGGAAACCTGCTCGAAAGTGTGGGGTGGAAAAAATGACACACAATGCTTTTATTTACTCAGTTGAGTCCTGTGCCTGTGTCAGTGTAGGCAGTCAGGGTTTCCCATACACCCCACTGTTCTGGTGCCCTAGAAAACAATGCCCCAGAAAACAGAAGACTATTTCAAAATAATCTCTAAAAGCACAAGCTGGGCTGTGATTGGCATGGAATCTCCAAGGGGACCAGCACAACCAGATTCCCATGGTGTGTCCCCTTGAGAGCTTTACTTTGAGAAGTGGGTTTGCCTGGGTCAGGTGGTCCAGGCAGTGACATCTGGAATCAAGATGTCCCTAACTCCAGTTTAGAAAAAACTAGGCTTCTGCTTCTCTGAACTAGGAAGGCTGAGCTTACGGAGATCTTCTGGTAGGTTTTGGGGCAAGTTGCTTAATCTCCCTGTGCCTCAGAAGGAGATGGCAATACTTCGCTCTTTCTTATCTACTAGGAGATAAACCTTGATAAGAAGAGCTGCCTCTCAGACAGGTGACTTGGGCTGCACTTTGCAGAACTTTCTTCCATATCTTCAAGTCCCCTCTCCTTCTACATACTGGGCAACCTTGCTGTTACAGAAAAGGAATATTTTCTAACAACTTTGTTTATTTTTGCCCTGGGAGAAGGGACCGTCTCTAGTAAGATTTGCAGACAGCCCTTGCTAAAAGGAGATCTGATCTCAAGCATGGTCTCCAAGCAGAACTATAATTCGAGTGGTGATAAGAATAATAACAAACATGGCAATAACCATGCCCAAATGTAGCACTTGGCACGGTTTTTCCTGTTCAAATACCAGTTCCTGTGACTGTCATTCTTTGCACGCTTCCAAATGCTGGCATTTGGAAATGGCAGCCGCTTCCAACAACGCTTTTTGTCCCAAAGAGATTATTTCCAGTCGACTGCACTGCAAACTGCGATGCTGCACTTCATCCCTCCAAGGTAGGGATGGGGTCAGCGTGTGACTCATGCCTCTCATATGATCCTGGAGAGGGAATGTGTCATTGGTGCAGGCTTCAGCTGTGCACACGAATTTCAACTTATACCTTCCCCTTTTAGACAAAAAGAAGTGCACTCTTGTCATTTCCTCTTGTGGCCTTACAAGCTCTCCATGGATCCTCTTTCCCCATTTTCCTTGCAGCACTTTCCTCAAACTTGCTCCACGTCTTGCACTCACCAGGACAGAAGCCAACCTCCAAAAAACCTGGGCAAATTGTGTTTCTCATTAAAAGATGTGGGTTGCCCACTTCCCAGAAGGTCTGGATATGCTGGATGTGGGACTGCATTACAGCAGTCGAAACAAGAATGGTGGGCCCAGAAAAATGCCATTATTTTCTTCCCAAATTAGTCAAAACCAGTCTGAAATATTAGCATTTCCAGAACAGCTGTCCCTTCCCTAAAACATGTCTTTGGAAAGATCTTAGTTTGATATTTCTAGTCCAAATGAAACATTTTCAAATTCCTGAGTTTAATTATATTTCTATTTGTTTGAGTTTGGTTTATTTTTTTTTAATTATTATTATTTTTGGTTGTGATTTGTTGGATTTTTTTTTGTGGAGTATTTTACATAACAATTAACCTGAATCTTTCTGAGCTGCCAGAGACCATCTGTGTTTGGGTTTAGTGGTATCAGGCTCCCATCTACCCCCAGCCAGGCACTGCATTCCCTTCTTTTACTGGATGAACATAGACACAGTGCAAGTCAAGGTCTAGGGTGTACAAAGGAAAACCTTGTCCATACTGGAATGTTGCCCCACAACTGAAGAAAAAGGTCTAAGAGACTGGAAAGCACTTTTATGAAGTCCCTGTGTAATGAAAATAGGCAGAGCATGAGGTCAGCATGACCCAAGCAAAATGCTTCATTTCTGCCTAACAAAACAAAACAAAGGGATTCAAGTGATTTTAAGGAGAAGTGAAGTGGTTTGTTTTCATTTTTCCCAAGGGAAAAGGGTAAAACTGTGTGTACATGTGGGAATTCAAATTCACAGGCAAATTATATAAACCTTCAGCTACACAGAGGCTGCATTTTCCATTAACATAATGCACAGAAATGGGTAGACAATCCCCAATCTGATGAAGTGAATCGATTTCTCAGACACACTTGATTTCATGAGCATTCAAGAAAAATTAATGCAAATTTAAAAAAGGATAAATTAAAAAGCCTCTTTATCCAGGAAGAAGAGCAGATTCCCAGCCTCGCTCACAACCTGAAATGCAATTAGGAGAAACAACATGACATCATCAACAACCTCCTAAATGGACAGAGATGTGGAGGGCTGAGAACAGCAGTGAACAGGGAGAGGAGACTCAAAGAGGTTGAAGGAAGAAATGGGAGGGGATGAACCTGAAGGCAAACCAACTTCTGTCCCTACACTGGTTAAGGAAGGATTTACTGGACAGATGAAGAGGGGTTGACAATGCTAGTGAAGTTTTCACCTCTTCTGCACCACTGTGATTGGTGTAGCTCACACTGACAGCATGGCATGAAAAACCCTCCTCTGGGCTGGATGGAGGTGACTGATGCCTTCAGAGGACTCACAGAAGACATGAATTCCCTGAGGTGTTACGACATTGGAGTGCCCTGGCCTTGCTGAGAGGCAAAACGAGTCACAGAATCACAGAATGGTTTAGGTTGGAAGGGACTTTCAAAATCATCTCGTTCCAACCCCCTGCCATGGGCAGGGACACCTTCCATCAGACCAGGCTGCTCAGAGCCCCATCCAACCTGGCCTTGAACACTTGCAGGGATGAGACAGCCACACCTTCTCGGGCACCCTGTACCAGGGCCTCTCCACCCTCACATTGTAGAATTTTTCCCTGATACCTTATCTAAACCTGGCCTCTATCAGTTTATTGGGCACATCCAATGCACCCGTGACTGCCAGGATTTATTGTCTCCCTTATCAATCCAAGCATTTACAGTGTCTAATGCCATTGGGCAGATTCTGGGCATGCTGCTGTGATTACAGTCACCTCACTTAGATCAAGGGAAATCAATGGCTTGGGTTTTGCTGTTATAGTTGGTGTTCTGAATGTCAGATGAAACACCTCAAACTCAGACATGTCTTTGCACATCAGCACTGAAAGACAAACCCACCAATGTGAGCTCTCTGACCCCTTTTGGAATGCTGGTTTTTGAATAGTCACAGCTTTGTAAACCAGAAAGGAGCATCATGATAATCTAATCTGGCCTTCACTCCTATCAGAAGCCAAGTGATTCCATCCTGTGTTTTCAGCCCTGCAGCAAGGTCTTAGATCAGCATTCCCTGGCATTGCAGTTGAAGTTGCAGACTTGCAGAGGAAAAGTTCAGCTCTCTTCCCAGGCATGGAAGACCGTGGAAGGAGAAGATATTTGAAGGTATCTCCTGACCCCTAACCTGGTATGATCCCCTTCCAAGGAGGTGAGAAGGAATTCTGGACCACAAAAACTGCTCTGAAAAAGGAAGTATAGGGACAGAGGCTTTCTTTTCGTTACCTCATAATTCCATTGCACCCATGTGGTTCATGTCCCATCCCAAGAAGAGGGTTCTCCACTGAAAAGCCAGTGCTGACCACACCTGTTGGCTTTACTCACATTGAGGTGGCTGTGTCCTTATTTGCTGTCCCGGCTGTGGGAGGACAAGGGATGTGGGGAGCTGACTGGAGGCAAAGGAAAATTGGACCTGCCTTGCAAAGTCTATGGAGCTGTGGGAATCCAACAGAGCAGTGCCTGAAACCCAGCTGTCCAGCTCCCAGCTTGTGTCTCCTTCCAGCTGTTCACTTGTAGTGAACACTTGACTCTCCCACAGCCCCAGGAAACCACACACATCCAGGAAATGATGCATGAAACTGGAGGGGGACAACATTTACTTGACTTGTTATCCTCAGACAACAGTGTTTAGTGTCAAATTGCACTTTCACTGTTTGCTGTTCAGGCATCACCTCGAGCTAACCACTGACAGTTTCCTCCTTAATCCCTGGAAGACATCAGGCACTTGGAAGTGTGATTCATTTGCTCTATTTAGGTTCAATAACCCACAGTTCAGACAGGGCAGTTTCTCTTCATTGACATTGGAAACAACTAGCTGAGATGTTGATAGAGCTTACTGTGTTTGAGCTGTTGAGTGCCATCCCTACACCTTAAACCAAGCCAGGTATTTTCCTACAAAGTGGTCCAGCTCAACCAGGACAGCAGAGCTGAGTCACTACCAGGCTGATGAGATGGTCACAGTCACCCCCCTCGGGCTCCAGCCTCTGTTTCTGTGAATAATCCCTGCTGAGTGGCAAAGGCAGGGTTTTAATGAGATCCAGGGTTGCTTTCTTGGATCTCAAAGGTCAGATGTTGTCCTGCATCACATTCACCTTGTTACACTCAGCAGGTGCAGAGCTGAGTGTCAGACCAAAGCTGGCAAAATGCCTCCTCATTTGTCCATGCTATATCAGAAATTTACATATTTATATAGGGAGGGGGGAAACTTTAAATTCTAAGATTTTTACCTATTCTTTTTTTGTGTGTGAACATGTGGTTATTTTAGTCCTGCTGTCAATTTTTCTACATTAGGAAATGCCTTCAAAGAACCTCTTTTCCTTGGCTTATCTGTGCTGTGGGGTGTCTGATAGTACTGACTGTAATCATCATCAGTGCAGGCCCCACCACAGGTTGCTGGATTTATCTTCCTCTTACATCATATCCTGGATCTGACAGTGCCTGATGTTATATACCTTAGCATAAGGTCAAACAAAAACCTGTCATCGCCTTTCCTCACTCATCCCTCTCTTCCCCCTTTCCCTGGCAACTCAAGATGGGTTCAGGTCCATGTTTTGGCACAGGTGTGACTCTGTGCAAGCAGATCACTTGTCTTGCTTTTCATTCCCCCATTAAACCACAATATTTTAAATTATCCCAGCTCAAAACTTTTTTATCACCACTGCTGACAAGTTTCCAGTTACCACAAGCTGCAATTCCCACATATTTTCTTCTATTTCCATTGTTTTTTTCCACAGCAACCTAATCATATGGGAATGGTTATTGCTCTGCATAAGAAGACAGTGTCAGGAGTAACAAACTCTGGAAGCTCAAGGGGTATTCAGGTGAATTGCTTTTCTGGATTTAACTAGGAAACATGGAAGCTCTTCCCGGGGAAGTGCTGGATGACTGGTTTGTTGAGACTTGGAAAAAAAAATAATTCTGTTAGAGCAAAATGGGAGTGGTTACAATGACAGAAGACAATGATTGGAAAGATGATATTAAGAGTGGCAGAAAAGAGGAACAAGGTTTTTTTTTTTTTACTTTTATTTTCCAGGCTGCTAAAGCTCCACTTTAAATGAAGTTTAACCTTTACTTTCAGAAACAGCTGAGGAAATATATTTTCAGCTGAAAAACAGGCGGTTGCTCTCTGAGACAGACTTCCCCTTTGGGGCTGCCAAATCTCAATGCAGCTCTCAGCGCTGTCCTCGCTTAACCTCTTCCAGAGCCAAAAAATATCCAAATAACTGACTGTCTCCTGCCCTGGCCACTAACACAGCTCACACTGATCAGACAAATTAATTCCAGTGAGATTAAACGAGACCCCCCTGCAGCTGTCAGACAGCCAGTTTAGTCTCCCAGTTTACTGGAAAGAAAGTGGGGAAGATAAATTATTCCAAACAAAAGTCCTCTCCAAGAGTGTGAGCATGGCTGTCCTGGGAGTCCTCTGGAGGTTGAGGTGCCACAAGCAGGAGGGACCTTGTTGTCCTTAAGAGACACATCCATGGTGACCTTTCCTGTGCCAAAATGTCCCAGGACACACCTGGATTTCTGTGATATAACCAGGGATTCTCTCCTGGAATCATGCAATCACCGAGGCTGGAAAAGACCTCCAAGACCATCAAGTCTTCTTATAATTGCAATTACCAATGTTAATACATGTGAGATCACAGTGTGAGCTTTCCAGGAAATTGCATATCAGCATGTGGCATCTCTTAGGTAGATACAAGTGCTAAACTCTTTTTTTTTTTTTTTTTTTTTTTTTTTTTTAAATTTTTTTTTATGCAGGG
>VZRZ01005130.1:893919-917994 GCA_013398175.1 Climacteris rufus | reverse complement strand
TTTTTTTTTTTTTTTGTATCTACATGTTTTTCAGGAATGGGAGGATGAATGTAGAAATCCCCTAAAGGCTTCTAGGAAAGTGCTAGGGCAAATCTCTATTAGAATCTGCTTGACATAAATAAGTCAAATCTCCTGAAAAACACTGAAATGTACATGGACACAATGAGATTGATAGATATAGATAGATAGATAGATAGATTATTAGATTCTTAGATTATTAGATAGATAGACATTTATACACACAAACTCTGCATTTGTGTATATATATAAATATATCTGATAGTGGTTAAATATATGGTAATATATTTAAATTCTGATCAATCTATAAGGTCAGAATAATATTTAAAACCACAAAGCAGCAGATTTAGCTTCAATGCACTTAATTCCCAATAAAACTCACATGATCTAAAAGTACCTCCTGCAGACTGATGCCTGGTGTGACCCCAGGCAGCATCCAGCACATCTCATCTTGTTGAGGCCTTTTTAAGAGGAGGCACAGGAGACTTAAAATGTGACCTGCCACAGGGAAACATCAGTTCTACATCTTTCAGCAGATGCTGCAATATTGACAACTTCCTCAGCAGAGCTTAGACAGCGAGTACAGAAGGGGCTGTGTGCACTCTTAGTGGCCCTACTAGCAAAGAGCTATTTCAGACGTAATAAAATGAGTGAGAGAAATGATAACCAACACAGATAAGGTGGAAGAACATTCCCAGGCCTTTGGCACTGCTTGGGCAAAAATCCATGTGCAAACTTGAGTTTGGGATCCTTCACAAGGCCTGAGGTAAACAAACACTCTTGTCCTCCAGGACATGTTGTCTTCCAGCATCTCACAGTGGCCAACCCCTCTCCACCACACTTCTCCCCTGGTTGTGCTTGGTTTGCTGCCTGCTCAGAGGTCACTAGCTGCCCCTGGGACAGAAACCCTGGCAGGGTTGAGCAAGTTGCTGCCCCAGTCCAGCATCCCTTGGTTAAATGAAGCTGTGAAGTGGCATGGTGCCATCTGCAACAGATGGGCACAAACATATTGCCACCCCTAATGCAGGCCCATCTACCTCCCAGGGGAGCTCTATGGGAGTGCCAGGCTTTGTCTGGGATGTCACCTTCTGTCCACCCATATGCTGGTCCAGCACCAACTGAGTTACCCCAGCTCAGAATAAACTGTTTTGTGTTTTGTCCTCCTGAGAGCCAATATTTGCACCCAGGGCACTGTGGAAGAAGTTAAAGGTCCAAACAGATGGTCTGCAGGGCTGAAGGCAGTTCTGCTTCTTCCCTCAGCTCTGCTCTGATTTAATTTCCTACTGACTTCTCCAATCCTCCTGACTCACTGATATCATCACCTGCAGCTGGGGCCACCCTGGCTCACAGTTTCTGGAGCAATCATGCCTTGGAGAAAAGAAGCAACACAGGACTTTAGTCCCTATGTTCTCCCTGGTGCTCTGTTACCCATAAGACCTTTGGGACAAGGACATGTCTTATTCACCAAGATAGTTCTGTGACAGCTTCTTAGCAAGCTCAGTGAGTGGGGAAACTGATCCTGGCACACACCAGCTTTTACAAGGATGCTGGAGAAACTTAAGTTGGGGGTTGGATTATGGGATGACTATGGAATGGACCCTGGAAGTTCTTTGTGGTCTCGTGTTTCTGAAGGCATTGAATTTAGGGGTTTAATTGAGCCAAGGCAAGAACTGAGTGGGTGCAGATCAGGAAGGGGGTTGTTTGGGAATCTGAACGGGTTAAATTTGTCCAGCAGGAACTGGCGGTTACTGGATGTCTTTGATTCTCTTTCCCAGCTGCTTTCATAAAGGGTTTGTTGCTGTCTGAGTCTGCCCCAGCCCGACTGTCTGCAGCAAAGTCAACAATCCTGAGAGTGCTCCGGCGGGAGCGTCTCCACTTGCAGGGGTGCCGGGTCTGCAATACCTGCCCTGGGCTACACGGGATAGGATCCTCTCCTGCCTTTGCCCTCCAGCTCTGGACTCTGGTAGCAACCTGGGGTGGCTGTCACACAGCTGTGCTAAAGTCCCCCAGCCGGGTCAGGCTGCAGTGATACAATTTTTTTAGTGAATGAGGGTGCTATGAATGATCTCACAGTGTTTTGTTAATTTATTCCCTTTCTTGCAGGCTGATAACACGCACACACACACACACACACACCCCCACCAAAAAAAAAGGGATGAATTGTGTATTGTTGCCTAATTCTGAATAAAACCGCTGCGGATTTCACAAGATGTGTATAACATAGACTCAAGGGGTCCTTTCTAGCAGATGCCTGAAGCCAAAAGCAGATAAAAATTTTTAGCAGGGTCTGATTTATGGTCTGGTTTGACAAATACTCATGTGGGTGTGAGAAACCTTCTGAAGAAGCACCATGGAGCATTGCATCCCCTGTCATCTTCCCCACTGCCTGCTCCCCCTCAAATTAGATCTGGTAATTCAAGTGGTTTCAGCTTCAGGCTGATTTTTCTTGCTTCACTTAAATCTCAGGTTCCAAGGTGATGATGTTTCACACATGGCAGATCGGCACCTGTTATCTAAGGGTCCAGCAAGGCTGACTGTGATTGAGTTTGGCCCGGACAACGTTCTGAAATAAATCAACATGATGGGTTGAAAGGACTGTTGCTGGGCTGTTTTACACCAGTGAAACCAGGCTGGTTTTACTCTCAGCAGGATTAATAACAGGCAATTTTCTAATGAGCCCATAAATTTCTGCCTTAGTGTAATACAAGATCTCTGCCCTTTGCTTTCTTGAAATCCCGCAGCACGGTTCTGTGGCTCCAAATGCCAAGGGTGGCAGTGGAAAATCTCAGTTTAATTGCCCAGTTGTGCAGGCAGAAGGCACACAGAAGGTGGATGCTGAGCACAGGCATCCGAGGACATGGGAAGAGGAGAAGGCAAAGGAAATGTGTGGTTATGAAGCAATAGAAAGAAAGCAGTGCAAAGACAAACGTTTCATGCACACACAAGTAATCTTTGCTGCCTCGAGTAATATCCAAAAGGATGTCGATTATTTTTGATACTTTCTGGAGCGTTTTCCTTTTTTTTTACTTGAAACAATAACATTGGAAACACTATTTCATTATGTTTTGAAACAAAAGCAAGGCAGCTCTCACAGTCTCTCATGCACTGTGTAGAGGTCTTTTCCAACCTTAATGATTCCATGATTCTCTAACAGCAGCCAATAGTGGCTGAAAATGTTTTCCTAAGAGAAACACCTGAAACTTGGGTAACAGGTGGAGAAAAAAGAAAAGCAAAGCTTGCCTGACAGCTTGTTTTCCTTGTGTGACTAATTCTGTGCCTGTTCATAGATTGTTTTCCTGTACAGCTGGGGAATGACTTAAAACCAAATGTTGTCTTTGCAAGACCAAGTTCCCTCGTTTGTGTAGGCAAATAATAATGTTGTCAAGGTTTTATGTAGAAACTTCAGCCCTTGAGCTCAACGATCTTTACAAAGCAAGGGGTGAAGACCCAGATCCTCATTTTGCAGAGGGGCAGAGGCATAGGGAAGTAAAATGTCTTCTCAGGTTCACCCTGAAGGTCCCCGTGCAGCTGGTGGTGCTATTTCTAGCAAAGACCTATTTCTTCAAAACACTTGAAGAGAGTGAGTTATCCAAATCCCCCTGACCTGACTGAACTCCTTGGATCTCACTTCCAGCCTAAATATGTGGGTTTATTTGAGAAAAAATGTATGCCTCCTCTACGAGTATAGACCCAATGAAAGATGTAGACTCATTTGGAAGTCTCATCTTAAAGCCATTTAGTGACACACACATTTTACCAGAAATGTTTAACGAAGTCTTTCAGATGGACAATTGCCCTGAGCATGTGACAGCTCACACTGAGTTGTTTTTGGAAATGAATACGAGCAACAAGCCAAGACGGGCAGTCTGCAAGAGCAAGGGCCAGGAGTGGGTCACTGGGACACCCGATGCTAGAGCTGGAGCACAAAATGGATCCATGAAAATCACCTCAGGACTTGCAGGAGGGTGTGTAGATACAGCCTCTCTTTTTAGCCACTCTTCTCCATGTGCTACCAGGGAAAATCAAGAGAAAGTCCCCTCCCCAAGAGCCTCTGAACACAAAAATCTTCACAGAAGCCACTTTCAAATATTTTTGTCTCTGTTTGGTTGTGTTACAACCTGACTCCAATTGCTGAGAAATACTGGCTCTGTTTGAGTCCTCTCCAGACACAGTCACCAATCCCCTTTGTGATTTGGGACAGGAAGTGTTTGAAGTGGACAAAGTAGAGCATCCCTTCTTTGAAAACCTGACTTTGTCAAATGTGTCTGTTGGGTGCAGGAAACAAGGAAATCAGGGGTAAAAGAAAAGGAGAAATAAGTGGCAGAAGTGGATCCAGGATATGCCCTGTGCATTTTTTCCATGTCGATATTTTCTCCTGTGCCTGCTGAGTCAGCATTTTCCTTCTGCCAGCCTGTAAACAAAAGAATAAAGAGGCTGGTGACCTTGGCTAAATAAGCTCATTCCAATCTCCTGGAACTCCTTGGATCAAGGAGAAAATCTTTGTCGATCTCAGGGCACAAAGCCCAGGCTGCCCTCCCGGAGTGCCCAGCTATTGGTAAAAGGCTTTCCAAGTATGCAGAGCTCAGACCTCTGAGTCCCTCAAGAAGGAGAGTGGAGCCAAAATTTCAGCAGAAGCTGCCATCCTCAGCTGTCATAGCCACAGTAAAGATTGTATCTCAATACAAAAGAGAGGAAAAAAAACAGGAGAAAGAGAAAAGGGTTTTTCAAGGCAAGAGAAGGTCTTCACCCCAAAGTAAACTGTGCCATTTTGAAGAACTGACACTGGTTGGTCCTTTGCCACTGAGGGTTGAAAACAGCTTTTTCTCTGAATTCAGATGCTAAGCAGACCCAGACCTGCTCAATGCTTGCACGTGAAGACACCACAAGCATAACTGAAGAAATTGGGGTCAGGCGTTCAACTCCAGAAAACATTGAGCTGAAAAAAACAAAAACCCACCCAAGAATAACAACAACAACAACAACATCTTCTCAGCAGCTTTGGGCTGGCAGAGGGGAAATGAGGAGAACTTTACAATGCTGACTCACGGGGTACAGCCTGCATGTCGTTGACTTTGCTCTCTGTTTCCAGGGATTTCCCTTCTCCCAGTGAAGGAGCAGCTGGGCTTTAGCAAAAAGGAGAAACTGATATTTTGGTCACATGTTGGTGGCAAAGACAGGCTTGACAATGAGCTATTTTCTTCTTTCATTGAACAAGGAGCCTCAGTTACAGAGAGAAAACAATATCATCTGAAAAACTCTCTGTTTCCTCAGCTGGCAGAGGCTATCAAGGGTCAGGCTGACTGGGAAATGTCTGGACAGAATTATTTGCAACTCCCAAACCTCAGATCAAGTGTCTCTAAACTGTGGTGGCCATGAGGTGCTGGAGGATGAAAAGGGATGTGGATTTATTATAACCTCTGTGTGACATATGATCTTGCCATATACCACCAAATTCCCAGAGGTTTTCAAAGCGAATGGCATGGATTCTGTGCCTCAGAGCAGAGCAGAGAAGCCTGCTGGACCAGTGTCAGTCAGCAGGGACACGAGAAATGATGGGGATGTTTCTATTTTGGGGGTGAGAAAAATTATTTCCGTAGGCAGGCTGGCAGTGTAAACTCCCATCCGAGGGCTCCTGGAAAAACTGCTATGAGCATCCTTGAGCACACAAGGGGGGAAGCTGCTCTCAGCTGTTTTGCCTCTCCATGGGGTGAAGAAGCCAAGTGGCTTCGGGTTTCAACACCTTATCCCTTATCTGAAGGATGGGTATGAAGTGGCGCCTGCTTAAGGAGCCTTTCTGTGGATATCTCATCAGGACTGTGCATTAGCCAAACCTTCTTCCCTCATAAAACTGCTTAATTGATGACACATCATTAGTGGAATCTGTTTAGGTCTCTTTATATTTCTGCAAAGCTGGTCAGACAAACAAGGCTTAGCATTCCCAGGGGGAGGCAAATCCCCCCTCCCTCTGCAGCTCCTTTTGGAGGAGGGAATATATCTGTGAGTGTATAAGCTGCAGTTCATGACAGATTTGCTCAGGCCCCAGGGCTGATGTGTTTGGCAGCCTCTTGAACTCGCTCCTTCACCAAGAGAACACATCAGATGTGTTTGGGTCGGGAGGAGGTTTCACATGCTCGGATCCCTCCAGGCTCCACAAAAGCAATGCCACGTTCAGTCACAGTCAATTTGTGGCAAGAGGCAGCAGAGAGCACCCACAGGCTGTTTCCAGTGATGGCCTGGAAGAGCTGAGGTCTCTAGAGTAGTGGGCAGGCACCTTTTTGTAGTGTGAGGGAGAATCAGCTAGCTGGAAGGGTTGAACAAAGGAATCTTCTGGAGCAGATCCCAAAGCAAAGCTCTGTGGTTCCATGATGATCTCGAGTGGAAGCCACATGGGTTCTCCAGCTGGTGCTCATGGCCCAGCCTCAGCTCCCCAAAACTGTAACATGGTCAGGTTTTACCACCCCAATGGAGAGACTGTGAGTGCCCTGATGTCCCGGTGATGGATGCATGCACTGCTTACTCCAATGAATTTGCTGGCTGGTAGATCCACTTCTCTGGAGAGCCCTGGTCCATGCAAAGGGGCACAGAAGGTCGGTAATGTGTCGCCTTGCTGGTGTTGGTGCTCTGGGCTCAGCTGGGGCCCTATGGACGTGTGTGTTCGTGCCCCCATCTAGTGGCTGTCCCCAAGGCTGCAGCGTCCCCTCCTCTTCCTCAGGTGGCATTCAGCTTTGTGGGGAGCACTTCGACTCTGCTGTTGATGTTTTTGGGATGGGCTTGGGACTGTGCTCTTTTGCAGCTAGGCTTTGTGGCACATTCGTGGTAAATTACTCGTGCATAAAATTCCTCTGGTGGGCAAAGAATCAAATTCTGATAACAACCATGAAAGTGCAACAGGATTGTGTCTCTTACTCCTTTCCAGGTTCCCAACACATGATCTGGCACTGAGGAATGTGTCCTTGCATGGAGCCCATCACCTCAGACAGGGCTTCAAAGAGGGGAAGAAAACATTTTGGTGACGATAAATCAGGTTTTCCCTCACCCTCATGCTTATGAGTTACTTTTGTGTAAGCAAAATTCATCTTGCAACATGATTACCAAAAAAAAGAAGAAAAGTTATAAAACAATTGAATTATTTGGGCTTGAAGAGACCCCAAAGACCATCCAGTTCCAATCCTCCTCCACAGGCAAATTACTCCAAACCCTGTCCAACTTGGCTTTGAGCAGTTACAGGGATGGAGCAGCCACAGGTTCTCTGGACAACCAGTTCCTCACCACATCACCACTCCTACAGTGAAGAATTTCTTCCTAATATCTAAATATCTCCTCTTTTAGTTTAAAATTGTCCCCCTCTGTCATATCATTTCCTGTGCAAAAAGACACTTTCCCTCTTTTATATAAATCCCCAAAAGTGCCCTAAAACCACACCAGCAACCAAACAGATGTGTCCAGATGGGAGATGCTTCCCCAGGCCCAGAGTAAGGTTTCAGACAGTTCCTGAAGTGAAAGTGGAAGTTGTGTGTAAACATTTGGCTGCTCTGCCAAAGGCTGAGAAACAACATGATGTGATTTTAGTGCTGAGTGTAACTGGATTCTCCCAGTGAGCCTGAGACACTCCAGCAGTCCTGTGCCTTTTCTACAAGCTGCATCACATATCAGCTCCAATGGTGATATAAAGGGATCCCTGTTTTCTGTAGGTATTTTTACAGCTCCTGTTACAACATTATCTCAACTCTTTACAGCCCCTATTGTATCTCCCCCAACTCTTCAGGCAAGTGGTTAGAGTTATTTCTGGGAAAACTGAAGTGCATAGAGAGATGTACTGAAGATCCCAGAGGAAATAACCAATAAAGAATGTAGGGAATTGATCTTAGATCTCTGCTTACCACTAAGCTGTCTTATCTTAAATAAACCTTAAACAAAAGCCACAGAACCTCTATAGCAAGAGCAAGTTCCTAAAGATCTTAAATTTGTGAACTGATGTCCTTCAGGTACGTCCTCAAGGCTTTTTTGTTGCTTTTGCGTAGCGTACCTTGGCTGCTCTTGCAGGCATAAAATCATTTCCAACAGAAAAACCCCATTATCTTTTAGCTATGCCTGCCTGACTTAGCAAGTGCAATCCCTTGTGAAGAAAGACCACTTGTCAGGACACATGGCTCTGGGACTGACAGGTCTGTCAGTCAAACAGAGTGGCACAGCCAAGACTCAGGAGCTGGAGATGGGGTTGATGTTCCCTTTGAGTTTTTTTCTAACAGGTCTTTCAGGCCACTCATGATCTTCCAGGCATTTTATTCTACTTGCAACACCCCATTTCTAGCTGAAATGCTTGATTTCTTGAAATGTAAGGTCAGATCTATGTCTCAGCCCTTCTGTTGCTCCTCTCTGTACATTATCCAGTTTTGCTTGTCTTTTTTGGACAACAAGAATTGTGCTTCATATTCCAAATGTGGAGAAGGGTGTGGATGTCTGTAGTACCCTGACCTTTCTGGTTACATGCTGACTTTCACACCCATTCTTCCATTGTCCTTCTTCACCACCCACCCTGAGTTGTCCCCAGATTTCTCCCCCATCTCTCTGGGCTCTCACATGGCAAGATGGAGAGGTGGGTAGTTTCTGGTACACAACCATACCAGGCCTTTTCCTGCCCAAAAAACTAGCAGTACTGAGTAAAGTCTGCCAGAATTAAGTCACCCAGCCAACACCTTCCTGGAGGCACAGAGGGAAGCAGGATGATCTTGTGAATTTGTTTTGCTGTCCTCTCAAAAAAGATCACTGACTGGGGAGCTGTCTTGGTGAAAAATGTCCAACTCAAGGGCTAATAAACAAGGCCTCTTGGATGTATATGGTTTACAGTAGGGCTGGAAGACAGAGGAAAAAAGTTTTCTTTCCAAGTCCTGCAGCAATACCAGATTTGATAAACTCAATCTTTTCCTTCCCTCTTCTTCCCTTACCTCCTAGGGGTGCAACTCCAGTATTTATGAATACAAATGCTTCTTGGGTCAAAAGCAGGTCAGAAGATGCTGTGAAAGCAGGATAACACATCCTCTGTTCCACCAGGGCACATGCTGCAACACAAAAACTGCTGCCTGTGCCCCTTAAGTGGTCTGTTCTCATCCCCTGCCCTGCCCTGTTGAGAGTTCATCTTTCTGAATTCATAAAGGCTGAAATGATCAATATTAGCCTGATCTGCTGAGCCCTTGGTCTGTGTTTCTAAAAATGGATGGGGTTATATAACTTTTTTGAGGGGGAGGGAAGTAAAGGATGGAAAATCACTGTCAAAAGCCAAGGCTGTGCTCATCTACTCGGGGTCACTGCTAAGGCAATGCACAAACTCCAGCCCTCTGTGGCAACATGCACTTAATGTCCATGGCTTTTGGAAGAGAAAAGATGGTCCTTGGCTTCCCAAGGCACAGTGCCTCGTGCAGACTGTGGGCTAGGCTGAGCTCCTGCTTTGGCTCCTTGTTCACCTGCCTAACAGCCTCTTGAAGCCACTGGAGATTGTTTTGACCCTTATTCCCTGCCTTGCCAACTGAGTGTGGAGGAACAAGGTCTGCTCCTTGGCAGGGCGCATCCTGAGCCGAGCCTGCACTTCCATCCCTCTTGGTCTCCTCAACAGTCCCAGTTATTAAAGCAGGTTTTTGTGCTGTGTGAATGGTGCTGTGAACTCTGGAAGACACTTTAGTTTGGCTTTCCTTGGAGCATGAACCCAGAGAAAAGCCTCCAGATCCATGCCATCATCCCTGCCTCCATAGCACAGTGCATCCCTAAACTTCCCTGTTTCTGCCTGCCTGGGGGACACTGGCATCTTATTAAATAATTGGTCCTCATGACAGTCCTGTGCTGCATCTGTTCCAGGTCAGGGGGAGGCGAAAGCTGATTTCCATCATTGCCTGGGGAACTGATGGGGAGCAGAGATCCACCCTGCCCAGTTGGCAGGCACCCAGCCTCTCCTGTCTGCCCTTGGTGCCTTCAGAGATCCCCTGGTCCTTGTAACAAGGTCAGTTATGAGTGCTCGTCGTTCTCAGTGCCCTGCACAGGAAATACAAGCAGAATCTGAGCATAATCACAGTATATTTATACACTAGTTATTCTTTTAACCTTGGTCACCAGCAGCCTCCTGATCTGTAAGTCCTGATCCTATTTATACACCGCTGTCATGCTAAGCAGCGTTGTACTGACCCAACTGGCCTCCTTACTGCAGATAACAATGAGATAATCTAACTTATCATCTTGCTTCCTGCTTGTTAAATAAGAAACATATCTAAACACTGGCAGCTGGAAGGGTAGGGTTAATGGTCACCCTCACTGATTCTCTAAGAACCAACTTGTAGGTAACCCAAGGAATTTAAATCATCCCTTTCCTGTTTGTTTTCTGCTGAGCAATAGCTGACACGGGTCACACTGCTCTGTGAACAGTGGAGGCCACATTCAGTGGAGAAGAGAGATGACTCCTGAGATTGTAAAGTCACCTTTGGACCAAATTCAACTCTTGATGTCAGTGGAAAAGCTTTTCCAGCCTGGGCTGCACATGACACTGCCCTGCACTAAAGTGGTCCATGTGTAAATGAGCCTGGAATTGCACTGGTTGCTTAGAAAAAGCTGATATGGGAATAATATATAAGACTTTGTAGAACTGATTAAATCATCCTCTTCAAAGGCAAGGCAAGCTGGGGAATGTTACCCTCCAAAGCAAGTACTTGCTCGTGTCACTTTTGCTTCATCACAGTTCTTCCTTCCCCAGCAGAACACTGACCCATCCTTGAAGAGCTGCTCATCCTGTGTGTGGAAAAGAAAGACATTTTGGGGGAGAAGAAGCTGAAGACCTAGTCCTGGTGTGTGAGGAGGCCAAACTGCAGTTTCCCAAGCATCAGTCATCTGTCAGCTTCCACCACTTTGCCATCACAGCTTGACAGTTCACTTATCTGATGGAACACATCAGAATGTAATCCATAGTCGTGCAGGCACAGATTAACTTTACTAAGAGCACTCATGGCCTTTACAAAGAAAAGGACAGCCAAACGAAATTCAGTGGACGTATTTCTACTAAAACCCATGTGCCTGCAACTGTCTGGGTTAGAACACGCACAGCCTGGCTGCAATTCCCCTCCAAATGAGGTCATTTGAAACGCTTCATCAAACACTGCTAATGCTGCTGCATCATGCTGGGCTGTCAGACAGATCCCAGGGCTTTAATGCAATGCTATATATATATTTATACAGTTGCCCACACTTATTTAATTAGGAGATGCAAATGCTAGTGAGACACAAAGCAGAAAATGCCAACAAAGGCAGACCATGCTTCCGTTCACATGGAGGCGTTCACTGCTGGCGGAATACAGCTGCATCAGCGGCTTCTTTCGGGGCTGTATCTGCCTCTGTTAAATCCTATTGATTAGCAGCAAATTGTCTGCAGTGATGTCATTTTCTAGGGGAGGCAGAGGGGTAAGGGTGGAGGCTTGGGGTCGGACCTAAGCTGCCAGGTGTTTGGCGGGGTGTACTCATAGGATCACAGGATAATTAAGATTGGAGAAGACCTCTGATATGATCAACCATTAGTCCAACACTGCCAGGTCCACCGCTAAACCATGTCCCCACATCTACACATCTTTTAAACCCCTCTAGGGATGGTTACTCCACTACTTCCCTGGGAAACCTGTCCCATTGCCTGACAACCCTTTTGGTGAAGAATTTTTCCCTGATATACAATAAACCCCACCTCAGCACAACTTGAAGCCATTCCTTCCTTACCAATCACTTGTTACTTGTGAAAAAAGACCAACCCTGCCTATCTGCAACCTCCTTTCAGGTCCTTGTAGAGAGTGATAAGGTCTCTCCTGAGCTTCCTTTTCTCCAGGTTAAACAACCCCAGTTCCCTCAGCTGATCCTCATAAGACCTGTGCTCTAGACCCTTAAGGCATGAGACACCACTGCCTGGGCTGGAAAGGCTTGTGATCTCAGAAAGAGATTGGGAAAGGTTGGGAAAGGCTGCCTGGCATAGGACAGCTTGGAGGTGACTGTCCCTCCTTGGTCTGGTCCAAAATTTCCTGGTGCTGCAGCTGTGGTAGGGTAGGGGCATGAAGGAGATCAATGTGGTGTCTTTTCCAAAGCACAGTGTGGATGTGTAGGATGGGGCTGCACGAAGCAGATGGCATGACACATGCATCAGAGCAGCTGATCAAAGAATCATAGAATGGTTTGGGTTGGAAAGGACCTTAATGATCATTCAGTTCCAAACCCCCGCCATGGGCAGGAACACCTTTCTTTAGATCAAGTCTCTCCCTGTCTTGGCTGGGTATGCCCAGTCACCTGCAGCATGTAGTGGTAGGAAATGTCCAAGATTTGGATATGGAGGGGTTGATATTTTTGCTGTTTGCTGTGAAAATTGGAAAGAAAGGAAGAACCCAACTGCAATACCTTGTCAGGACGTCCAGACACCATCACACATCATGTGCCACAGCAGGTTATGGGTGCCCTAGTCCATACTGGGAGGTATCACTCCCCCAGCAGTGGCAGTGTCCTGTGGTGTAGAGACAGATCCTTCAGGCTCAGTGCCCACATGTGCAAGGAGACTGTGTGGACAAGACAGAGGTTGATATAAAACAACCTGATTAACCTTTAATATTCCCATTTGCCATAGCTTTCCTGAAAAAACTGTCCTCATGCCATTAGGAGCAGAGGGATGGGATGTTACGAGGCTGTGTACATGTTTCAGACCAGGAAAGGGGATTGGGATAGATGATCTTCAAAATCCCTTCCAGCCCAGGCCATTCTGTGATTCTATGAATTTCACTATAGAAAATAAAAGGCAAACCAAAAAAAAACATGGCAGTAACCTGAAAGCTCAGCTGAGTTTTTGTCCTGAACAAAAAGAAACCCCACATTGCCTGTCACCATATTCATTTGGGTCTGAAGAAGAATCTGGAGTGAGACCAAATTCAAAATATCATCCCTCTGTCTATTGATCTTGAAGGTTAACCTGTCCCACAGCTGTAGGATGCACATATTCTCCTGAATGGCACAGTTCAAAGTGGAAAGACTAAATCCTCATTATTCTACTTCCTCAGGGACATGTCTTCCTGATATTTACAATAAACGTTGCTGACCATGTACAGCAGTGCTTCATATACCAAAATCAGTGTGGCTGCAGTAGAATGTTTCAACCAAAGTTCTAGTGTAGACAAGCCCTTGGTGCAGAGGCTTAAACTAGGATTCAGCTCTGGTTGAATTTCCAGCCAGACTGAGACTTTTTTATTTTTCTAGTCAAAAGTGCAAACCCTGAGGTTAATATTTGCTTCTCCAGTCTCAGTGAACTTGGTGTTATTCCCCTGAAACAGTCAGATCCTGAAGTGTTCACGTGTACTAAATCCCCAGAGAGTTTTACTTTGAAGCAGTGGTGCTGGGATAATATTTGCTACCCAAGAGAAGATTAGCAGAAGACACATTCTTCTGCCAAAATTAAAATTTATCAGAATTGCTACAACACAAACTAGAACAGAGTGAAACTTTTGGGAAGATTTTCTTAGCTTTAGATTTGGCAAACCCTGCTGTTTTGAGCTGCCTCCTATTCCCTGAAGAACCCTGAAAGTAAAAGAGAAAATTGTTCCCAAATAAGAATAATTAAAGCTTGCATAACACAGTCTCGCATTCAGTTACAAAATCAAAGAAATCAATCAGGGCATCTCACTTGTACAAACAATGTCTTCAATTGCATGGAGGAATGTTTTGTGATACCCCTAATTTCAAAAAATGTCTGGCTACACTTTGTTCTAAGTTTGAAAGTTCAAGAGATTCACAAAACCTTAACAATCCTCATACTTTTTTCTACTCCCTCTTGCTAAAGACCTGCCCTGAAAACATTCTTAAAGGTTTAGGTTGAGAAAATACAGGTAAAACCACCAGTTTTGCCCTTGAATTTCTGTGGTTGCTCCAAGCTCTGTAATAAGTAAATAATTTTGCACTGTTACATACTGGTTTCTTTACTCCCTTTATTTAGTTAATCTTTTTCAGCCTGTACATGCTTTAGGGGATGGATATCTGTGTTTCAAGTGTTTTCTTCCTGACTAGCATATAGGGAGAGAGGGATCTGTGTCTGCAATACTCTCAATAAACAAATAGTGAACAATTCAGTGGTGGCTAGTTCTTTGGGGCAGGACACTGCAGTACAGCCCATCCTACATAGCTCTGTCTAGACATGTTTTGGGAATAGGGGCTAATATAATAATTCTGGGGAATTTTTTTTCTGAAAGCAAAGGCATGCAGAGCAATGCCCTCCTACTCTGAAGTGCATCTGCCAACACCCTGGGACGCTGCATGGTCATGGCAATTATTGAAAAGATGGAATAGGCTTGCAGTAGTGCCAGCAAATTCCATCTTGTAGAGAAGGAGGGGTTGCAGTCTTGGTAAGAGCTGGATCAAATAAACACAAGGGCTGCTTTTCAATAGCTGGTGCCCCTGGGCTGGTGCACTGTAACCCTTCCACTTGAACACATCGAAACCCAGTGGCCTGCAAACATTTTTCTGGTGAAGGAGATCAGCCCAGGGCAGGGTATGCAGGTAGGGATGAAATCCAGGTCCTTTTTCTTCATATACAAGGTATGGTGTGATGTGACAGCAGATCTGACAGCAGTTTCTGTGGTTATCCACAGTCTGAGATGCCTGGAGGACTTCCCTTGTCCTCATTGTCTCTTTAGAAACCAAGTGACCATTTCCAACTAACTGATTGTCCCTTGGGAAAACTGTAGCTGTGCTCTCAGGCACAGGGTGTTGTTTTGAGGGCTGTCCTGTGCAGGGCCAGGAGTTGAACTTGATGATCCTTGTGGGTCCCTTCCAACTCAGGATATTCAGTGATTCTATGTAGTTTCACCTCTCCAGACTTCACCTCCATTCATGTCCAAGTAGGAGAATATCAAGATATTTTCTTAGGTGCTGCCATTTCAAGGAAGGAGAAACACTGGGTACTTGCATAGTCCTGTTGGAATTGTGTAACACAACCTACCACAAAGATAATCTAATCTGGTTTAATAAAAGCTTCTATTTTTGCAGTGGTGATGAACCCACCTGTTGTGTCCACGGGACACTGAGGGACCTGCAAATCCCAGGGCCAATGGCAAGGCAGGGGAAATCTCCATTTACCTCTTTTCCCTTCCTTTCTGTGGAGGTCAGAGAACACAGGGCTGTTCCATGCTGTTCTTTCTACCTCACAAAGCCAACACAGGGATCAGAGTCATCTTACGGATACAGGCACCCCGTGTAGGCATCCGGACGGAGGTGTTTCCATGTGATTTAGGAGCCCAAAGGAGATTTATTCAAAATAGCCAACAGAACCTGGGCAGGGATCCAGCCAGTCACATGCAGGTGCCTGACAGAGAGTGAGTTATGTCACTGCTCAGATTATTGACCACGATGTTTGATTCAGTTTTCCAATCACAGATGTGTAGCAGATAAATTTTCTGCTAGAAGTGTTCCATTGGCTATGGAAGGAATCTAACCCCCATGGTTTTTATGCAGAAGACAGCTATGAGGGGTTGGTTTGACGAGTTCATCACAGTAAGAAGGTGACAGGAGCAAGCAAACCCCACTGCATTAGTTTGACAAACCTACAGGACAGACAGATGCTTGTCCCACTTTTCAGATTATGATAGCGAAAGGTTCATCTTCATTCTGCTGCTTAGATAATTAGGGATAAATATTTCCATTTTTCTTGCCCGTTCCTCTTCCTCTAAATAAAAGAACAAAACTAGATTTTTAACATCCCCAGGGAATATTTTAAAGAGACAAAGTGAGTTTGAGTGGGGAAATCTTCACTTCCAGTGCTCCATTTTCAATTAGTTTTATGAATTCCTGTGGTTTGTGTTTATTCCCAGAAGATGTTCAGGCACTGGCCTGATCCAACATGAGTAAGACACAGGTCCTGTAGACACAGGATGGTGTGCAGTACCATTCATGGTTTGCTCGAAGCCCTGGGCAGCACCAACACACCTTTGCTTCTTGTTGGGGTATGGGGGTCCCATGTGTCCAGGTTCAGTGTGACCCCAAGAACATGACACCATGGCCTGGGCAACAGGAGAACCAGGACTGTGGGGCACAGAGCCCATCCCCACAGACAGGTATCCTTCCCAAACCTCCTAATGACCTTAAACTACCCAGAATCCTTCCAGGACAGAGGGAGCTTTGCGGGCACAAGACAGTTGTGAAAACCCAGAAGGGAGAATTGAAGGTAAGACAAGAGTGTGAACCCCATAGAAATCCCTCCTACGGGCAGAGGAAACCCTCTGCTACAGCCAGGAGTGCCAATAATATGGGACAAGTCCTTGTCTATAATTTTCCATCAACATTTCTGACATGAGAAACATTTTACATTGACGCTTTCCTTAATTGCAGAGTACTCTGAGTTCGGAGCCAAACATGGGAATTTATTTTGCTTTGGGGCCATGGCTCAGCTTGAGAATAAATTGCCTTTGGGTGGACACAGGAAGGGAGCAGGGTACATTGTGTCCTCCTGAGCTACCCCTCGCCTTCCAGGCTGGGCTCAGGCAAGAACAATAAACAAGATCCAGTCCCAGTGCCCCTCCTGCCTGAATTCCCGTGGCACGCGTTGCTCTCACGTGGCTCCCACCTGAGAGTGAGGAGCTTCGGAGCGAGTTACAATAGTTTCAGTCAGTGCCTGCCCTCTGCCCTGCGCCCTGTGATCTTATCTGAGTGCGAGAACCACAACTGAAAGGTTTTTCTGGCAGGGGGAAAACATCAGAGATGTTATGAAATGTGTTCCTGGCGCTTGCCCCGCTCCGTGGTGGGTGGAATGAGTGAAAAACACCAGCACTCTCCCTCTCTTACCTGGCTCCTCTCTCCACCAGGATCCAAAACCTCGCTGGAGGGCATTGAAAAGCCTCCCAGCTGGAAATGCCTGAGTGTTTTGCAGACTCGTGGCTCCTTCAAAATTGTCTCCATGCTTGGGCCCTGGCCCTACTCATCTGCCAACAGGGCAAAGCACATGTCTGCCAGCTTTCCCCATGAGCGCAGTGAAGCTCGCTTCCCTCTGCCCAGTCCCAACATGTTTCAGGTCAGATTAAAAGCTACAGAAGCCCGATGCTGCCTTTTTAATACATAGATGAGGGTTGATTACCAGGGAGTGGTCACTTCACTCCTGCTTTGTTGGCAGGGATAAGGGAAGAGAGGGAGGAATACACTGGAGAAGGGCAAATTGCTCTGCCAGTATCTCCCTGTCCACAAATCAGAAGCATCTCAGGTATGCAAGCTGAAGCAGACACAACGGCAACATTTGCAGTAATTGTCCCAGGAAATCCAACTTTTTTTTCCTGGAAATTGTGATGCCGGTGACACTGACACATTCATGGGAACTGCCTCATTTTTGAAACATGTCAAAATCCCAGATTTTTCCAGATACATTCACAATTTCTAGCTTTGAGGATGCTAGAGAGCTGAAGTAAGTCTTTCCACCCCAATAGCTTTGGGATACTACAGGCTGTTTAAACTGAACCTGGCAGGGAGAAAAAGGCTGCAAAAGTACTAATTCCAAGGAGTTTAATGAAAGCAGGTAGCTTGAAGGAAGACAGAGAACATAGTAATTTCCCCATTGAAGGAAAGTCTATGCCATGAACTCATTCCATAGAAGGCACCAAAGAATTCAAATTGAAACCTGAGGTAGAGGGGAAAGCCCCTCTGGAACCTCAGAGGCATTGAAAGTCCAAGCATGAGCTTTGAAACAACAAATCCAGGCAGGTTCTGTCATCCAGGAACAGCTTGTTTAGCCCTGGTTGGCATAAAATGGATTTAGAACTAATAAATAAACTTTCCATTCTACCCCACCCAGCTTAGGCTCAGAGGCTGAGATGGTTTTACATTTTCATGGGTGCTTTTCACAATAACCTGAAGGCTCTGGGCTGCAGCTGCTCAGTCTTGCAGAAACGTTGCCGAGGCTTTTGTGATGATAAACACAGTGTTGTTAAACTGTCTTTCTGTGATTTGCCTCCCATAAATAATAAGGTGTTGTGCTTGCACAATGATTCACTTTTTGACCACTTCAAGGAAACAATATTCAAAATTATGGCTTCTGTCAGTGTGGGGGAATGAAGAAGCCTCTCTATGTTCTTCTTTTGGAGAGAACACATGAAAACTTGGGAGTAGCAGGTCTGGAGGAGAATGCTGAAGGAATTTATGGAGTCCTGAAGATGAAGCATGAACATGTGCCAGAGGAGGCTTTAACCCATATAAACTAAAAAGATCTGTAGGACTTAAACTGCTGCAGGGGAAAGGAAAAAAAGCAAAGAGATCAGGGTCCATGGCAGGAGAAGAAGGATGTTCCAGATCTGAACACTAAAGATACAGGTTAATAAAGTCATTTAGCAGGCAACTAAATGAGGAATCCCTGGAATTAATGAAGAACCTCAGCTCTTCCATTAAACAGGAGGGATTAAAACAACTGTTGGAGAAGACTGAAAGTCTTAGGGCTGGATGCAGCCTGTCTATGCAGAAGTGCAAATACTTGTATGTGCAACATCTAAGTTCTTTGGCTTTGGGGTTTTTTTGTGTGTTTTGGTGTGTTTTGTGTTTTTTTGGTGTGTTTTGTTTTTTCCCTTTAGTTTGTTTTGTTGTTGTTGTTGTTGTTGTTTTGTTGTTTTGTTGTTATTGTTGTTGTTATTATTTTTATTAGTTCTTCCCCAAGATCTGAGAATCATTCTAGTCTTTATCAAAGACTAATTAATACCAGTGATGTTTTTAATGACACACAGACAGTGAGAGCAGAGGAATTTCCAGCAGTCCAGGAGAAGCCTTGCTCAAGGATGTAAACCAGGGAATTTTGTTTCTAACACTAAAACATGTATAGGATGGTGTGGAGTGGGGTTACAGCTGCCATTGTAAATGCCTGGAAAATGAATCCCTTGGAGAAGTGGGTAATGATTCCAGTCCTGGAAATTTCTTCATTCTTTCCACCCCTGCTTATTTATCTCCTTTGTCCACCCAGTTCCCTTCTGGATGAAGTTTCAGGAGAAGCGATCAACACAACCATCAAACCTCTTTTTTGGGCTTGCCTGTCTGGAAAAGGACATTATTGAGGATGTAGCTCCATCTACTGCCATAAAGGGAAATGCCAGTCCTCCACCAGCATCTGTCTGAGGCCCATCTACTGGTGCATTAAATAAAGTGAGCTTGGCATAGAAATGTCCCACTCATACTTTTTTTCAAAGAAAAAAATAATAAAAATAAAATAAACCAATTAGAAGCAAATTATCGTTTCTCAACACTCAAAATTCCAATGAAAAGCATTCTATTAAGTTAAAAAATAATAACATGGAAAGTTTTTTAGTGCCTAGATCTCCAAATTAAACTATAAAAGCCATTTTACCTGTGGTAATTATCCAAAATTGAAGAAAACTCTGGAAAATCTGTCCCCAAACACTATGGTTTGAGCTTGTATTGATCATGGTCAGTGGGATGGGTCTGCTTTCAGTGGGTAAGTTTTCTTCTGGGTTCTGTCACTGAAAGGGCAAGGACTCGGTGTAAAATACTGTTCTGGTTCTCCTTGCAGTCAATACGGAGAAGATGACAATTCTAGAGAGCAACTTGTCCTCCTCTTGGATGCCCAGCTCAAGATTTCATGGCTTAATTTTTTAATTATTTTAATTTTTTTTCTCTCAGATCTGAGAATCATTCTAATCTTTATCAATGACTAATTATATCAGTGATTTCATTAAGGACACAAAGGGAGTGAGAGCAGAGGGGTTTCCAGCAATCCAGGGGAAGTCTTCCTCAAGGATGTAACCCAGGGAATTTTGCTTCTAACACTAAAACAGATTCTTGGATGGTTTAAAACAATTAGCTGATGTTCATTTGCCTGAGCCCTCATTTCCCAGCTCATTTTTTGCACTAGAGTTGCTGTACCTGGATAGTGGTTTCACATCACACCAGGAGTAACTCTAAGAAGATGTAAGGCTTCCAAAAATGGTTATGTGGGAATGGGATAAAGGAGTACATGATCCAAGTGTGGTTGTAAAAAGTCCTCCTGAGAATAAAAGACACCTAAAAATATCAAAAACCTGCTGAAAATCTAAGCCTTTATCCTGCATTCTCTGAAATGTTCAGAAAAAGGTGACCATGGGTTTCAGACTCCTGAGGGACATGCGCTGTGCCCCCGTTTGGATTCAGCAGTGGCCACTGGTAATGCTTGCATTGATTTCAACAAAAGCAGGAGCCAGTCTCATTTTGCAGAATCCAGGGACTGTGCATTGGTCACCAGAGACAATGACAGCCTTTCTATTGACTTCACTGGGCTCAGGCTACGGCTGTGAAAGCTGGTCTTGTGTTGCACAGAAAGGGAATGGCTTTGGGACTGCATAGCTCCAGGGATTAGTAATAAACAAAGAGCCTTTAACTTCTAGGTCAGTGCTCTGAATCCCTGCCAAGCTTCTGGCCAGGGAATGCTGCTGCCATTTGTACAGAGGCAGCTGATGAATGAGTTTGACAGTTCTTGGCGTGGGCCTGAACAGAAAATGTCCATATCATCGCAAGGCCAGCCTTCTGTGCCTTCTTTTAGGAACCAAGGGGACTTGTGAGGTGGATCATTTTGCTGCTGGCAGTATTCCCAGGTGTGTGGTACCTGCTCACAGGGAGCACAGAAGTGCTTGGCCTTTGAGGAAAGGTGCCTCCATTCCTTTGTCTGGCCACTGATGTAGTCTGGACAATGTATTCCTGCTTAGCATCTGGCTCAAGGGTTTCAAGTGGTGATGAGCAGATTAAATGAGCAGCTTGTAAGGACCTGAATTTCTGACCAATCCATGTTGACAGCTGTGTCTCCTCCTGGACAATCCCTGTTGCTGTCTGCCTCTATTCCAACAGGTCTTGTTGAACCCGAGCTGTACATCCTTGCAGGTCTAGGAGTGTCCTGCATCCTTTAGCTGATGCTCTTTGAGTTGATATTCACTCTTCCTTGTTCAGACCTGTTGTGTACTTCCCTGATTTAGCTGTATTTCATAGGATCATTGGATAATTCCTTTGGGCTTGTAGCCTGCTCATCCTCTTCCCTGGGAAGGGTTGGACATAGTGGTAGGACATGATGTACAATTGTGGTTTTGAGAGGAATCACAATCAGGCTGTTTGCCTGGAATTGCTTTTTGGCAACTGAAAATTCAGCTGTGTACTTTTCCCACTTATTTTCCACTGGTTTCAATCCCACCCAGCATTTACCCTTGCTGGTATAATTTATCTTTCTCAAAAACAATCCAGAGTTTAGGAGTAGTGACCTCTGTGGGTGTGCCTGTGAGTGACTTCCCTCATCACAGCCCCATTCACACCTTATTTATTTTAGAAGTATAGGATCTCACAGAAAAAGGGACAGAAAGGAGGATGCTTTTGTGACAGTGGGAAAGTCTTTCCAGGAGGGGTAGGAGTCTCTAAATAAGTGATCCTGAAGACAAATCAGCACAAAGAAGTAGATTGGTTACCACAAAGATCAAGGGAATTGCAGGGAAGGGATAGCTAAGTGGGGATCTAAAAAAAAAGGACTTGACCACAGGATTCAAGGTCCATCCACCAAACTGGTGAACATCTGAGCTATGCTGCAATTTTCTACTCCTTGGTTTATTCGCCTCCAACCACTCAGCCATCAATGCTGCCAAATTGCAGGTGAATCTCAGAGCCCAGACAGAAAAATTACTGGCTGAAGATTTACAGGCACTTTAGGGGAGGATTGACTCTTGGTAATATGTGTCTATGCCTTGTAGGAGGAAACCTGGAGTGGAGAGTTCTAGGAATGGCTTGAAACCCATTTGTGAGAGCTGAGAGGAGACTGGTTGGGTTCAGGCGTGCAAATATCAGTAACAGCTTTTTGATTTTCTCTGTGCCACTGACACCTACATGGGCTGCAGTTCAGATGATACCAGGATGGCAACTTGAGACACCTCCACTGGAACTGGACTTCAGTGATCCTTGTGGGTCCCTTCCAACTCAGGATATTCAATATTTTCTATTGTCCAGTGGCATGGCTGAATCCATGTGGGTTTTGATGGGAAAAAAACCTGAAAAAATGTTAAATCCACATCTATACAAACCAAAGCCCCTAGTCCTGCCACAGCAGAGGTCCTATGAAGATGGGAAAGACACATGTCTGAATGATCTCCTCTGGACTGGGAAGCCACGAAGGAGGGCTGGGACAGGGCTAATGCAGTACGAGTCACACAGAGTCCAAAACCACAGAGCAGCTGTCTCCCTCCTCATGAAAAGAACATCTGCATGATGTTTTTGAATGTGTGGGAATGTCTCCCCAACGAGGAAAGAAACCTCCCTTTACCCTCATTTCCTTTGGAAGGAGACATTGGTACAGAGACAGTGCTGTGGGTGCCACCAGGGACCATTGAACCAGTTGGCTGGTTCTAATCACAGTCAGCCGGACATGTCTCCCATCTGACATGCCCATGGATTTTGCAAGGGGCTGGGTGGAAACAGAGTCTGCAAGGGCTTGCATGAGCCTCTAATGAAGGGAAGACAAAGTCACTGGGCCCAAAAAGCACTGTGCAAGGGCAATGAACACGAACACGTAGTTCATAAGTGTCTCAGTCATGTGCCTACAGGGTTTAGCCACAGAAGCCAAGAGAGGAAGGTTTTTGACTCTATGAGGAATTGGTTTCCTCATTTTCATTAAAATTTGTTAGTCTGGCACATCTCTTTTGGAGTGAGCCTCACGTAATCACACGACTCTGGGAGCAGTCAGTTGCCATCTGCTCCATCTCCCTGGTAGATGATGCCTCTTTTCCCCGTGTTCTTTTTGATGTTGGCTCAGTGTTGTCCAGTGGCTCAAGTCTCATATACATCAGTCATAGCTTCTCCTCAGAGGGGAAAAAGAGCTGGGAATTTGCAGTGCATCTGCAGTGGGCTGAGAAGTCTTTCCCAAATGCTGACTGGGGTGGGAACACTGCAGACACAGCAGCTCTGAATTTGGTTACTGTATAATCCTGGATAGTACATTTTTTGTTGCTAGTTTTTGCTCAGCTTGTGTTGCATTGGCCATCTGGCACTTTCTGCTTGGACTAATGAGGATTTTCATAGAATCAGAGCAACGTTTAGTTTGGAAATGATCTCTAATGTCGTAGAATCCAACCATTAACCCAGCACTGCCAAGTCTGACACTAATCCATGTTCCCAAGTGACACATCTACTTGTCTTTTAAATCCCTCCAGGGGTGGAGACTCCACCACTGACCTGGGCAACCAGTTCCAATGCTTAACAAGCCTTTCAGTGAATAAATTTTTTCTGATATCCAAACTAAACCTCCTCTGGTGCAATTTCAGGCATGTGCTGTGTTGAGATGTGCTTCAGTTGGGTTATTGATCCCACCAGGTTTTTTTGGGAGGAGAAGCCCTAATTCCTATGTGACCATTTTCAGGCACTTCTATGGTTTCTAATAACTCCTGTTTTAAAGATCCCAAGAATCAGAAACAGTGCAAGGCTGCAAGAAAGGCAGGTAGTTGGTGGATGGCAGCACCATCTTGTGTTCTCTTCTGGAGAACAGACAGAGGCTTTTTCCTTCACTGAACAGGCTACAGATTCTCAATCTCTGTGGCAGCTTTCCTGAGAAAAATAATACCTGTTGGCAAACCCTGGATCAACACAAGACAGAGGCATACAATCTAGGCCAGACTCTTCTCTCCAACCCACCCAGGGTCTCCAGGTAGTACTTTTATTTTTTTTGCACATCACAATTTATTAAAGGTGTGTGCCACTCATATCCCAGGAGGTGCTTCAGCTTTGTGCTCACTCCTATCATATATGGCTGGGCAAGTCACTACAACCACCCTTTAAAATCAGACATCTGATTCTTTTTCCCACCCCATAAATTTTCAATGCTTAGCAACTGCATTATCTAGTCTGACAGGCTATATCTGGACTTGATTATCAAGTTATTAAATCCCATCATCAATTCCATCCCAGAAAAAGCTCTTGAAACTACAAAGACAGTTTCAGCCTGTTTTCAAAAAGTGGGGCACTGACAGATTAAATTTTGCCTAGACAAAAAAAAAAAAAAAAAAAAAAACACACAAGCAACATTTGTAT
>VZRZ01005130.1:852800-884564 GCA_013398175.1 Climacteris rufus | reverse complement strand
TTTTTTTTTTATTATTTTTTATTTTGGTAAAAATATCCCGTTCCTCAGCCTGAGCTATTAAAATAATTTTGAACACTTGTCATGGACTGACTCAGTCTCTGCTGCAGACTTTATCCTGATTCTGACTGATAAGCACAAACACGGATCAGGAAAACATGGCATTTACACGAGGGATAATAGCAGCCCGACCTGAAAATGAACTTTTTTTCTCCAAACCTCCTCTTTGATACACAGCCTTAGAATTTTAACCTATTTTTTATGCCTACCATGATCATTGGGAGTCACAACCAGCTGAATACTGTGTGATTTGTGGATGGACGAACAGATGGACTTTAAGCATGGACTTCACAAAGCTCTCAGTTCTGAGGGACTTTGTACGTATCGAACCTGAACCAAAATCAATAGGGATACATCTCATCCATGGCTTTATACCATGCCCTGTCCTATACCCCAATTTGGATGTCACACACAGCAGTGAGTTTGGGCCCAGACTGAATTTATGATGAAAAATAAATTTGCCTCCCCACTCCGAAGAAAACTGGCTCACACTCTGCGGCTCCTGTCCTCCCGCTCTCTCTCCCTCATCAATTCTCTTCTCCCTTTCACACATCAGCTGCAAACATCTCATTTGGCTGGGATGCTGAAGGCAGGCTCATCTCTAGCAGTTCCAGACTGTTGATTCAATCAGCTCTTACATCAGCACTAACATAAGTAAGTGAAAAAGGCTCTTGAATTTCATCACCTTGCTAAAAAACTCGGATAGATTTTTGGAAGGATTATTTGATTTGCTTCACTAGGTTTTATAAAGGTTTGTACACAGCATTTAAACTATTATTATTTACTTTTAACAAGCTATTTATGTCCTACTCTCAACTGCCTAATCAATACTGCTCTCCCATCTGTTCTGAGATCCTGACATCAGCAAATTTCAATTCTCCGCTGAGTGAGTAAAAAGAAAGGAATAAATTAAACACAGTGAGTGCATGAGAGAAAAAGAACCTAAGAGAAACTGATACGAATTAAATCTCCATGTCCAAAGATGGCCAGACATGCAGGAATTGTGGATCCAGGTCCTAAACTTGCTAAGGACATTCCTGAGAACACTGAAGGAAGATGTTATGATTCGGAGTAGATAAAAGTGATTTCTTTCCCTCACAGGAAGAATATTTTGATACTCATTAAAGCTACTTGAATGAATTTTATTTCAAATTAATTAATTGAGACTTCTGGATTTTTTTTTTTTTTACTTTGTCCTGGAGCAGACTAAGAAGCTTCACTGGACATTTTCAAGTGCACAACTGGCACAAAGTAACTTCTGAAATAACTCTGGATAGATGAAACCCTTCTCTGTGTGCTTAAAGGTGAGAGGAGAATGAACATCTGCATGTACAGAGGGGTGCAGAAGTGCAGATGGGTGATACAAAGGGAAGAGGTCCTTGTCCATTGCTGCCCTGCCATTGTCAAGAGCTCAGGGGATACCTGGAATGTTTTACAGTGGTGTAAATCTGGAATGATAACACTGATTTTTTTGGATGAGGTCACTCCAGGATAGGCTGATTTCTCCTTATACAGAGATGGCAGGTCTTGGAAGTGAGAGATCAGGGTAATATCTTCAGGCTGTTGGTGTTATCACCAGGAACTGGTGCCAGAGACAGCACAGAGATCACAACTGGGTTTACTTCACAGCATTCTTGGTGCTTGCTATGGAGGCAATAAATACTTAGAACTCCAGGGGCAGGCTAGGAGAGGGTTATAAGTTTCTCTGACAGTAATAATGAGTCCTGAGTGACTGTAGAGGGAGCTGAGGTTGTGCTTTTTCAGCTATAAACACCTACACTACACACTCTAGTCCAGGTATAAAACACAGACCTGATTTCTACAGCAGTTTAATTTGTCTCAGACACAGGATTGGCTCAGTCTTGGTGTTGCTCCTACAGGCACCTGGAGAGTGTTTAATTGGACTTGTTTGTTGATCCCCTATTTGGGATGGGATCAACCTCCCTCTCCATGTGCTGATCGTGTCTTGTTGAGCTGGACCCTTGGAGTACTTGGGTAATATCATGGCTGGACTCCATGATATTAGAGGTCTTTTCAACCTAAACAATTCTACAGTTCCATGATCCCTATAGCTAAAGTCAGATGAAAGAAATAAGGCTTGTGCTGTCATGGAAAATAGATTCCAAGGGCTTGACATTAAACTTCCGTCTACAAACCCTGAAGAAAATGGACCCTCACTGTATTAAGCAAGGTTTGTATCACTTCCACACTCAAATAAAAACACTTTCCAGACCTCTCCTCTGATCAAGGTCACTCTGTAGCAGCAGAAGCAGCACAGGATTAATCCAAAATCTCACATCAAATGAACAAGCAGATGTTTGGGTCTGATTCCCTGGTGTAAATTGGGCATTGTACCAGGGACACTGAGGTAAGTGTGTTACCTCAGAGGTTACACCTGTGGTAAGACATGGTGAAAAGCTGCCTCCACTTGAGTGCTGAGTTATTTCTTCTGAAACTGAAGAGCTTGGCCATAGTTTCACCACTCTTCAGTGTCAGTGTTTGGCTGAGCACTGATGCCAAGGAAGGAATGTGCTTTTCAGAGAGCAACTCCACAGCAATCAGACTTCATTATTTCTTTATACCAAGAACAAATGCACCTTTTCTCCTGTAGTGGCCATTTGCAGCCCCAGCCTTGAATTTTCCTAGTCACCTCAGCTATGTCTAGACATAAAATTTTGGCAGACTTTGGATGCAGGAGGTCTTTTTCTCCTATCTACTGATAAAGAACCACATCACAGCTCTACTGGAGACCCTCCATTTGGAATATGGGAAATGCTTCAAGGTGGTTGCTGCTGCTAAAACCAGTGGCTTGAGCTGATACACCTGTCCCCCTTCAGTGGTTATTCCACAGAAGTCTGTGAAAGTGTTGCTGATTTTCAGACAAGGCATTTAATTGAAATATTGAGGCACTTAGCCCTCATTTCAGTAGGTTCAAGCCATGCTTTTGGCTGTTTTTCAGCCAAAGCCACCATGGTCTTTTGTGGAGGATTTTTATTTATTTCTTTCTTTTCAGTACACCCAAAGAAAGAGAAGCAAGTCTGTGATTTGGTGTGGAGACAGCCTAGTGCAAAGGCAAACCTAGCATTCCTCTTCCCATCTGAATTCCAGTGTCACCAGACCTCCTCAAGAACTAAACCACATTATTAAGTTCTAACATCTTTTCAAGAAAGGTCACTTGGTGCCACTGCTGACTTCTACCTCACTATCTCAAAAATGCCACTGTGGTCAGGGATTTATTATTCTTATTATAATTGTGTGCTCCATTTCCCCCATTTTGTCAAGATTTTCACTCTTTTCATTCTGCCCAGAATGACCAAAACTGAGTTGATTTGTTCCTTTTGAATGAGACTTGCTATTTTGTCCCTTTTTCTCCACTGCCTTGGCCCCATGACATTTTTTGGGTGGGAAGGGGGGAGGCAATGAGAGGTTGTATCTTGAACAATTTCACCCTGGTGGAAAATACCAATAACTTAAAATAAATATGCTCACTGAGATATCATATTATCCTGCTGAGCTCATGTACAGCAGAGATAAAATGACTTTTTTAGAACTGATTTTTCTTTCTCCACCAGCTGAATGGAATATCAAAATACACAATTTAAAGTAACAGTTAGAAAAAAAGGTTACACACGATGCTATCAACAGAAGGGAGCTGAAAATTAAATGGAAACGATTACCGGAGAACTCATTTCCTTTGCTACTGGGAGGCTAACAACAATAATAAAATAGAATTTAGAAGTGAAAGCTGAGATTCTCCCTTTGATGTCTGAATATTTTCGGTTTATGTTCTTTTAAAATAAAAGGCCACATCATAAATTAAATGTGATACTTAATTTTTATTTTCTCTCCACTCAAGCAGCATGTTTTCCTCTAGGTGATTATTAAAATAATGATGCAACTCCCCAGCTGCTGTGTGCTGGCAGGATTTTGTTTAGGCAGAGGAGCAGCATGAATTGAGTGATCGCTGGGTCCCAGGCAGGCACAATCCAGTTGCCTCTTCAAACGGAGATTTAGGGTTTTTTTAATTCAACATGTGAAAATGTAGAATGAGAAAGAGCTGGTGCCTCTAAGCTTCATCTTAACTGAGCATCACCTATGAATTGTCTCCTGTGGTTGAACCATAGAACCACAGGATGGTTTGGGTTGGAAAGGACCTTAAAGGTCATCTCATTCCAACTCCCTGCCTCCCACTATCCCAGGTTGTTCCAAGCCACATCCAACCTAGACTTGGACACTTCCAGGGACCCAGGGGCAGCCACAGCCTCTCTGGGCAACCTGTGCCAGGGCCTCACCACTCTCTGAGTAAAACAAGTTCTTCCTAACTTCTCAATTAAACCTCATTCCACTTCAAAAGCAAAGACAGTTCTCAAAAGACCATAAGCACTTAACTTTGGGCCTATCTCATAACCACTGCTTTAGTATGGGAGAAGGGAATATCCCTGCCAGTGGAAAAGGGAATGCTGTGTCCTTTGGTCCCCCTTAATGAGGATGCACCAGGAGGATGGAGGATTTCCTTCAGCAAGTTTCTTTATCAACTGCAGAAAACATGTTGATAACTAATTTTTGATGTTTCTTCTTACAAGACTTGAGTGGTTGGTGCCTGCTGGAGGGTGAACTCCAGGCCTGGTTCTGCTGCTTACACAGAGGTGTCCATTGCTATCAGGGGTGTTTTGGGGTAACAGAGCTGTGGGATAAGCCACAGGTTGTAGGAGAGACCCATATGCAGTAGAAGTCCTCCAGGATAACCCAGGGTGTCTCAGTGATGCTGAGTAAAGATGAGCAGTTAAAATGCATCCCTCTGCTACAAACACCCAAATTAAAATATTTGAACTGGGACCTGATCCGGACTGAATCTGGATTCAGAGTAGAAATACTTGGATTTCTAGTGGAGATATCAGTGTAAGAGTGGCAGCTCTGTGCTGCCTGGGAGGTCAGATCAGAGCTGTTCATCTGTTCTGGTCTCAGGCTGTCCCATCCTCTGAAATCTCCAAAAGTTCTGGTTTTTGGCTGCAAAAACAGCTTTAGAAGGGTACTGGTGGATTTGAAGGAAAAGAGCAGAGGTCTAATTGGAATAAATAAATGAAGTGTTACATAACATTACACCAACCTGTGTCTCTCTTTTCTTCCTTACTTGCCTTTTCTGTGCTTGTTCCACCTTTCACAACACCATGATGCTTTTGTTTCAATTATCTTCTATTGTTCAATTATATCTTTGTGTATATAAAGACTGAGGTGATGTAGAGGATAAAAGGCTCAAAGGTGCCTGTTACCAGAAAATGGAATGGACCCCATTACATCAGGTACAGTCACTAGACTGCAACCACTGCCAGTTACAGAAGAACCAAAAATAGATTTATTTCCTATAGTTCACCGGCTCTGCATGTTCTGCCTTGGCTGCTGTGATGTACCAAAGATAAAACTTCTGTGTAAGCAAGGAAGGTAGAAAAGCTTCCTGAGGTCTGCACTGAGACCTCTGCTGGCTTCAAGCCATCAGACACACTTTGGGCCACATACTGATGATGATCTTGGCTGCTGCAAGTGATGTGCTTGCTGAGCTGGCATCTCTGGAGTGAGAGAGCAAGTTAGGTCCCAGCTGTGACCTCTCACTTGGTTTTCAACATCTGAGGTATAATGATTACAAAGGGAGGAGTGTTTCGACTGGCAGGACCTGCTCTTTGGAGCTGTGCTGTCAGACAGGGACTTTTGGTGACACCTCTGCATTGCAAGAGTGTCTTATAAAACTCTGTGTAAAGTTGTCTTTCCATTCAACACAGGCTGCAAAGAGCATAGTAGGGTACAGGAGGGAGCTTGGCCTTCTCTTCTGAACACTGAGGAGCTGTGAGACCAACCCACCTCCTCTGGAAGGCACCTTGGAGGTCTTCGCAGGAGCCCTGACATAAGGGCTGCCACTCAGAGGTGACTCCTGATTTGGTGGATGCCAACAAGTAGGAATTTGTGCATCTGTCAAGTGAGGCAGCAAGACTGAGGAAGAAGCAATTTGTTGGTGGAGACTCCCAAAACTTGAGTTGAAGCAGGTGCTGGAGGTCAGACCCTGATGTTTGCTGGTGCCATGGTCCTACAGTAGTGCTGTGATCCCACGGGGTTCCAGAGCAGGACTGAGCCTTCAGCAAGTGACTAACCAAACCTGGGAAGCCCCACCTACTCACCTACTGTGCCATAAAATGAACAGTTTATGGAGGAGAGAAAGGGCGAAAAGAAGAAAAGAATAAAAGGCAAGATGGGTATGGAGGTGCCGGGTTCAGCTAAGGCAAAGGCACACTGTGAGTACCTGGGCTCCTGCTCATTTCTGTGTGGGTGTTTGGCTTTCTGCCCTCCCTGGCTGTTATCTCTCAATCACTGTCACCACAGGAAGGCGTTTGCTGCTTCCCACGTCACTCTTCACACCCCACAGGCACAGCTGGGAGGCTGCTCGGGCTGCAGCACTGATGGGACAAGTAGTGAGTATGTTCATGGTGGCTCATACCCACCCCCCCTCCATCTCCCTACCCCCATCCTCAATGGGTTTATTTGGTTTTTAAGCTGAAGACACCTTGCAGAGAGAAGCAGGCCCTTCTTCTTGTGGTTTGCATCAAAAACTTCACACTAATCCTAACACTGTGCCTGCTCTAGCAGTTACTCAACATGCTCCTTCACAAGTCAATTTTATGTTTGGCTGTATGGCACGACAGTTGAAGTGCAGAGAGCCCTGCCTCTGGTCAAGAAGGTGTTAAAGCCTCTTCCTCTTCAGTGACTTCACCACAAGAGGTGAACCAGCCCCCTCCTTCCTTAGTCTAGCCTCATGGGGTGTCCCTGTCAAGCCCAAAGTGCTGCAGCGGTGCAAAGAGAACATCCCTAACAGAAATTTAGGGATATTGCCAGTCTTCAAATGCTTAGAAATGCAATGTCCAGTCTGGATCAGACCGCCCAGACTCCATCAGAGTGGACATGAGTCATAGACACACTCAAGTGGGCAGTCAGGCCTGCCCAGGACTTGGCAGATTCAGCCTCATTCAGGTGTCAGAGGAAGAAGTCCTGAATCACCCTCTGTTAGTAACAACGCCTGAACATCTCCTCAGCAGCCCCTCTGAGATACCAGACCCCGTTTATTGCCATGTCATCTTCTGGTAGTAAAAAGGAACATTTTAATCTCTTCTTGGATCCCTTTGCACAGCACCAAATCCTTGGTTTAGATACTGCCCTGTGGAGTAGTTACAGTTGTTCAAGTGCTTGCTGCTGCTGTGTATTTATGGGTTGAAATTCCCCTGGGGAACGTTCCCCAGACAGCACAGAGCCATTTTAATGGCTTTTCTAAGCACCTCTGTTCCTTGTCCCTATTTAATCACTTCAATGCCCATTTCCCAATTATACACAACATTTTATTAAACTGTACAAACAGCACTGGCATTTAAAAATTCATGTTAACCGTTCTAATTAAACATGATGACCAGCTCCACAAACTTTGAGCACAGATGCCCCCTCCTGCATTTCGTACAGCACAAACAAGGATTTCATCAAAGTCACTGGACTGAAACCTTTCTCAGGATATTCTGCTCTTCTTGTCCACTTCAGGCACTTTGTCTCTTTTTCCTGACACATTCTGTGTCTGCAGTCACTGCCGGTGATATCCCAGCACTGCCAGCAAGGCTGCTTTGTCCTCTTGGGATGTCAGCCTGGGTCCAAGTTGACAGCCTGGTCCAGCAGAGCCAGGAAGGCACCTCTGATGGGAACCTGACTTTGGGGTATCTCACCATCTAGAGTTTTTCTTCTCCATGGACTGGAGGGCTTGATGCAACGAAGTTCCAAGTGTATGTTCTTCAAATAGAGCCTAACACCCACTTGGGTGACTGCCCAAGTCTAACCTGTTACAGAATCCTCTATTTAGGCTCTGACTTAATTTTGACCCAGTATTTAACAGGTATCTTGGTGACAAGAAGTAACTGTGTGGTTCTGCAACTCCCCAACTTCAGAAAGCAGTGTACCTTTATTTAAAAGGATCCTGTGATAAAAGGATCACAGAAAAGACTTTTTTTTTTTTAAACCCATCTACATTTCCACAGACTGCAAAGGGATAGAACTCACAGCAAAATGTCACAAGGTGAAGGTGAGGACCATCCACACCTGATGAGCTTCTTGCTCTGTGACTGTCAGGAGCAGGTTGTTGGCCTGTACCAAATTTTATGGGACATCATTTAGAGCAATAGAAAGTAAAATCAGCCTTTGCAGGGACCAGTTAGTACCTTTCAAGTGAAATACCCCAATTCTGTGGCTAGAAGGCCAGTTTTACAATGCTTAAACAATAATTTGAGGAAACAACTTTCACTTTTCTCCTCTGGTTTTAGGATAAAACACCAGAAAGTCCAGTCCAGATCTTGCCCTGAGTCTGGTATGTGAGAGGACAGTTAAAGCATCACAATAGGGGTTTTGAAGCACTCTGCAACTTCCCACCCTTCCTGCTCAGGTACTAAGTGTAAACAACAGGTTTTCTGTACTGATCTTGGTACTTCCTATGGAAACCATCCTCCTTCAGGGTTGATCCTTTTCATTGAGATGTACGGATGCTGAAATGGGCACCTGAAAATCTATTTGTCCCAGAAGAGAAAAATTGAGTCCCACCACCTGGGGACATAATTTTAAAAGGGTGTGGGGAGCAAATTTCTGCTTCAAAACTGTGCACATGCAGGCAATTCTGCAGATGTATGAGTGGAGGTTACCAAAGCCTCCATCCTGAGTCTTCCCAGGTACCCTCCAGTCCTTGAGCAAACCACTTTGCCTTCAGAATAAGATGGGTCTAGGTCAGAGTTGCAGAAATGGGCACTGACATCACCAGAAACTCAAATATACTTATTTTTTTCTTTCAGAGGTACCTGTTGGCTGCGTGTACAAGTAGTGGGGAACAGGTTTTGGCACCTCCTTGTTTTCAGATGCTCTCAACTTCAAGAACATTGGGAAAAGAGAGACCAAAAGATACCACAAACAAACTTTATCATTAATGAAGAGTGGACTGGCATCTGCTATGGACTGGAATAAGTCGGAGGCCTCCAGGCCTGGTACAAACTTTCACTGAGGTGTTTTTTTCTGGAGGGTTCTTGATAAAAGTAAGTCTTCAGCTGACAAAGTGCTACTCACGCCATTCCAGGGAATTCCTTCAGTAAGGCAGATCTCAGGAGAATATTTTCTCCATTTTAGGGTTCACAAAAGAGAAGTTGCTGAACATATTTTGGTCCATGCTGTTAATCAGTGCTCTGTCGGCACAGGACAGTCTGGGCTTTTCATTTAGGAATTCCTTGTCGAAGTTGCTACAGTCACTTGGAGATTTCTTCAAGAAAAGGAAAACAAATTGATGTCAAACCATTAATAGTCAGATCTTCATTACAATGGTACTGGCCCTATCATGCTGCTTCTTATGGGGTCCTGTGGGCTCAGCTCAATCTTTAGTTTGGAGCCAGTAAATATAAATATTATAAAGGAAGCACTGAGCCTGTGATCCATGAATTCTGCCAGGCAGAGATGTTATAGGTTTGTAACATGGCAGACTGAACCCATCAATTGAATAACAGTTGTGAAAGACTGCAAAATGGAAGTATGATCTGTGTGTCAAATTAAATTCCATCATTGTTATTAATAGGACTTTAACAGTTTAATAGGACTCTTATTAATAGTCAGAATTATTCTGACTTAGCCAAACACTTGTTTCCTGAACTGTTTTACCTTCTGCAATGCAATGAAAGATAATTTCTTTAGAATGGGCTGCAGTTATGTGGTGAAGGGAAGGTGTTACCCTGTTACAGTAACTGAGAAAGCCATGAGTAATTTATGTTTTCTCAAGTTTGGACATGCCAAACCTGGGCTTGCAGCCACCACAAAGGAGTAGTTAGGAGGATCAGGCCAGGCAGCCCAGCCAGTAGAAGTGCACAGTCTAGGAGACAGGAGATGGTGGAATTGAAAGAAGACCCATCCTTACCACTCTTGGTTTGAAAGGAGGTTCCATCCTTCTTTCTTCTAAAGCTTCCCAATTGATTTCCCGGAAAAAGGCGTGCTGGCGGATGTTCCCTCTGGCTCCCAGTCTCCTCTCAGGCTCTCTTACAAAAAGCTGGAATGTTGATTCCACAGGTTAAACTCTCTGCTGATAATACAGGCATTAAGCAGGGTGGAACGTGTAATTATTCAGAGTCAGTGCGATGAGAATAGCCCATAATGGAGAAAATGTTGGTTTTCTTTTTCTTACACAAGGAACTTTATTGATTAGTAAAAAGATGATTACTATCTCTGATCCTTACAGAAATACAGGCTGCTTGTGCAGAAAGATGGCAGTGTGTGCCCCCAAAATAGATGTTCAACATCTCAGTCTGCTGTAACCCTTAGTTTGAAGTATCTCTTCCAGGAGTTAACATGCCTTGTACCTTAGGGATTGCTCTGCAAAGAAACTGGTATCTCCTGGTATCTGGTACCCTGTGAGGACCCATCATCACAACTCAGGAGAAAGAAGACACACAACTCTCCTTGGGACTGAGGTCAGTTGTGGTTTGATGTCCACAGAAAAGACAGTGACTCTCTCTGGTCTTATTATACCACATTTATTTCTCTCTACAACAGCTGAAGATGCAAAAATCAAGGATGACAATTCTGGCAAAAGGACTTTCATCTGATGGGTGGTAATTCTTACCTTCACCAAAATGTCCTTTGCATCCTTGTCCAGCCAGCGAGGGTAGAAAGGGTTATCCATACGGATGGACTGGAAAAGCTCCTCTTCATCTTGGCCATGGAAAGGGGATTGGCCAATGAGCATCTCATACAGGAGGACACCAAAGGACCACCAGTCAACAGAGGTATTGTACTTCTGCCCCAACAGTATCTGCCCAAAAAGAGGAGTGACAAAGGCATAAGTAAAATGTCTGACATGAGTATTTCAGCTTCAGAAGGGTGACCAGACCACGGCCTTGCAACAGCTGCTCTGCAGAGTGGGACAGCAGAGGTGCTTCCCTCTGCCTGTAGCAGGAAACAGAAATCTGCCAGAGCCACAGGGGCTGTGGCTCCAGGAGCAACAAGTCACAGCCACACCTGGGTGTCAAAACAGTCCTGGGCACTACAGGCAACAGGTTGTATGTAACTCTAAAGTTATGTGAACAAATCCTTGGCTACCAGGGAGATCTCAAATATAAAGGGTGAGAGAAGTCGTCTTTAGTCTGCTCTCCAATGGTTCACTTCAGGCTTGTGAAATCCAAGAAGACAAATGGTTAGGCATTATTAGCATTTTGGGATTGATTTAACTCACACAAGCTGAAATTTAGAATTACAAATACGGCAGCGTAAGGGTGGTTTTGGAACATCATTCAGTCAAAATGCTGTGAATCCATCCCAGCAAAATCTTCCCCAGGAAAAACATGAAGGTAATGCTGATCTGTCTTCTTGAGACCAAATGAGTTTTAGGTAGAAGAATGGGAATTTGTCCTCAGATTCCTGGTTTGTGCCTTTCAGTGACAGCTATGAAGTGACATCCAGCACGGGGGTCAGCTGGAGTGACAACCTACCCAGGATCTAAAGGATCACCACCAAATACTCAAACTTCCTCTCTGGAGAAGGAAAATTAATCTCACCTGCCTTCAGAGATCTGTTATGCAGACACCTAGAGCTGAAACAGTTGTCATTAGCTCATTTTACACTCAAGGAAGGGAATTAATCCAATTTTAAACATCCAGATAAATATCTACCTGCTGTAAAATACAAGCCCCACTTGTCTCCTTTGGTTATCAAGCAGCCCAAAAACTTGCTCATATAGAGATGTTTACATTGCAGGTATCTAAAGGTTCACATGATAACTGTGATGTTAGGATTCTTATCAGAGTTTTAGAGCTGTAGAGGGGAAAATTCAATTTTAGGGCACAGTCTTTGCTCTAGAGCCCACAGCTTGGTTGCAATGGGATGCCCTACAGTACACCTGTCTCCAAAGGAGGAGATGCAAAAAGGACAAAAAAGAGATTTGAATATATGATGTAATATATAAAATGAGTATATAGAGCCAAAAAAAAGGAAAAAAGATCCAGCAAGACTCTCTAATATATTTCTTCTGGATCACTTACAAACAAAATCATCCCAACCTCTCCTTCTGAAAAGACAAAATATTTTTTATAAGGCTTTACCTTTTAAAGAATAAAGCATCTGGAAGTTGAAATAAAGTGTTTAATGGCAGTGAAAAAAATAGGATTTATTAGGTTTGAAATTCTCTGGAAAAAAAATAAACTCAGCAATTTAATTCCAGGTTAAGTGGTTTTTTTTTTGGTCAAATATATTTTGAAATTGAAAAAATTGCTTGTCTACTGACCCAAAAACCTCTTATTTGCTGTGGCCAAGGGGCTGGGTCTGTAACAAATTACAGTGGTAGCAGCTGCAGTGAAACACTAACAGAGTCCAGTGCTCCTGCCTGTGGCAGGAGAGATGATCCATAAACTCTAGAAGTGCTTTCCATTCAGAGGTAAAATGTTTTATATGCACTCATTGAATCCCTAAAATAAATATGGTGCAGAAATAAAACACTGAGCTATTTTAGTTCTTCTCTTTCTTATAAAGTAAAATCACAGATAATGGATCAACACTTGGCTATCTTCTTTTTAGGACTGAAAAATAGCATTTTTTTTCTTAAATTAAGGCATATTGAAGAGGAATAAAAGACAATTGCAGCTTGGCTGCAGATCACACTTACATCCATTCTTAGGCTATAGAAATCCAATTGATTTGAAGAGACCCTTGAGTCAGCAGTGGTGTAACCTTGGCCAGAATCGAGCCCTTAGTGCACAGTGAGGATCAATGAATTATATAGAGGGGAAAAAATACCCCAAAGGCTTTGACAGCTATTTGGAAAGAACCAATATCCATCATGAAAACACTAAAATCACGAAATGAGATCTTGAGAGGCAAATAAATGGTTTTCAGACCGATGTCAGACATGATGCATGGTTGACTTGTAGGTTTTTCTCTGAGCCAAAAAATGTTTTCTTTGTCCACCTAATTAGTCAAAGCCTCTCCATAGTAAGATCTATCATTGTGTCAAGTCATCAGATTAAGAGAACTTTCTCCTTTCTGGAGGAATCTATCTCAAAACACCTAAATTTTCTAGGGAAAAAAAAAAAAAAAAAGAACAAGTTTCTCTCTGGTTAAAAATGGAAAGAAATAAGGGAAAGGGCACAATCAGCATTCCTCATGCTGTGTCTGTCCCTGAATTGTGGGACCTCTTGGAGATTCTTCTGCCATGGCTTACTGAATTTCCAGTAAGCATTCTGTTCCTTGCTTTAAGCCAAGCACCACTTCTTTCCAGCCCCATTTGCACAGAAAAAAAAAAGTGAATTAGCCACAAAAATATGCAACGCCAGACAGCAACACAGACTCCAAGTCAAACTGAAATCCAGTTTCTGGCCTGGAACTGCTCCAAACCAGGTTATTGCTCTTTGCAGCCTCCACACAGTCATGTTTTAGGACACATTCCCTGTCCCCCAGCACTCGCTGACCCCCCTTTGCCCCGCACCTACCTCGGGGGCGATATAGTCAGGAGTCCCACAGAAAGTGCTTGTCTTGGCATCTCCAAACATGTTCTCCTTGCACATCCCAAAGTCAGCAATTTTGATGTGCCCCTCATTGTCCAGGAGGACATTGTCCAGCTTCAAGTCCCTGTGGAGGAAGAGAAGGAAACCTCTTCTTTGAAGTGTTCCAGAAGCACAGAAATTATTTTAGCAGGTTACGTTTAATAACTCATTCTCTGCCTCTATGTAGTGCCTACATGCTGGAATTACAAAGGAAGGCTGAGGGATGAATGAGGAGCTGCTCTCTTGGCCTTCAGTATCCCTCTTCCTCATTTCTCTTGTCCCAGCACTGATTTATTCACTGGAGAAGACACAGAATCATGGAATCACAGAATAGTTTGACTTGGAAGGGACCTTAAAGATCACCCAGTACCCATCTCCTGCCATGGGCAGGGACACCTTTCACTAGATCAGGGTGCTCCAAGCCCTGTCCAGCCTGGCCTTGGACACTTCCAGGGATCACATGACCCAAGACATCTTCTGAAAGCTGCCTCCTTCAACTATGCAGAATAATGAAGCTAAGAAGGGCTTTGTGCCAGCTGGTGCTTCTGCCCTAACACTGCCTGGAGAATGACCAGATAATTCTGACTTTCTCCTTCCCTGGGAATCTCAATATTGTCTCTGAAGCTGCTGCCAGATCTCCATCCTAGTGCAGGCTCTACAACACATTGCAAGAGGTAAGGGGCCACAAGCCCTGCAGAGGGTCAGAATAATCCCAGACACCAGCAGAACACCCACCACCTTTTCCCTCCTGGGCCCCACCCTGGGATTTACAAAGCCCTTCACACTCAGCTGCCAGGCTGTTGTCTGAGGTTTCAGGCTCTGAGACATTGGGAAGCAAAGAGCCAGAAAGAGGAAGAAAACAGAAATGCACAGAGAAGGAAATAAAAGCAAATGAGCTGGTGAATCATGAACGTTGATGGAGAAAGAAGAGGTCCTCCTGTGGGAACGACCTCTGAAAGGATAGAAAAGCTTGTAAAGAAGAAAAGAAAAAGGCAGAGGGAAAGGAAGGCTGGCATGGTTTCTATGTTAATTTTTTTGAATCTGACCTAAAAGTTTTGTTTTTCATTGAGATAATGACCCAGGGAGATGTTTGGGTCAGTGATGCTGCACTTCACCTGGCATGTGGGTAGAATTTGGGTCACCTGGTCTATGAGCACACACATTCCTGCACTGCCTGTCTTGTGCTATCAATCACTGCTCCTTCTCAGAGCTCCCAAAGCACCCAGACATTTGCTTGTACCCACAGCTGAGGATGTAACTGTTCTTCAACCTCTGCTAATTCACAGTCTCCACACATTTTGGCCAAAATGTTTTGGCTGAGTTGGACGGGGCCTGATCCAGCGGGGGGCATCCCTGCCCATGGTGAGGGGGCTGGAACTAGAGGATCTTTAATGTCCCTTCCAACCCAAACCTCTGTGAATCTGTGATTCTATGATTTTCCTCATCTCAGGCAAGAGCCTTAGCCACGAGGCTGCTGCATGCCCTCCCGCTGACAACTGTTTTACAACATATATTAATCCTTCTGTTTTTTTAGAAATGGCTTTGATTTCCTCAAAGAAGGTAATTTCTAGTGCTTGATGCTCCTGAGATGATGGCCTGCAATTGCACGGAAGATGATTTTTCAGCCTCCCTCTGTGCAAAGCTCCTTGTCTTGCTTGGGCCAGGTCCTCAGCAGGGTGGGGAACACTGTAGTGTTTACACACTAAATTGTTGTCATGGGGCAATTGTTCATTGCTGCAAGAACACGGCCCAAGACAAAATGGGAGTCATCAATCAAAGTGAAATACAGACATAACCAAGACATTTGCCTTCCAAGCCACAAACACTCATGTTGTCACAATTTCCAGCTGGAATGACTTATTTTAGTTACACCATTCAGATCAATCTCGGGCTGCCAGCATTGCTTTTATTCATCTGGTAGATCGAAGCAAAACAAAAAAGCCCCATCACCTACAGTTCACTTTCATTATTTTGATGAGTCTCGAACTCATTGGCTCCAGGGACTGGAGTTTCTGCCAAAAAACGCCTCGGCTCATTCATTAAAATTTAAGCCAACATTTCCAAATGTGGGTGCATGAGACAGAACAGCTGGATTCATTATTCTTACAACATCACAAGAGATGTAGTTTCAAAAATGATTTCTATTCACTTTCCTAAGTGCTTAGTTTGCTCTGACAGAGATACTGATGACTGCATGTTCTCAACTGACCTTGTGTCATTGTTTTCAGTGAAAAAAGGAAAAAAAGAGTAGGACTGGTTAAACCTTTTCCCTCAACGTTTGATACCCAAAGAAATATCACTGACTCCTGGCAATGAAGCAATTCTTCCTGCCCACATGCTACCCAGTGCCCAGATGTCCCAATTTTCCCACAATTTCCAAGGTTCCAGACTCTGAACACCCCTCTCCTTTCAAGAAGAAATGGGTCCCAAACTCCAACAAAGCACCAGTGTAGGGACTCCATGAAAAATGTGAATTATAAAGAAAATGTCAGCATTAGCAGTCTTGCCATAAACTCACCATGTCCTGCAGATAATTTTAATCAGTTTTTCTAAGAAGACTGGGTAAAAATAACAGAAATGGCCAAGTAATTTGGGCACTTCAGAAAATTTTTCCCTTCACTCATTGAGAATAAGAATTAGAGCCAAAATGGTACTGAGGCCCCAGAGATCATCTTAGCTTAATGCCACTGATATTGATCTCATGTTTATGCAATCACCATCATTGGTCAATAAAGACTATAAATGGCTCCCATGTGAGTACTAATAAGAATCAAAGCTCGTGTTTTAAAGGGAGAATGGATTGTGAGCAAGCCATTCACTTTCAGCATTTGCTCTAAAGTTCACACGTGACAAACACTGAAATCAGCTCATTTTGGGTTCAGCAAACATCATTGCTGTAGTGAGTTTTCTCATGTGTTTGTGACAAGCCATTTGTTTTCTGCCTCTAAAGAAGGCTGCAATGTAGTAACTGAATTTTTCCATGAAGATGAGCTTGACTAGAGCTCCCTGAAATTCAGCTCCTCCTTTCAGCCATGGGAAATCACACTGTGGCCTAATTTCTGGTAGAAATGTGCACTTCCCATAAACATTTTAACACAGGTTGGACAAACCTAAAAATGCCCTCTGCTCTCTGCTTACTACAAGAAGAGCTTGACAGACAACTCAGATTCATGATCCCATCTCCCCACTGAACTGTGCACAGCAGACCTGTTAATAATCCAAAATTAAGATACATCACTGTCTTCCTGCTGTTGTTACTTCAGCTGAACTTGTCCCCTCTGTCCCAAGGTAACCAGCACAACAGATATACCAAATTTCTCATGTCTAACTTGACTTTTTATGCCTTGATGTATTGAAAGCTTAAACAGAGTGCCTATACTAGGTGCTGTATGAATGACTCAGTGTAAATGCATCGAAGGGTTTATTTTAATGTTAACTGAGATAGGACTGCATTCTGAGAAAGGGCTCAAAACTGCTTTTTCAACACTATCTCTTCAGAATAAAACACCCCAACTGTGTAAAAGGGAAATCTGCAGAGAAATGCAATGCCAGTAAGTACACCCAAGAAACAGCCTGTCCGTTGCCATTAGCGCTTACAGGGAAAAGCAGAAAAGGTTTAGCATATTAATTATACTAAAGAGTAAAATTACCTGTAAATTATGCCCTTGGAATGGAGGAACTGGAGCCCACAAATTATTTCAGCAGCATAAAACCTGAGTGACAGAAGAGACAAGTTAGAACAGGAACTTCCCAAAGGCCTTTTCAACCAGACCCAAAAAGATGGAAACTTTGTCTCCACAACAGCCAAAATTTCATTAGGTTCCCAGAAGGTTTGGGGTGCCTCCAGAAGGTTTGGGGGGTTTGTGTGTTACTGATGGGTGATGTGAGGTTCCCAAAAGCAGGTGGGAATCAGGGATGGGGAGCACAGACAGACTCCTTGGCTTGTTGAATTGCCCTCCTCACTGCTCAGATGTATCACTTGCTTTTCCAAGAATCTTGGAATCATTGAGGTTGGAAAATGCCTCTGAGATCATCCAATCACTAACCCAGCACTGCCAAGGCCACCACTAAACAGTGTGCCCAAGTGCCACATCCACACATTTCCTGAACACTTACAGGGATGGTGATTCCACCACTTCCCTGGACAGTCTGTTCCAACACCTGACCACCCTTTCAGTAAAGAAATCTTTTCTTATTTTGAAAGCTTATTGATAATATGAACTAACTAGCAGAGAAAAACTTTCTCTGGAGTTTTTTTGAATTTGAAGCCTTTGTTCTCAACACTTTTTTACCCAAAGGACACCACCACATCCTGCTGCAAAGAGGCAGCATTGGGGTGAAGAATGAAAATGCTCTCCCAGAAGGGAATGGACCCAGAGGATCATATCCCCGCTCCAGTGTGGCAAAGCTCTGCTCCCTCAGACTTCAATGCATTGGCCCTTTATTCTGAACATTCAAATGCTTTTGAAAAAAATCATCAAACACTGATTTAAATTATGGTGTGGAGATTTTTTTTATTATTAAATTAAAAGTAATTCCTATAGTGGTTTCAATATTGACTTTCAAAACACCTTTTGCTTGCAGAGGGATTAAAAGCACCTTCCATTTATTCTAATTCTTCTATTTACTTTGATCAGACCTAAATACATTTTTAATTCTCTGTTGGTGCATTAATTTTTTGTTTAAATTTACCTTTTGTGCTTTGGATAGGCTTTATCTCTTTCCCCCCATCCCCTTGAACTTTAAAGTGAGAAAGGGAAAATCCCATTACTTCCAACAAACAGAAGCTTCACCTCTGATAACTGGACTGGGAACCTCAGCTTAAGCAGGTCCTGCAGCTTGGCTACAGGACACAGATTGTTGTGAAGAAGCAAGGTCACTGAAATCAGCTGGGTGGATGGAGTTTAAAAGCCTTCTGTGGGAGGGAAGAGAGGATGGGGAGAGGAAGTGACTCACTCCAAATCCTTCCCTGAGGCAGGGGGATGACCTGCATGTCTTTGTTCAGCTGGAGAGAGCTGGGACAGAGAGTGATTCTGCTTCCAGCACAAGCATCATTCCCACTTTCCAGCTGGGTAAAGTGAAGAGAGGTCGAGTAATCTGCCCAGGGTTTCCTCTACAGGACAGCAGCAGAGCTGGGAATAAGATCAAGTTCCCAGTTGTCTGCTGCTGCCGCCTCTTCTTGTCTCCTGGGTGCACCCTGCAGGACGAAAGGCAATAATAAAAATCTTACGTTGCTCTGGGAAGGTCGAACTTATGGCAGTTCTGGATATGGAACATGAGGTCTCCTCCATTGAGGTATTCCATCACAAAAAAGAGGTTTTCCTAGAGGATGAGACAAGATGAGAATAAATAAAGGGTGGGGAAGAACAAGGTACAAGTTTATATATTTTAAAAAAAAAATCAAACCATTCAGCACTCGAAAAGAGGAAGGAAAAGATTACTGTGAGGGTTTTGGAAAGAGAGCAGTTTCTTTTTTAGATTCCTCATTTCTCCTCTTGGTTCTCTAAGCCCATACTCACACTCCCTGCTCTGATTTGTATGAACATCATTAGCAAACGTTAAAAAAAACAGCTAATAACCAGCTGGGGCTGTGGATTTTTACCAGCAGACCTCCAGGCTCACAAGAAGGGCGTGAATAACTCTGCAGTGCCTGTATAACAGAAGGACAGAGGGACAAGCTTCCAGAGGGAGTAGTGGAAGAGGCAACAGTCAGTTGCAGGTCTTCTCTGGTCCCCATCCCAGTACATCATCCATCCAGTGGTGTGACCTCAAGCTGGTGTCACCTGAACTCCTGCACATCTTCTGTGGAGGCACCTGGGTCTGACTTTTTCAAGTCACCAGAAACACCAGCCAGTTGCCGAAATTTGTTTTAAGCACATGCTTGATTTTAAGCCTGGAAGCTGCTCTTTAACTTGCTAGTGGGAAAATTAATGAATTAATCATTTTTCTGGATACCCATTGAGTGCTTGCATGTCAGAGAAGCCTGGAAAAAGCCCAGTCCTTGTCTCCAGTTGTATGCAACCATCAGCTTTTTGAGAGGGCAGTGAAAAACTGTTCTCCTGGTACACAGAAATGATGGAATCTCTCTCTATAAGGAGCACAACTTATCATTGAGGTTTCCGTTCCAATCCTTGATATAGAATCATGGACTCAGAGAATGGTTTGGGTTGGAAGGGGCCTTAAAGACCACACAGTTCCAACCCCCTGCCATGGGCAGGGAGACCTTCCACTAGACCAGGTTGCTCATGTACCTGACACTGATCCTCTCACAGCTTCATCAGCCAAAACTTCACCAGAACCCTGCAGAAGCTGGTTCAGACTGATCCCTTCCACGCTGAATTGTACCTACAAAGCAGAAAGGGCACCTTTTTCTGGAGGAAGAGTATCTGCACACTGAGCTGTGCTCTCAATTTAAACTTCTGTTTTGAGAATCTCACCTTTTGTGCATAAATGCAGGAATAAAATAAAATGGATGTGGTATTTTTTCCCCTCAAAAGCCTCTCTCTGTTCTGTACACACATGAAGGCAGTTATCTCTAGGCTGTGCTATAAAGTTTATGAATATCTTCCCTGTGTAGCCTATTGCCCATCACATTTTTTTCTGGGGGGAAATAGAGTTATTTTTGCGTATATTTTTAACAGTTGAAGGATTTTATCCATAAGTTCTAATGTAAGTATCTCTGGCAGCAAGCCAAGAGCTGGCTATGTTAAAAAACCACAAAAGTGCTTGTTCCTTTCAAACAACAGCTGTCTGCTCTAATTTGCGCAATTTCTTTAGCCAGATCCTCTTAATTACAGCACTCTTATTTAAATGGACTCACTGGAAACCCCACCTGTCATCCAACAAGCACAAAGTCAGATCTGGCCTCCTGGGGAAAGAATACAAATTTTGTCACTAAACCAAATGGGTGCAGGTTTTCAGTCTGAAGTTCTTGCATCTGCAGAAGGCTGTGCAGGTAAATGAGTCACAGCAAGTAAAAAGGCGAAAGGAAGACAGGCAATTTAGGGAAGAAATGTATAAATTGTGGAAGCAGCGTGAGATCAGGAGCCCATTCAGGGAAAGACTTGAACAGATGCTCCTTGTGAAGGTACCCAGGGAGGTGATGGAGTTTAGCAACAACACACCAGCAACCACAGGTGTCCTGCTGGGACAGAAGAAACCTCATGGGTCTCCAAATGGGCCAGATTCAGCTTTAGTGGACTGGGAAGGAGAAAACCCTCTTGATTTCTCTGGGAAGTTCACTGATTTTGGCTACACTTTATCACACATCTTTAAGTGTAACTTGAAATCCATATTTATTCAGCAGAACAAGCAGTCACGCTCTGCTTGCTCATGGATTTGAGCAACCATCTGATGCACCTTTTTAATTGAGCCAGGGACTCTAACTTGAAACCAGGGACTTTGGCAGCATCCTTCTGCCACCTGAGAGAAGAGAAGGTGGACAAATCCTCAAATTAATTTACAACCTAGTTCAAATATTTGAACTTTTTTTACTCAACTGCCTAAAGTTTTGAAGATGGAGACTAGAAACTTTACTTAGGCATGATTAGAACTGAAGTTTGTGGTCTACCAGAAGGTGTAGAGTGGTACATAAACACTGAAAAGAGGGACAGAAACACTCTGACTTTCCTGCTCTGGGGCTTGGAAGTTCCCCTTACTTCTTGCAAAGGGCAGATGTTTGGAATGGCTCATGGAGAAAAATTGCTGGAGATCAGCCCTACGTCATTATGAGTAACAAGGTGTAAACAAGAAGGGCAAACTGCAACAAGATATTGCAGTCAGCTCCCTAAGCCTGAGATCTCAAGAGCCACAGAACATATTAAAAATGGGAAGTGGCAAAACACATACTTGAAACCACCAAAAATGCAACAGAGTGCTCGAGGTTAAAGGGTCAGAGTGACACAGAGGACATCCTTGCAGACAGACTCCCACTTCACTTCCTCTTGTCCTGGGAGAGTTAACTGGTGGCTCCTGCCTGCTGCTGTGAGGCTCTAGAGTCTGTCAGCACTTGGAGCTGGCAAGAGGGGTTAAGGGGGTATTGTCTAGTTGAAAATGTCCCTGCTCACTGCAGGAGAGTTGGGACCAGATGACCTCTAAAGGTCCCTTCTAACCCAAACCATTCTGTGATCCTCTGATTCTCGAGACTCTCTCATGCCTTTATCCCCTGCAATGGTCCTGCCTGTGGATGTTAAGCAAACAAGCAGCAATGTTGTTCCTCAGTGGTGAGACCTACACAGCTCTGCAGGAGGCTTGGAAAGAGGGCCCTGCCCCTCTGCCTTGCAGACAGGTGACAGACATCTTGCTGACCACCCATGGGAGCATCCCTGGGTAGCAAACACTCAAACCAAACTTCTGGTCACAGTTCCAGACTCACACAACAAAACAGAAAAAGTTTGGTCTCATGGCAGAGCTTGGGGCTGTCTTTTACAACCATGCAGCTCAAGGAGGACTGTAAAGGCCCTTCCTGAACTCAGGGATGGACACAGCCCCTGGATAGTTATAGAATCACAGAAATTCTGAGTTGGAAGGGACCCACAAGGATCATCAAAATCCAACTCCTGGCCCTGCACAGGACACCCTTGAGAATCACATCATGTGCCTGAGAGTGTTGTCCAAATACTTTCTGAGCTGGCTGGCACCAGTTGTCTTGGCTTATCCATGTATAAGCCATTCCCTACTTCTAGACCATCTTCCAGGAGTCTTCTCCACTGCAGCACAGGGAAAAGGACAAACCCTTCTGTGGGAGGCTGAAGTGCTGCTCCTACAGCAGACAGAGCCCTACAATACAATGTACAACACACAGACACAGCAGTTGTGTGTCCTGCACATAATAACATAGTTTCTGCACACAAAATAACACAGTTCCCCAGTCCAGACAGTCCTCCCAGGTAATGAAATCCTGGATTACTGCAAGGACTCAATTACCTGCCCTTTCAATCCCTCAGAGCCTGTGCTGAGCTGAGCTCCTCTGCACAGAGCCACCTGCTCCCTCTGCCTCTCCAGGACATGGGAGGGATGGAGTTAAACCAACCTTCTGCTTCTGTTCTGCCTGCAACTGCTGTGAGAATGAATAGTCACTATCAGAGATGCTTTCAACTTTATAAACAATGAGTATAAAGCAGGCAGCATTTAAATTGATCTTTTGAAGGTACATCCTTTAACAGGCTCTTAAAATCCTTTAACCAGCTGGAAGCCCTTCAGAGCACTTTTCTGCAGAGATTTTCAGATTTTGTTTTCTTTGCATTTTGAAAGCACTTGCATACATACAAATAAACAATTTAACAGCATTTATTGAAGAGCAAAAATTCTTCTTCCCAAAGCTTTCAAGAGGATGGATGTCAGAATAATTAATGCTGCAGGACAGTGTGGCTTTACCTGTGTTTAGAGCAGTTACCCTAACAAATGGCTCCATGTGCAGAAGGCTACAGATTAAGTGAGCTAATGTTGCTGCATTCCCATTGAATTAAGCTGTCCCTGGCCAAGAGAAAGGCTGGACATGAAGCAATTCCTGCAGCTGGTTCTTGTCTCACCTTTTCATGCAGCTGGGTGCTCATCCATGCTTCAGATTTATTTTATTTCATGGGACAGATTGCAGCCAGAGGCCTCTCAGCCTATTCCACCACACCACTCAGTGCTGCAATCCCATCACAGCATCCCACCCGGTGGGAAAGAAGACAATGCAGTCCTCACTGTGTGATCCCAGGAGGAACAGTTAAAACAGGGTTATTCCTTGCTTGTAGGTGACTATTTGCACCAGAGCAATCCCAGGTTTAATTTTGTTCTCTGGGTTAAAGATATTGTCCCCCCCTTTTGTGTAATACTGGGCTTTCTTCTGGAGATGGCAGCATTTCTTACAGCTGTCCAATAATCCAGTCCAGTCCCTGATCCCACAATTTATTCCTTGTTCCAATCTTTGCACTGCCAGCATTTCTAACTGTGTGTTAAACTGCTCATTTGGGATGCTCAGCGTGGTGTGCCCATCTGCTTGGTACAAGGAACAGAAATATATTTATACACATATATACAACACATCTGCATAGATATAGGTGCAGACTTGGCTGGCAATGGCTCCTTCCCCTTGAGCTCTGAGATCACAAGACCTTTACTCACACTCAGAGCAGAGTACATCACTCACTGGTAAACTGAGGCACTATCAGCCCATGTCTTCCAAGAAGAAGTGGCTTTCCCTATCACTGTTCAGCAGACCCTTGGAAAGGGAATAATTTTCTCAAAGCTAGAAAAGGATTTCTGTGAAGATTTGCAGATAAAAAGAAAATCACCAGAACAAAAAACTAAACAAAAAGCAGTCAAATTCCTGAAACATAAATATTTTAGCAGACGAAAAATAAGTGAAAAAAAAGAATGTTTTTCTTTTAAGAAGTCATGGGGTTTTCTTGCAGGATAAAATGCAGCTACACTGTAGATTTTTAGAAATCTCAGGCAAAGCTGAAAGCATTTTGGACTGGTTTTCCTCAGGCTGGACAATGGGAAGGCAAGGAGAATATGTGTATTGAATATGTCAAACATCTATCACTTAAAAAAAACCCCATTTGTGAGCTGTCCTCCTCTTCTCCTGGCCAGTGCCTTCCCCCTGTTCACACCACATGGGCTGGCACCACCTAGAAGCATCTTGCAAAAACTTCATGTATTTGATGTTATAATTACATCTGCTCACACCTTCCCTGGCACAACCTTGTTGAAATCCCAACGCTCTGCTGAGATACTGCTCTTTCTGCTAAACCACAAATTTTGGCCAGGATTGAAGGAGACCTTGCCAGCTTTCCTGCCTGTTGGCTGCAAGAGGCAAAATCCTTCTTCCCAATTTTTTCCCCATTCATTCCCAGCTTTCCCATCAGCTGGTTCAAATTCAGCCTGCTAGACTTGAATCAGATTTTTTTCAAAGCTCAGATAGGAGGATGAACAGATGTTTCCAAGCTGATGTATCACCCCAAAAAACCCCTAGGAGGATGGAGCTAGGGCTGTTCAGGAGGTCCATGGCACAACCAGGCAGTGGAGCTGAACACCCAACGGGGGTGAAATGCCCACGTGCCAACCCCATGCTCTGATCCAGGGCAAAGAGATCAGCCCTGTCCTCCAGCAGCAAGTCAAAGACAGAAGAAAACTGAAATTGCACTTGAAAAAAAAAAAAAAAGAATTGCAGGAATTGCAGTAACCTCTGAGGAGATGTTTTAATGAGAAACCTCCTGGAAATATTCGTGGAAAACACTTCAGAGCCTAAGAATTTTCAAATTAGGACCACACTCCCTATATACAATTCTTTTCTCCTTCCTGCCAGTGTGAGAGATTTTTCAGGCAGTAGTAAGCACATGAAACCAACAGAGCATGTGAAAATGGCTCACCAGAAGGACTTTGAAAAGATGCAAGACATCAACAAAGCAGAAAATAAATGTTTCTGTAATATTTTCTTTTAAATTGCAGTAAAGATTACTTCTTTTTTGGGTTGAGATAATCTTCTGTGTTGCTATTTCGTGCCACAAGTCAAAGTGCCTCAAGATTTAATTTGCATTTAGGTAAAGTGTGTTAATAAAACTTGGTCAATGAAGTAAAGAAACAGAAATAAAACTGACTTTCAAAAAGGGAAAGCCTATTTTTATGGCAGAAGAGCAGTGAAATGCAAAAAAATAATAAAACATAAGCACTGGGATGCTAGTCACTGTTTTGGCATTACTAATTTTGGGATTTCACAGAATTATAAACATGTTTTTCCTCCTCTTTAACATAACAGCAACCCTTTAAATCTAATACAGCAGAATAGCTCTCTGAGCTTATTGTTAAAACTCACACTATATAATTATGTCAGCTGAGTATCTGGATACAAGGATGACTGCAGGAAAATAAAACAGTCAAATTCAAAAAGAGGTTGGAAAAAAAACCCCAAACCACAATGGACTTGCATTTATTCTCATGTAGTAAAACAGGACAAGTATTCTGAATTTTGAAAGCACTGATCATTCAGGCTCCACAGGAGTAAAGAGGAGCTTTAGGTGCTTGGTGCCTACTAAAACCTGTCTGAAGGGCTGTCCCACTTTATGTATTTGGGCAGTCACTGATTACCTAGGTGGAGGTGAGGAAGAAACTCATCCCAGAGCTCTGAGAACTGTCAACAGATTATAGGACTTATTTTTCTCCTATGGTGACGTGGATTACTGAGGTCCTTGTTTTGGTTTAAGAACATTCCTGTTTTTTCTGTCCTACTCAGCATCTGGAGCAGCTCTGCTAAGCCAAAGCACAAGGGATTCAGAAAGGCATCCACACATGCACTTCTGTTTGAAACTCCTTATCTATCCACTGAAACTTTAAGACAAAAGGATGTAATATTTCTCAATTAAAAATTAAAGTTTTCAATAATAAAGTCCAGAGATGGACTCTACACAGCAGTGCTGTGGCTTCTGCTCATGGCAGGGGGGCTGGGAATAGATGATCTTTAGCTCCCTTCCAACACAAACTATCCATGATCCTAAAATGATTGCTATAAAAGATATTATGACTGAGCCATGCTGTCCTTTGAGCTGTGAAGGACCCTCCATGGCTTGTCACACCCCCTGCTCTGGGTGACTTTCACGCACTGAGTGATTGCTGCTGGATTGCAAAGGTCGGGGGAGAAAAACAGGAGCTACAAATCAATCACACCCCAGAGCAGCTTTGGCCTGGGCAGCCCCATTCCAGCTTCTCTATATGTAAACTTGGGGGCAGGATAAGAAGACCACATAACTTTAAAGTGGCAGTGATGGCTTGGGATGAGACAGATGGGGATCCCCTATGACAGGAGGGCAGCACTGTGATGCTGTCCATAAGTGTGGAAAAAGATTGCCTGGGTTTTCAAGCCTGGCACCCCTGAATTTTTCAGGCACTCATTGCTTTTCCATCCTTCGGGTTTTCCACAGCTGGAAGCACCCCTTTAAATGGTCAGTAAATCCCACCTGGATCCTGACACGAGTCCATTTGTTCTCTTGTCTTTTTCCTGTGGTTTCATGAGAGAAGTGGACACTTGCATGCTTGCCCTGCCTGAACCCAGAGCTGCAGACTGTCACTGCTGCATCCATCCTGAACCTGATTTATAGCTTCCAGACCAGGGCTGGACCAGGCTGGAGCACAGACAACATGGTTCAGCTGCTGTGTGCAAGTCACCTGCTGGCATCAGTCAGCATCCCTCTGGAGATACAGGCAGCACAAGCAGCTTCCCTGGAGTGAAAGGTCCCTCATAGAGCTGTGGCTGTTGTTAATATTTTAATTCTTCAATTAAATCTTTAATTTCTTTGCTTTTGGAGTTGCGGCATTTATGTTTTCCTCTGAAAATTAGCCTCCACAAGTAGGGAATTAATTCCTTTGCTTGCCAGGCAAGGATCCATTCCCAGGACACACTATCCTCACTGTCAGCCCCAAAGGGGTTAAACATGAATGCCTGGGCTCAGTGTTACATCACCTGCAGCAGTTCCCAGACATTCCCTGTTACAAATTTAACCTGTCCTTAAACAGGTGCCACATCCCACAGATGACTGGGATGCACCACAGGGGTTATATTTCTTTCTCCTGTCCCTGCATAAGAGCCTCTCAGTGAGCAGGTCCCAACCTCACACTGAGCAGTGGCTTGTGCCACTAAATCCTGGGGCTGAGCATGGACTGGGAGCATCCTGGGGCTGAGAAGGGATTGGGAGCATCCTAAAAAAGCCCTGAACAAGCAGCCATGAGACAGTGACTGCTCTGAATTTGAACTAAGAGGTATCAATCATCTCTCAGGAATGGTTAGAGAGGTTGGACAGACAACACAATCTCTCAAAGTTTAGTGTTTCTTTCTACGCCTCATGTGCAGACTGGTTGTGGCTGTAGAAAAAGCTCTGGAAAGCTAATCAGCTGGTGGCTGTTGGCATGTAGGACCACGAAAATGTATGTGTTATTTAAATGTCACTTCAGTTCTGGTTTGAAGTTGTAAGTGAGGTTTCAGGTGATGCTTTGTGCTACCCTTCTGAACTGCAGAACCACCAGTGCCTGATGCCATTTAACAGTAACTGGGGGCAAAGAAGTGAACGACAGAATGTTTATTCTCCAAAACCAGGGTTTTTTGAGTTAGCTTTGATCCAGACTAGCTGTTGCAGTCTTCTGGTTCATGGTCCAAGAGGTTCATGTAACACCAGTGTGGGCACATCTGCACCCTGGCTGTGGATGTGGCCTTTGCACATCCTCAGCCCAGGGTATCAGGATGCAGATTTTAACAGCAGGTCTCTGCACAGATACCTCAATGAGTCTTGGATGCCATAATCCTCAAACACACCATCCCACTCCCAGATTAATATGGGGAAAGCAGATGAAATTTCTAAAGCCACTTTCCAAGTGCTTTACCTTCTGTTAGCACCACTTCATGTCCAAAGTATACCCCAGCAGGCTGAAGCCCTTCACCAAGTACCTGTATTTCAGCAAAGCATCCTCAGCCCATGGAGGAAGGTGGCAGATCCTTGTCTTACCTTGGTTTGGAACGTACAGAAGACGTGAGTCAGGAATGGGTGCTCCCAAGCTAAGGAGAGGACTCTCTTCTCCACCATCGTACATTCAACATCATCATCCATCAGCACCACGTCCTTCTTCAGGGCTTTCACAGCAAAATACTGGTCTGTGCTCTTCAGCTCGGCCAGGAACACCTAAGGTGGAAAGAGATGCTCAGAAAGAGGGATTCTCTCCTTTCAGAGCTGGCAACACAGCCATGTGAGGGCGGGAGCTGAGTTTTGGGGAATTTGCTAGGATACACCTTAAAAATCCTGATGTTTAAGGCCCAATTCTGCCATTAAAGACTTTGTAGACTTTGAGTTTGTTCCCCACACACAGAATAGTTGAGCCCTGGGGAAGCTTGAGAAGGTCTTGGCAATTCCAGGAGCAGGGTCCTACATGCCTGGATGGACAGGATATGTCAGAGAGCCAAACACTTCTGATAACAGAAACCATCCTCATGCAAATGCTCCTGAGATACATTTCCTGTTTTCTGACTTCAAATAATAAAACAGAGAATATTGCTTTGTCAGCATTTGAAATGCAAATACCCTGCACCAGATCCTCAGTAGGTGGAAAGTGATGTCCACCAGTAGTTAGACTGGTTTTGTATCAGATGTGTCTTTCTCCCCTTCCTCCCAGTTAGCAGGTCTGAGCAAACAGGCTGGGTCCCCCATGCTCCTGCAGGAGTTTTCTGAGAATGGGAAAACACATCCCAGATGAGACCTCCATCTATTTTTATAAGCAGGGAAAATGAGACCTGGGGCAGCAGAGAAGGGTTTTGCAGAGATCACAGAGCAAAGAAGCCTCTGCTGGAAGACAGTGACAGTCCTGATCTTCACACTAACAGCCTGGTGACACTGTTTCTATGGACTAAATAAATATGCAAGATTAATCAAAGAGGTCTTTGAAGTTCTCTACCAGACAATATTTACTGAGTAAGCTCTGACATGTTTTAGCCCTGACAAAAGTTTTATTTACCCTTTTGGCTGCTGCTGCATTTCACTTTGTAGCACCAGACAGAGAGTAGAGCCTAGAGCCTCCCTCTGTCTCTGCACTGAATGACCAGAAATGCTCACAGTGCTGATGCTGCAGACACCCTTTTTACCCTTGTTTTTGTGCTGGGCACTGCTCTGCTGGGGACACTGGGGAATGTGCTACATTTGTGACCTGTGCTGTGCCTTCCAAGGAGCAGGTGAGCAGTGCCAGGCCTCACACAGACATAGTGGTGGGAGATTTCCTCATGGATCTGGCCCCCAGCCTCCCAGGTGCATGCAGAGCTGGAGAGACCCCTCAGGCACTGAGATCTGCACACCCGGTCCCCTCTTTAGGGAAGTGAATCTCACTCCAAGCAAATGAGGGCACCAGCAAATGATGCCAACACAGGAAACCTGTGGGTGAGTTTTGTTGCAGAAAGGCAAGAAATGGCCCATCCTCTGCACACCCACAATATGCACTTCAGAGAGACACAGATGCTTGCAGGTTTGGAGAGTCCGTGTCAGCGTGAGGGCTAAGACAAGGAACAGGATCTGCTTCAATGGAGGCATTCAAGACCTGAACACCTGAGCAAAAACCAGTTTTAGAGCTGTGGTTTGGAACAGATGACCTCCAGAGGTCCCTTCCTTCCCACAAAAATGTTTCTATGACACCCGTGCTCTTGAGTCCAAGTTAGTCTGGGCTATGGGGTATTCTGGCTTAGCTCTGAGATGCCTCAGCTCTGGTTCCCATGCAAACTGGTTCCCATGTCTGGTTCCCATGACAAGCAGACACAACACTTTCTAGTGGAAAATGTCCCTGTCCATCAAGTTGGAACTAGGTGGTCTTTAAGGTCCCTTCCAACCCAAACCACTCTATGATTCTAAGATTTTTAAGTATGAAAAGCCAACACAGGAAAGACTTCACCAGTTTAAGAACCGGCTGCACCAACTGCTCCTGATCACTTAGCAAGCAAAAAACAGCTATTTATTAAATTTCCACCTTGGAAAGATGTGGGATGTGAGCAATGTGATACATAATGATGCTGCTTTTCTTTCTTGGCTGTGAAAATACAATGGTGAGTTCCTCTGAAACTGTTTCACGCAGCTCTGTGCTGGCACTGAGCAACATGAGTCCCCTTCCAGGGGATCTGCAAAGAGGAGGAACAATCCACAATTCATCAAGATTAATGAATCATCTGAAAGCAGGTGGTTCTTGTTGCAAAAGCACAAATTCTTGGCTGTTGCAAAATTTGCTATGGGCCCCAGCACAGCTCAGAGCTGGGAAAGAACAGTTATAGCTCCCAGCTGGGGACCTGCTGCTCTGGACAGCAGAGGTGATCCACACTCAGCCTCTCAGCTCACACTTCCACCTCCCTATGAAGAGGGACAGCACAGAGACCTTTCCCACCAGCTCTCTGGGGGTATCCAGGACCCATCAACCTGCAAACAAGGGGAAGTTGAAGCTTTACCTGGGCCTTTCCTCTCCTGTCATGGGCAATGGTGTGACAGTAACTAACAGGACACAGAGAAGGACAAGGCAAGGAGAAGATGGAGATCAAGATTCGGCCATGCCAGAGCAAGGGTTCTTTGAAGGCTTGGAAATTTATCAGCCAGAGTGTGGCAGCAGGACCAGAGCAGTGACCTGTACTGGGCACTGGTGAGTCCCCACCTCAAATCCTGGGTTCACTTTTGGCTCCCTCACTACAACAAAAACATTGAGGTGCTGGAGCATGTCCAGAGAAGGGAACCGAGCTGAGGAAGGGTCTGGAGCACCACGAGAGGCTGAGGGAGGTGGGGGGATTCAGCCTGGAGAAAAGGAGGCTCAGAGGGCACCTTCTGGCTCTGCACAACTCCCTGACAGGAGGGTGCAGCTGGGGGGGTCAGGTTCTTCTCCCAAGTAATGTGACAGAACAAGGGGAAATGGCCTCAAGTTGTTCCAGGGGAGGCTGAGATTGGATATTAGGGAAAATGTCTTCACTGAAAGTGTGGTCAGGCATTAGAAGAGGCTGCCCAGGGCAGTGGTAGAGTCACCATCCCTGCAAGTGTTCATGTAGATGTGGCACTTGGGGACATGGTTTAGTGATGCCCTTGGCAATGCTGGTTTAATGGCTGGATGCAAACACCTTAGAGGGTTTTTTTCAGTCTAAATAATTCCCTGATTCTGTGTTTTTTCCCCAAGTGTCCCTTCAAACCACGTTATTTAGTGCCGTACAAAGCAACACACAGATGGATGCAGTGGTGTCTCAATCCCAATGCTTACCTTGCCAAAGCTGCCCTTTCCCAGCATCTTGTGCAGGACAAAATCTTCAATGGTCAGTTTTAACTGCACTTGGTGCTCTTGCTGTTCCTGGGATGGCTCTCCCAAGTCTGACTCTATGAGAGACTCCCCCTTCACTGTGCCCTCCACCGGAGTCTCCCAGGAGATGCCTTGTGGCTCTGCAACACACATCAAAACACTCAAATAAACCACTGGAAATGAGTAGAAAATCTCCAGAACAGTCACAGGTGTTGTGTTTAGAGGTTTAAAAGGGGATTTCAAATAAATGGAAGTGTGGTGGCCATATCTAAGTAGCTTGGCTCTGCTCCCACACTGCTTTCTCTCCAGAGGAAACTTTACTCCAGAGGAACTCTGTCTTCTTCACTGGCTTTTTTTTTTT
>VZRZ01005130.1:823288-852761 GCA_013398175.1 Climacteris rufus | reverse complement strand
TTTTTTTTTTTTTACAAACCACTTTACAAGCTCCTTCATCTCTCTGTTTTGTGGCACTCAACCCTTTATTTCTGACCACCTGTCTTCTTCAGGCCTTCTTGCTGCTTGCCATTATGTGGTCCCATTTTTTCAAGGTCTTTTCAAAACCTTTGGCAAAGTTAGGTGAAAAGATGGGACAGCATTTTCATCCTGTGTTCCTGCTCTGGACATGAAGCATTCTAGATCAAGCATTCCAGCTGTCCTGGAGCGGAATCACTCGGAGCTTTTTCAATACTGCAATAACTTGGATTTTTAAGAACTTGCAAGAGTTCTGGATTTATCCCATTGCTGTAACTGTGCTAAAATGCTGAACTGCAAGAACACTACTCAGCAGACAAACAGACCCACATGCAAAACAGATGTGAAACCATCTGGGGCTTTACTGATTCACATCAGCATAGACAGTTCTACTTGTAGAAAAGAACAAAAATAAGCACAGATGGGGACATCATTTATTTCTCCTTGGGGGCCAAAGGCCACAGTCTCTCATTTATCCTCCTCAACATCTGTTCTTGTAGCATAGACAGCTGTGACACTTAGATTAGCTCCTGGGTGAGTGAAGTGGGGATCTATCAGTGGTTTTCAAAGCTACTGGAAATTAGCCTCCACCCAAAAATATTAAATTAGAATAGGCCATGGTGATCAGAAGGATCCCAAACCTCCTGTTTGGTTTCTCTGTAAAGTTCAGAGATTTTAAAATCTAAGAGTCCCAAGCAGGGAATAAGCACATTATTACTGGTGGAGGGATGAGATGTGCTCAAGCACTGGGTCAGAAAGTTTTTAGGAGTTAACTGAAGGAGTGGTGGTTGGTGTCTCATGCCACCAGAGGCTGGGGTGGCACAGGGTTGGAATCCAGGGTCTCTGCCACATCCAAGTGAAGTAGCTGGGAAGACCTGTTGATATCTTGGGATCAGAAAGGGTCTGTCTTGTTCTAGGCTGGAGGGATGTGTGAAAGATTTACTGGATAATGAATTCCCCACCCCAACTCCAACCACGTCACCTCCAATTAACCACATACCAACGAAATCACCACCAAAGCTGCTGCCCCCTATCACCAGCAGGAATTACCTTTTTTCCCTGTTGTAGATGCTGGCAAGGCCTGAAGTGGTGTCACGTCCTTCATGGGAACTGGGAAGCCAATTTCCAGAGGTCCATCCCTGGAGATCTGCTCAGTGTCACGCTGACAGCGAGCCTGGAGCACAGGAAACAGCAAATTTTTAAAACAAATGTGCTGAGCTTATGAACACTGTGAGAGTGACTCACAAAAGCCAATATCTAGAAGAGGTCTTTGCTTACAAGAATAACATCTCAAAATGCTTAAATTATTTACCTGCTGAGTGCTCTCGATCATTGCCAGAGCTTCAGCCATTAGTTTCTGGTTAACTCCACAAAGATTTGCTACTTTTGTCTGGCACTTGTGGTGCACGTTCATGCCACATGCTGAAAGGAAGAACAGGAGGTGTCAGGACAAAAAAAGGGTTGGGCTGCTGTTGGCCAGGGGCAGAGATCAGCCACTTAAAGAGTTCAAATGTCTCATGAAATGGTATCCAGGTCATTTTTGGTTCTCTATGGAAATTTTTTTTGTATCTTCTGGCCAAAGGTTGCCATCCATCAGCATTTGCAGGTATAGGCTACCAGAACTATACAGTCTATTAGCTCAGAGATAAACCATAATCACAGAACTGAATCCTCCCTTTGGTGTACGATTATGAAGATAGTGAAGTGTCTTGTGTCTGATAGTGGAAACTGGGCTCACAATTCATACTAGGGGTGATTTTGGAAGATCAACAGTGTCGCTGAGATGTTCTTTGCCTCTTTGAGAAGTGACTCAACACCTTTCTGGACCAAATATCTCTCTGTTTATGGACAGTTGTTCTCCTTCTTGAAGAATGATCCTCCTTGAAGGACAGTCCTGTAGACCACTCTTTCACCACCCTGGGTGCCATCTCACACCGGTCTTGCAGAGAAGGGTGATAAATGAGATTTGGATTTTCAGATTGCCACCCTCCAAATACAGCGACCCCTCCCATGCTCAGCTCGTGCTGCCTTCACCAGGGACTCACCGTCACACTTCAGTCCCTGTCGTGCCAGGCCCCAGAGAAGGGTGCCACAGTGCTCACAGAACGTGGGGCTCTTGTAGTTGTAGACCTTGAAGCGGTGAGGCATGTCGATCTTGAACCTCTCCTTGTGGAACTGCAAGACAAAAGCTGGGCTGAAAATCCACTCCTCAGTTCCCACCTCAGCTCCACGTGGGGAATCAAACACGTACGACACAACTTGGTATTTCTACTGCCCTCTTATCCTGCCAAGCAGAAGCTATCTATCAGGTACACAAAACCACATTTTTGATACATAATAACTGCAATTCGTTGGGACTTGGGTAATTTCATCTCTGGCCTTGACCAAGGAACTGCTTATGCCTCATTTACATACCCAGACTCCCCTAATGCTCAGTGGGAAAACATTGGTGCTTCTAAAAATTATTCATCTCATCCTGAAATGGATGTCTCCATTTGTTGTCCATTTGGATCACTCCTTGGCAGAGCCTGTTTTAATTCTTTTAGTACAAAGGGAGTGAAAAGTGATGACAGAGTTGGTTACATCTACCCCAGAGATATCAGAAGAGAAGTGAGATGAATTTCATCTCTAAGAACTGTAGAAGGAGAACAGAAGCCAGGGTGGGAGTGAGAGCAAATAAAAGTAGCAGAACACAAGGGAAAGGGAATAGTCCTATCAGGAGTTTAAGTTCTGGTTTTGCCTACCAAAAAGCAAAGTTTAGAATAAACTGATATGAGAAAAACAAAGCAAAAAGAGCAGAGATGTCAGATCTTCCAGTGACTGCTTGGAAATCTCAGATAACACAGAATGAGATATTCAAGCACAAATATGAAATTTCAGTGTGATGTCCTGCCTAACACTGGATAGTGAAGAGTTTTCCCCAGTAAATCTCCACTTCATGTCCATGACTTCCCTCTCAGTAATATTTTATGCATTAAAAATATGTCAGTTACGATTCAGCAACTGCTTATTCTGCAGCTGCATTTGAGAAAATCATAAGTAGGAGGTAATGAAACCACTGGGGATGCAAAAAGCAAAAGGCACAAATCAGATCACAGAGTCTTTAGTTCAGTAGGACCTTTTGCTTCATCAGATGTTGCTTTGCAGTGATGTAGGAGAGATCTGAATGACCACCAAGTTTTTAATAACAATAATGATCATGATCATGATAATAGCATTAATAATAATAACAATAATAAATACCTACCATTGTTTCTCTGCTATTGATTGCTGATCCTGTACACTTGGCTATGACTTTATCAATGCACTTCTTATGAATGGCAGCATTACATTCTGCAACAGCAAATGTGTCATGGCATTAAAAAAGAAATTCCTTAAGAAAAGATTAAGTAAATAATGACAAGAAAATAAAAAAAAAGTTTCTTACGTCTGCATTGATAGCCTTGTTTATTCAAACCCCTAAAATAAACAGAGAAATGATTAATTCTGAGTTGTCTGAAAGCCTCAGCAGAACAAAGGAGAGCAACATTTATGAAAGAAAGAGAATAAAATTGCTTTGCTTTTTATCAGTCTTTGTAGAACTTACTTAATTTCATTATCTTCATTCAATTTAATGGTGGAGTGATTCTCTGCGGTTTTCGCAGCCTTTACAGCACATATTCACATCCTGAATTTCACAATGTCCAAATAGCAAACTGGACTGATGACAAATGCCTGTGCATTTGGCCAAACCCAAAAGTATTTGTAAATAATAAACTAAAAAATGAAAGGAATTTTCCCAGTTAGAATTACAACTGCAAACCACATCCTTGAAGTGATGCAATAACTACATGTGAAGATGTCAAGGGTCTGACAAGCAGGAACATAGATATTCATCAGAGAATCGTGGAATCTTTCAGGTTGGAAAAGACCTTTAAAATCATTGAGTCCAACCATTAACCCAGACCTGCCAAGTGCAACATTAAACCACATTCCTAAGTGTCCCACTGACACCAGAACTGGCTCCTAGGGTTAAATGGAGAAGCAGCAGAGATCCATTTTCATTTACCATACAAACTCATGACAGACGGAGCAGAAGGTGGGTTGTGGGAAGAAGGTGGCTGTGAATTCGTGACACTTGACATTGTGGATTTTGGCCTGTTTGATGGCTCCCCTGCGCTGGTGCAAGGAGAAGAAGCCTTCAGTCTCACAGTCAGCCATGTCCTTTGCATCTGGGGAGAAAGAAAAGATATTTCAGTGCACCCTGGTCTGACCAGGTGCCTCGAGAAAATGCAGTTGCTCAAATGCTATGTGACTGAAGCTGATGATTCACTCATGGGAATTAATACTCAAAGAAATATTTTATGAAACCCACACAAGGCTTGTTTGGACAGTTTTTATACACCATTCCTACACTAAAATGACTTTAGACTTGGAACTCTGAGGTCCCTTGACTATTCATAGTGCTGCTTTTGAAACATAGAACAAAAATTTCCCAAGAAGAGATAATTTAAACATAAAACACTAACTTTGTATGGAACTGAAAAACCGTTCGCTAAAAAAGATGAAATTACATAAAAATTAATAATTATTTGTATATAGTCACAAACACACATGTATGTGGTGCATGTGTGTGCGTGTATTTTTATATATGTTTATATATATATGGGTATTTAACTGAATCCTTTATGTGTGCATATACATGTGTGTCAGTAAGCAGATATATATGTTCCTAGGATATTCTTTTTCTTGGTTTTTTTTCCATGCCAACATTTGCTTTGCTGTTTGCTGCATCCATGCTGTTATTGACAGTTCACCTTCAAACCTTTTGGAACAGCAGAAAAACCAATTGTGGCTTCACATGCCCATGTGCATTTATAGATGTGCTTGTGTCCACAAATCTGATATGCACACAGGAACTCAATCTCTGTTTACTCTCACTCTTGCATTCCACAACAAGTCACACAGGTAATCTGTAGGAACTGGCCCTCTGTGTAAGCTGATGCTGATCTTGCTGTTTGTAATAGAAGCACAACTTGCATTTTCTGTGCTTTGGCCTCTCTGACATCTTATAATACACAAGGAGACAACAACAGCCTAGTCTATGCTAAAGGCAGGGATGGTTAAGGAAATACCAGTGTGGACATGGCTGTTTTCAATGCTTCTATGTTTCTATAACAAAGCAAAATGCAACCTTTTCCATGACAAATTTTCCCAAATATCCAATCTAAATCTCCCCTAGCACAGCTTAAGTCTTGTTCCTCTTGTCCTCTGCCTTGTTCCCTGGGAGCACAGCCTGACCTGGCTGCCCCCTCCTGTCAGGGAATTGTGGAGACCCAGAAGGTGCCCCCTGAGCCTCCTTTTCTACAGGCTGAGCACCCCCAGATCCCTCAGCTGCTCCTGGTGTTCCAGACCCTTCCCCAGCTCTGTTCCCGTCTCTGGACACGCTCCAGCCTCCTTCTTGTAGTACATAAAGTAGAATGACTTCAGAGGGAGCTGGTTCATTATATATCTATTCTGTGTTGCTTAGCATAATGGGAAAATATGTCATTTATTGGTAAAACAGCCAAAAATCTGCCTTGCAAACCACAGAAGGATAGTCAATCTTCATCCCCACCACACAACAAAAATCACTTTTCTGGAGTTTTCATTTCAAATAATTATGTTTGTTGTTATGAATCAATCAGTAATAAAGTAGGCATTGCTTTTAGTGAAGACACCCTGCCTGACCCACAGACCAGAAATCACAGCTATAAATTAACAAACAAAATCACTTGCCACTTATTTCCAGGAAGTATCTTGCATTCATCAGCATTCGCCCTTGAGGTTTCAGTTCTAGCTGGTTGAGATAAGTGAAAAGCAAGAAAAAAGGTCTATTAAAGAGTCATTCAAAGAAGGAAACATCGTTTCAGACGACTTTCAAGTGATCTCCTTTTCCCAGAGGGAATTGAAGACTAGCAATGAATGTTAATTTTTGGGTTGCTCATATCCGTGTGAGGCAACAAGGTAGGGTAGGAGCAACTACAGAGAGAGGAGGGCTGATCACCTCGTATCAAACACTCAGACCAGCATGACAGGAGAGATAAATGTGATTAAACCACAGAAGATGTAGGTGGGCTTTTAGACACCACATTAGGAACCAGCACTATCTGTAGAGAAACTTGTTCCCAATGGATCCTGCAAGGGTAAAGTGGGAGCACATCAAAAAACCCAGCCAGCTTCAGACAGGTGATGCTGAAATCTTTCAGACACTTACTTCTGCAAGTCTAACTTATTTACAGTCAATGTGAGGGATGCTACAAGCTTCCTTAGGCTTTTTTTGGGCCTTCCAACTGGACTTGGAAATTCCCACCTACCTGACTCATCATCCCTAAGTGCCTTTGGAAATCTGAATCCACAGGACTATGTATAATCTGGATACTACATTTTAGAGACTTCCATCAAGGACTTTCTTGCTTGGGCTACCAGGGAACACCATCTCACATTTAGCATTCTTATGAACACTGTTCAAATTTACTCCACCATAACTTCAGTGATTTTTAAGGAGTTGCTCTGACACAACTCTGAACTCAGGCAGCTGTGAATCAGTTACTTGACATTAGATTAAATTTTTAAAGCTGTTTCCCCAGAGAACATAAAATAACTCATGTTCAGCCACTCATATTACCACCTGCTCCCAGTGGGTTTCCTCAGCAAAGATTAATAGGTGGGCACAGCTCACCTGAACCAGAATTCTCATTAGAACAGGGCATGTTACCAGAAGCAGCAGGTAATATTAAAGTGTCAAGCTCTTCTTTCCTGACAAGTCTCTCCCTCAAGTCACACCCAAGCAGACTCAAAACATTATTCCTTGGGAGGCAACCAGTTCCTGCTGTCCTGCTGGTGACAGTCACACAGCCTGGTCTGGACACAAGGCACCCCCACACCCCACAGCAGCTCCCCAGAATATCCTGCAGGAGAAGACAGAGATGCTCACCCATATCTCTGTCTTCCCATTGCTCTTTTTGCACCTCTCTGCCAGCACCTTGAGCTCCACCGTGGTCTCTGAGACCATTTCAGCACTTTTGTCCTTGACCACGATGTGCATGACTCGGCCGTTGTTGATGTGGGCATCGAAAGTGCTGTTCCAGGGGGGGTACATGGTGGGCTTCTTCTGCACGTACACCTGGCCATTCTCTGCCAAAAGAGAATATAAATCCATGCAGTGAGGGCGGTTCATGTGACCAAATACAGACATCTACCCTAAAAAAAGGTAATTTCCACCCTTGACTCCATCAGCTCTGGTGAGGTGACCTCTAATGCAGATTCCAACACCATAAATACCCATTTCTAATCAAGTGACTCTCCTCACAGACAACCAGCTTTGCTTATCATCTGTCCTGTGGCAATGCAAAATGAGACAGGTTTGCATGAACCTCCCCAAATGCTGGGTGCCCTTCAGGACTAAGGATCAGCTGGAGCAGATGTCCAGTCAGTAGCTAAGTAAGGGATGTTAACACATGAATTGTCTTGCAGATCTGCAACCATTCCACAGGGATGTAGAGTTTTCCACCAAGCAAACTTTCCCTCATACTTTAATTCATCTTCCTTCACAGCATCTTAAAACGGTGACGGAAAAAATGGATATCTCTGAGGCTTGAAGAGAGTTCTCTCTAATTAGTTCTCCCTGAAAAGAGTCTCAGCCAGATCTATTTATCTCACAGAGCCAGTTTTATTTCATACAGCCCTGCAGAAGTCTTGGACACTTACTCAAGGTAAATTGTATATAACAGTTACCCTCTGTAAATTTTCAACCCATCAGATGCTGAAGCTGGAGGAATAAGAGAAAAAGCAGCAGACCTATGACCCCTGTCTGCTAAAGACCCTGCTTCTATTTCCAATAATCCCAGCACTGCCCTCCTCTCACTCATCTGGAAAAGAACATGCACCTGATAGCCTGGAAGGTGACAAATGCTGGAGAAAATTTTTCCCTAGATGGGAGGACTAATTCAGGTTTCTTCCCTCTGCTCAGCTTTGATTTACACAGGCAGGAACTCCAGAATATCTGAGGCTTGTGCCACATCTTCAGGATAGATTAAAATTGGCAAATAGTCTCCAATGTTATGGAAAGCAGGAGAGAAGGAGAATAAAGGGAACAGTGATTCCTCGTTGTGCAATATTCATCTCAAGAAATAAGAGAACATTTACTGGGCAAAGAACCATTATCAGGGCTGTGAGATTTTAACAAAAACCTCCTTTGACCACCCTGTACATGGAGAAATGGCCGCCAGAGATTCCACATAAACTAAACTAAGTAGGTAGATCTGGGCTGAGGTACAGCTCCCAGAGGAGAAACATGCAGGATCCTGCAGGCAGCACTGACTTGCAGGAATTCCACCCCATGACCCAACACCTGCCTCTCACAAAGCAGTTTCGCACTTGGTTCCATCACATGAACTTGATTTAAGCTCTGACCATCAGCACTGGTCTGCACCATAAACTGAGCAGAGATCATTGAATCATCCAGTTGGAAAAGACCTCCGAGACCACCAAGTCCAACCTCAACTAAATGCCACCTTGTCCACTAAACCACATCACCAAGTGCCACATCTACTCATTTTCTGAACACTTTCAGGGATGGTGCCTTCCCTATTTCCCTGGGGAGAAATTATCTGATCATTCCTGCAGCATAAAACAACTTCTCAACCTCCTGACTGGTGTGATGAGCAGTTGTGCAGCTAAATTTTATGCACAAATTCAATTTCCCCAAAGCTCAGAGCACTTCAGTCTAAGGTGAACCTGTTTCTTTCATGGGTCTTCTCACATATGCAGATTGAGGCAATCCTATACTGAGCTCATTGTCTGCAGACTTAATTCATTCACATCAAGCGTGCAGATATAAAATCAACACACTCTTTCAACAAAAAGCACAAAGAATCAGAGATAAAAATGAGGCATAAACTTCCTAGCATCCCGGAAAACAGAAGTTTCAGTAAGGACCATTATTTCTTTGCTACATCAGTGAAAACCACAGATGTGAAACACAGCACTTGCCAAACAAGTGCTTTCATTTGTGCTGCACTCCAGAACACCAGGCTTAAATAAACAAACCCTGGAATGTGAATGAACTGCCCGATATACGGGATCAGACAGTCACCCCTGGTGCATCCTCGCTGACGCCTGTGGAATTCTGCCAGGGATTAATCCAACCCTGGGTTCCTGAAAAATAAAATAGCAACGGTCTTTCCCTGGGGAGCAGCTTCCACTGTAGCTGGGAGCACTTTCCCTGGAGGCTTTGCTGAGTTCAAACATGGAGCAGGATCTTTCATGAAGCAAATGTCACCAAGGCAGGTGGCAAAATGGCACCCGGCCAGGTGGATTGTGAAGGCAGGAGACACTTGTAAAGGGCAGATTCTTTTTATATCTCAGAGACACATGTGATTTCTGAAATATTTTGCCATCAATTACAAATTTCTGCAACACTTCCAACTGTATGGAGGTGAGGTTTGGTTTTTTGTTTGTCTGATTTTTTTGTTTGTTTTGATTTTTTGATTATATTAGAATGTGCCAGGGTCCCTTTTACAAAATAAGCAAGTGGAATAAATCTAAAAGGCTGCCCAAGGTCTTTCCAGAACTTTAAAAATGCTTCAGGGTGGTCTTGTTGTGACATCCCTGTGTACACAGACGATGTTCATCAGTCCCCAACCCCTGGGGACCTCTGTCCCAATGACCTTTTCATTATGGCTGGTTGACAAGGGACAGCCTTTGGCATGAACCCAAAGTCAGAGTCAAACTCGCTGGTTTTGGAAGCCAAACACATTTATCATCTGCCACTGTTCTATCTGCAAAAACCCACCCAGCCAACCAACCAAAAACAAAACCAAAATCCCCACAATTTTCTGAACCACAGAATGGTTTTGGGTTGGAAGGGACTTTAAAAACCATCCAGTTCCACTCCCTGCCATGGGCAGGGACACCTCCCACTGGATCAGGTTGCTCCAACCTGTCCTGGGATGATTCCAGGGATGGGGCAGCCACAGCTTTTCTGGGTAACCTGTGCCAGGGCCTCACCACCCTCACAGGGAAGAATTTCTTCTCAATATCTAACATGTTAAATATAATATGGTATATATCTAATCCATAACAGGACATTGGAAAAGCTGGAGCAGAGTCATCTTCCAAACTGGTTTCAGCACAAACCTTGAGGGATTTGTGTTTTGATCTATCCAGGATCCAGCTCTGGTTTTAGACATGTACTGCCCTGCTCAGCAATCGTTTTTGCCCTGAAAAAAATCTTAATGGCCAAGTGTCAGAGTACAAGGCTGGTGGTCAGGATGATTTGCATCTCTCATCAGCTGTGCTGGATCCACTCCTACCCTTTGGTCATGTTAAAATTTTTGCCAAAAGCTGAATATCAGGGAACCACCTATATAAATACATATATATTTTACTCCACTATAATTGAATAGCAAGTGCTTTGTCAAACCAGGGAGCCAGGGGGCAAACTGTGACCCAAAGCCATAAAGTCCTGAAGCAGGGATAAGACACAGTTTAGTGGTGGAACTGTCGGTGCTGCATTAATGGTTGGACTTCATGGTCTTAGAGGTCTTTTGAAACCTTAATTATTCTATTATTCTACTTCAAATATATTCAGCTAACATTTGTCTGGAGACCTTTTGCCTTTTCTAAGCCTGTTAGAGCATGACAGCTCCTTGGAATGGTCATGCAGAGAGCATCCCTGGCATTTAGAGTCAGGCTCATCTCCCTGAACCTCTCAGTGCTCTGTGTAGTCAGGGGAGAGCACGGGGCTTTTCCAGGATGTGATCCACCACACTCGTTATGGATGTGCTCCTCAGGCTGGGATTGCTCAGACATCAGTATAATGGAATTCGGGGGCAGATGGATCCCATGATGGCCTCAGCTTTTCTCAGTCACCTTAAAGTAAAGTTGGCCATCCACACATTGAAACACCCTCCAGCAGCAGCAGATTAACACCTCCCAAGGGTGTCTCCATCCACCCTGAGAGGGGAGTCTGAGGTGAATCAGTCCCAGGAGGTTCCTGCTGCTATCACTGATGTGACGAGTCCCTCTGGCTGTCCCATCATGCCCTGAGCCATCACTAGATGAAATTACATCCCAGCAAACAGTAATCTTCTAAGAGCAGAATGTCACTTCTCCTATATTCATTCCTCACTAATGGAGAAAAATTCCCTCAAATGTATTTTTTTATTTCTTGTTGGTAGAGGAATAATAATAATAACAACAATAACTATAACAATAATGATGAAAATAACTGTAATTACAACAATAATTATTATTATTGACTCTCAGGAGCACAAAAATTATAACCCTTAGAAAATACTTTTGCATTTGTTAGATACCAGAAAACACTTTCAGTTCTGTGTCGGACAAATAAATGTAGGCCTGTTCTGACCAAATTGATTTTATTCACTTTTGAACTGACACAGATTCCAATTTGAGTTATGGTTTCCAAACGTCTCATTAAAGCAAACAGCCAAACTCTGCACAGAGCTGAAATAGAACGTATTTTCTGATAAAAGTGAGATTTTAGGGATATCTTGTCATGCAGGATTTTCTTTCCTTTTGAGTTTATTAGTCACTACATCTTCCATTATTATTTTAAGTATAATTTAAGGTAAGACAAAGTTCAATGTGATAAATGCTGACTCTTAAAACAAACAAAATCTAACCCCAGTGTAATACTGAATTACTTTAATTTTATAATTTTGTTTAAAACTACTTTTATATTCTCTGGGGATTAGAGTCATGAGGATTCTCAATAAATAGGGATTTCTGAGTGGATTTAATTTTTTAAAGGATCACAGCAGTCAAATTAGAAATTTCTCAAAGATTTAAGCTCAATATCAGACAATATGAGGAATTCCCTAACACTGAAGGTCTTGTTCTTCATGAAGAACCTTTTATCCTTTCACTGGAATTATTTTTGTGCATTAGACATATAATAAATGCTTTCCCAATGAGGACTCATCAGTGTTGTTCAATCAAGAAACATGTGCAACAATCCATATATGCAAACAGAAAACAGCTTCTCAGGATGTCCAATTTTCAAACCTTTTACACAGCACAGGAAGTACAGAGAAATTAATTTTCCCTGCAAAGACTGGACTGTTTGAGTGCCTTTATTTTTTAATTATGGAAGTGGTCAGGATTTTAAGTTCCCAAAAAAAATGCGATTAACAAAGATGGCCTTGACAGAATATTTTAGGACACTCAGATTTCATCTGTCTGGAGTCCCACCGACAAACCAACAACTGCTCATGGAAGAGTGAAACTGAATACAGCTCGGCTCATCGGCTCTGTCACATGCTGGGACTTGCAATGGAGCTGATAATAAACTCAAATTGAAGACATAGATTTGTTGGGCATCATCTTAAAAATCAGACCATGTCAAACCCAAACCTGCACTGTGCTGGGGCGCGAAAAGGACTTCACAAACCCTTATAAAGGGGGGTCAGAACCAGATGGTCTTTAGGGTCTCTTCCAACCCAACCTATTTTACTGCTCATTCTAGGATCTACCAGTGTGTTTTCTACACGCAGGAAATGACACAGAAAGGCACAGGCATGACTTACAAAAGCTCCCATGCACATTTAACCCCTCCCCACTTACCTGACTCCACGGCTTCTTTCACCATCACGGCGCAGTAGGGGTTAATCACCTCCCCCTGGGACGGCAGGTAAGGGCCGCTGTCATAGTTGGACAAACCAATGCGCAGGAAGGGAGACATGACAAGCCCTGTGCCAAACAAAAGACAGGCGACACTTGGGACAGAGTCTAAAAATTCCCCTGGTTTTACCCAGCCTCTTATCTCTGCCGGACAGGGGGACGGCGGGAGCTAGTTATCCATCCACTGGAGGCTCCCCAGCTTCCTTCCACAGACTGAACCAGCGCTGCCCTACGTGCCCAAGGTAGAGAAACTCAGCTGTCGGCTTAACCTCGGAGCTGAACTCATCCCAGGGCTGGGAAAACCCACAGGAGCAGCTCTGAGCACTGATGACTTCACGCCCACCACCAGGAATGACAATGCACAGGAGGCAAATCAGAGCTTTCTTGGCTTGGGATAAACCTCTGCTGCAATTTGCATTGAGTCACATCAAGAGCCTGAGTGCTATGGGAATAGAGAGGGGTTTGGGAATACTGTTGGAAGCCTGCAAGCTGAACATGAAACTGTGAAATAACTGTGTACTATTTATATACAGCATGGAAAGGATCTCGGGCATTCCTGGGTGCTGAACCATATTCACAAGTGAGGCTATAAAGAGAAAATTCAGCTCATATGAACTGCACTGTACAGACAGTGAAACAAAAAACCCCACCAAAAAAAAATCAGTACCTGTAGATTACTTTAAGCAGCTGACAACAGAAACAAATAAAATAATGATGCCAGGAAACACTACAAAACCCTTGGGTTGAAACATTACAAAACCTTTGGGTTGCAACACTACAAAGTCTTTGGGTTGCTCTTCTTTGTAAGCTCTTTCAAAGCTTTCAAAGTGAAACCAGAAATTATTAACTGCTGTAGATAGTGCACATCACTGTGCCATCTGGGTCCAAAACTGGGATTTACCACCCAACTTTTGTCTCATCATCTGAGCTTGTCATTCCTGCCTTCTCTTCCAGTCAATGGGAAGCAAGAGGCGCTTTGAACTCAGCTGCAGATGTCTGTCTTGGACCACCAGAGTTAAAAGACATCAGTGCTGTCACCAGCTGTTATCTGTCAAATATATTGAAAATGGTATGTTGTTTAAGTACAACAGCAAAAGGCTGAATGGCTTGTGGTGTGTGGGATGCAGCCAAGTCTCTTGTCCACTTTCCACACAAAAAATGTTCTATCTGATGGGCAGCTTCTCTGGCCTCACACGGAAGAAGTTCCAGATTCTCTGGTGTGAATAGCATTTTCTTACCTGTAAAAGGATTTTCCTGACAGACAAGTTCAGTCTCAGAGAGGGACTTCTTTTTTCATCACAGTTGAGGACAACATGGAAAGGACTTTCTCAGCTGAAGGAATGAGGATAACTGCTGCCTTGGTGGGCTGACTTTAAAACTCGCCTCTCTGTTCAAGGAGACAGGAGGCAAGACCATCAAGGAGAGAGGAAAACTTGAGGAACCCAGATGTAGCCCTTGCTTGAGTGTCTTCTCTCTTCTCCGGCTGCATGGAGCAATGAGTTTCCATCAGCCCCTTGTACAAAAGTCTGGGGCCACTACAAAACCCAGAACAACTTTCTGTCAGCTCGTGGCCAGGTTGCAGCAGGTTGTTGTTCCACTTGTATCCTGCATGTGATGAGATCTTCCTCTTCTTCCTGTTTTACAAAGCAAACAGCTGCAGTTAGTGCTGGGACTGGAACACCAACTCCTCTGGCTGAATATTCACAAGCACTGAGCACTCACATCCCAACATCTTCTTATACAGATGGCTCATGCAGCCAACTGTCCATGTTCTCTGACAGAGGTTTTGCCTTCCCAGGAGGTTCCCCTAAATTTTCTAACCTACATAAGGCCAATTTATACAATAAACAGTGTCTGAAGACTCTCCTTCTCATTTGAGCTCCTGGGTGTGTTAGCCAACAACTGGGCTGAGTTTCCAGAAAAACAGCAAAGAGTCATAAACTCTCCTGGATACTGGTCTTAAAAGCCAAGAAAACCACTGGGTTTCTGGGGAAGACAGGATGGGACAGAGAAAGATAGAACTCTCCTGTAACTCATGTCTTGTGTGTATGCCCAGGAATGCACAGGTCATGTACCTCTGCAAGTGGTATTGCCCTCGACTGGGAAACATCAGCACATCTGCAAATTCTCAAAAGCTGTTGGGGAAGGCAAAGCACAGCTGGGGCTGAATACAGGAGATTAGGATGATCCTGTGAAGAATCCATCTCTCTGAAGAATGTTTCAGGGGTGGTTTGGACACCCACTTGCATTTAGATGGATACTCAAGCACAGGTAGACCTGGAAGGAGAGGCATTTGTGGCACTGCACAAAAGTACAGTGAGTGGTTTATGAGTGCTCCATGGCAGGAAAAGGCTAAAATTTCTGCCTCAACTGTCAGAAACAGAGAAATCTGATCAAAATTAGAAAAGAAAAATCTCTTCAGCAGAAAGAAATATAGATACATATAATTTCCCCATCTGTGTGACACAATTATTTAGACATTTCCTTTGTTCCAAAAATTAAGAAGCCTACTTAGTCTAAACACAAAAGGAAAACCAAATCAAAGGGTCTCTGGCAGCAGAGGAAAAATCCAAGGAGCTGTGTTTTCTGTAGCATCAGTGTGGAAAGCTAAAAGTCAAGGACTAAGGTCAAACATCTTCCTCATGCCTCTGAGTGTGAACAAAGAAGTCCTCTCTGCCTCTACCACACTCCAGCAATACTTCTGGTCACTGCTGGGCAAGAGAAGATTATGATCCTCTCCCTAATCCCCAATTCCTACACCTTTGGCTTTAGAAACCTGTTGTTCCACAGACAAGAGCAGGAGGAAGTGCAGGGGATTAAGCATTCCCTTGCCAAGGCTTTGAAAATTCACCTTTAAAAGCTCAGAGTGCTAGTCAGAATTATTAGTCAATATGCTGGGCATCTAAGACCACAAGTGCTGTTAAAAGAAGCCAAAGTATTTTTGTGGACTCCTCAGCAATAAAATGTGGTCACACTATTGGCTCAGGTACTAAAAAAACAAAATCAGGGCTAAAAGTTTGAGCTGGAATTTGTTACATCCAATTAAACCAATGTAGTCACAATATCTTTAGAACTGTGAAAGAATCTTGTCCTGCTAAATACTATGTGCTGAACACTATACTAAATAATGTATCACTGCTCCAAAGATCACTGCTTGGATGTGCCACAAGACACCTGTTCAGGTCTGTGGATCAGCTCCCTAAACAATGACATTTAAAATTTTCCTTAATCTTAAATGCTGAATCTTAAATTCCCTCCCTCCCCTCCACTCCAATAATTCATTTTGACTCTGTGCAACCAAGAACTTCCTGATCAAGTATTCCAGAGGTGCTGTGGAGTCTTCATTCTTGAAGATATTCAAAAGCCATCTGGGCATGATCCAAGGCAACTCCTGGTGTCCTTGGTTGGACAGGAGAGGGGGACAAGATGAGGTCACTTCCAAGCTCAAGCAACCTGTGATTCTGTGAAGACACAGGGGGGATAGATCTCACCAACACCCAGAAGTCTACAGCACCTGCATCCCCATGTCAGGCAGTTACCTGGGCTCCTGAGAGAGGAACAGGACAGAAATTGGCACCCACCGATCATGAGCTGGAATGACCAGTGTGTGGTTTCTCTCCTTCAAGAGCAAATGGGAATACCTGGGGATGATCTGTTCACATGAAACACTTTCAAGGTAAGATCTGGTTTTTATCAGATTCCTCAAGCCATGAAATTTCAATAGATCCCTCCATAGTATCAGATCTAAAAGACTTATGCTGGGACTTCACACAAACCAGTTTATTGCAGGAGATGCTCTGCAGCCACCAGCAAACAGGTGAGAATTTTCCACCCAGCTGCAAGGCAGGTAGGTTTGGCACACTGGGAGCTAGCACTGGTAAACCAAGAGCTGCCCTTATAAACCTTGCAAAGGCTGGCTCAAGCTTGCTAAAACCAGAGTTTACTGCTGTACCAGCCTTGTGTGAGCCTTCTGCCCTGGGGTGAATTCCTTTACCCTGCCCAATAAATCAGACAGATAACTGGTTTCCTGCTTCTCTCTCACTGTCTTTCCTGAAACCACCTTGGCTTTGGCCCAAACATCTGTTTTCCAGGTCAGATTTCCAGCGTTTGCCACTACAGGACTGCTACTTGGCTGGTATCCACAGCCATAAACAATTAAGGAACAACACAACTCAGCTACAGCATGTAATAGCAGCAGTTTAATTTAACACTAGAAACAGCTGCAGTGGATATGGAGAGTGTCTGCTTAATTTCCCAGTGGAAAGGATACTATGAGGTATCTGAAAACTAAGGATGAAATGCAGCTTTCTATGAGAGGCCACCTGCAACCTCTCCTCCACTGAAACATTAAACACAGTGTAATTGGGGTTCAGCAATGCTGCACCCCACTTTGCTGGCACAGGGGAGCTTTGCCCACTCTGGAGAATAATGCAACATATGGAAATCATTCCCAGATGTTATTAGGAAGCAATAAACTGCTTAATATCCTTAATCAATTGTGGTTAAGTAGAGAGGAAGAAATGAGCTCCTGCTCCCAGTCAGCAGAAGATCTGGATGGAGAACAGCTGCCTGTGGTGGGATCTGTGCTTTGCCTTCCACTGACTGAAAATGTATGACACAGTAAAGATGGAAATTTACAGAATAAGGGCCAACTAAAAAGAGAAATATCTCTGGATTTGAGATGCTGCTTTCCCAATGTCGTCAAACTCTCATTTTCTCAAGGGCAGAGGGAACATTTCCAGCTTTCTCTCCTTTTTTTTGAGGCAGAACTGTGCTCACAAAATGAGTTCATAATCTCTGGATCAGCATCACCAAGAGGGAATGGAACCAGGAGTTATAGCTGGAAGGTCTGAACTTTCTTTCACCCCATTCCAAGGCATCTCCCAGCAAAAAAGGCAGGTCCTGACCCTGCAGAGATCTGTTTGTAAGGCTGGTGGAGACCTGCCCATGAGCATAACACACCTCAAGGCCTCCCTGCAGATTTCGAGAACACTGAACACCACCAGTGATGGCTGAAGTCCCTCTCCCTGTCCCCTTACTCTTCACACCTACTGAGCTCAGGGGTTTCTTTCTGTTGCATTTATGATGCACAAAGCAAAACCAGAGCCTCTGGTCTTTTTTTGGATCTTAAAAATGATTAAGCTCCCAGTGGAGTTAATGCAGGTGAACAGATTTACAGCTGTGGCAGTGCTGGTGTTCATCCCACTAGGGGAATTGCAGGAAATAGTGCTGGGAATGCCAGTGGTTGCAATGAATATATCCAATGGATGTGTACAATGGAATCCTCAACCATCATAGCAGATAAATGTATAGCTGGGTCTTAAAACCAAGGAATTTGTGCTTTGCTATCCTCAGGTCTCCTCATAACAAGTCATTCAACCTGACCTAAATGCAGGCTGTGTCCAAGGATATGGCTCAGCTTTTCACCCCATGTCACACTGCAGGTTCCCAGTCTTTCCCAGCACAGCCTGATGTCTCTGCAGAACAGATTTCTCTAAAAGGAACTTTTCTTTTCTCTGCTTGACAAGTGAGTTTGCAGCTGCATCCCTTCCCTGGTCTGACTGACCCAGCCGGATGCGGGGGCCCGTCCCAGGCAGGAATGGTGATGTGTGGGGGTGGTGTGCAGCAACTGCATTTTGGTTGGGATAAAGAGGCTGGGAAATCATAGCCTGGCTGCCTGTGGAGAGATTAAGGGTGGATTCACATAAATGTACAGAGACAACTGCACTGCACACATGGGCTGCCGCCCCAGCTCCCAGAATATCCAGAGATATAAACATTTGTAGGGGTGCATCACCCCTTCCTAAAGAAGATATTTTAAATAAAGCCAAACCCATCCTGAAATTGCTGTTTCTGCACTGTGATTACACAAAGATGGCCAAGGTCAATCCTGACACTGGTGTTCAGATATTCAGTGAAAAGGACCCAGATTTTAGGGTTTGACCCAGGGACAGAAGCAATGATGGCTTGGAAAGACAGTGAAATACAGCTGGGTGAGGACCCCACACAAAAACCATCCACTCTGAAACTTGCCCTAGAAATGGAAAGAGGGTCCAATGCACAGGAACTCCCCTCAGCACTTTTTAATCTGCTCACAGAGAAGGAGACAAATTCTTACATCAAAGGAAGAATCTCTTTCAGATATGCCTTTTGCTTTCCAGTAGACAATGTGAATTTATCTCCCTTGGCAGGGCTTTCAAAGCTGAAACCCTCGTTATTTGTGCAAACTGGAAAGAGAAGCAGAGCAGACCCACTGAATCTCTCTTTGGAATAAACCCCTCCAGATCCTCTCCCTGAAGCCAGGTCAAACCCCTTTTTTTCCTCACATTTAATGAGTTTTTGTCCTGTGTGGTCCTGACACAAAGCAATCTTTCTTACTTGTACCATTGGAAAAACGCCCAACTATTCAGGTTACTCTCCTTTGTAAAACGATTTCTTTTTTTGGTGCATTTTTTGGGTCCAGATAATTAAAAGCAACTTGCCAATTTTGCTTCCTTATTTTCCTGGAAAGCTTCTGGTAATTCATTGTTTTGTATCACTCCATTTCTGCAACACCTGTGCCACACAAGCTCAAAATAAATGTTTTCAAAGTATTTATCCCCATCATATCTATTTATAATTTTTAATACTATCTTATATTTTCAGGTTTTAATTGTCTCCTAACAAACACAGGCCAAACTGGAAGTGACAGTGCCCTGTGCATCAAACACTGAACGCAAAATTCTTTCAAAGGCTTTTCAATGTAATGAGGGAAATAAAAACATCTCAAACTGAGATGTAGCTACATCATGTCTTTTCCTTTTGCCTCTGGTTCACTAGCACAGCAATTTTTGTATTTTTGTAAGATTTTTGGCTCTGCTTCACAGATTTCTCACTATGGTCTTTTGGGTGTTTTTTGGTGCTTTTTTTAATGACACTTCACCATCTTGTACCAGGATGTTTTTTAATGCATTGACTTCCTGCCAGAACCAGCATCTGCACCTATTTTTTATTTTCTTTCTCTTGAAAAGAAAGAAAAAGTCCCAAGGAAGGGTGCAGGACCATACTGGGACTTATGAACATCTTTGCTTGCACAGTTTCATGCTGTGATTAACCTCATTCAGCAGTAGAGGTATTTAATGTCTTTGTCTAATCCAGAAATCTGCTCAGGGTATTTGGACCCTGAATTGGGCTGGAAAAGAGTATTTCACTCACCCAGAAGACTGTGTCTGCATCATCCCTGATGTATCAGTCTGGCCACCTGTCAGGGAAGAAGCTTCTTGTGTGCTTGGTGTTAGCACACACTCCTCAAAAGAGTGGGCAACTTTGTCACAGGAGCCTCAGATCATAACTGGAGTCCACAGTGGACACACACCCATTATTTCTGTGAGACACAATGGATTTTGGATACATAGGCCAGGCTGGATGGGGCTTAGAGCAACCTGGGATAGTGGAAGGTGTCCCTGTCCATGGCAGGGGCTTGGAATAACATGATTTTTAAGGTCTCTTCCAACCCAAACCACTCTGTGATTCTACGATCCTATGTATTTTAGGAAACTAATTTTGGTCAGGGATTGTCCCATGTTTCTCCAGAGCCTGCACTGTTATTTAAGGAGAACTAGTGTTTTCTCCTCACTCTTCTGCAGCACTGGACATTTCCTCTCAGACTGAGCAAATAGGAACTGCAAAAAGACGCCTGACTTCCAGATAATTCATTTTAGACACCCCAACAGCACGAGCCCAACTCTGGTCCACAGCCCTCAGGTGCCTCCTCCTTGCCTGAAATCCTCCCAGGAAGTCTGCAGGAATCTCTGCCCCTCTGAGCACCTGTCCCATCTCACATTTTACAAGGAACAGCACCAGGGATATCTCAGCCTTTTCCACACCCTTGCATCTCCATGTTTATTCTGCTAAATAAAACAACATCATTATATATTAAAAGCAGAAATATTTTTTTTGCACAGCAAAAGCTGGCAAACCCACAGCTTCTGCCTTCATGCTCTGCTCCATCAGTTTTTGCTGCCATGGCTTCACCACAATCACCCCCAATTTGTTTGTGTTTCCATCACTCTCGGGTGCCACATCTGTGCCATCTCTTGTCAACACCATCCCAGCTCCAGCTTCTATGTCTCTCCCACACCCACTGCCTCTGGACTGCAGCCACCTCCTTAAATAAACTCTGATATATCATTTCCTCTTCTTCAGTCATACTCAATTTAAAACTACACTTCTATTTGAATTAAGAAGCTGTGGCTCCAGTTGGGCTTAAAGTCTTCTTCCCATTTAGAGTCTGGTGTCCCATTCTCACTGTCAGAGCTTCAGACCAGCTCCTGAGAGACCTTCCACCTCTTCAGATCTTTCCACTCCACTCACCATTTAACTCACACCAACTTTATCATTTATCCACCAGTTTCTCTCTGTGCTTCTGGTCTTAGTTACCTCCCTGACTGGGAGGGATATAGGACACACAGTGAGTAGAGGAATGAAATACAAAACCCAGAGAAAATTCATTTTAGCCCAAGGTGCAGAAAATCAAGGTTTTTGAGATGGGTGTTTGTTTTGTTGTTTTAGTTTTTAATTTAGTTTCTGGTTTGGTTTGGTTTTTATTCATACCACCATTTGGTTGCTTAAGCAAACCTTCATGAGTTCATCCTCACACTGTGTGAAAAGCCAAGTCATGAACAAGCAGACAATATCTGCTTCACCTCAGCATCACTGTCCCAGCTCAGCTAAGCAGTGCAGATCACAGGGAACGTGCTGTCCCTCCTGCACACACCATAGGCCAGAGAAAAGCTCATTCACACACTCAGATGTCCAGGTACACTCACAAAACCACACACAGGGACACACTAAAGGCCCCTCCCTTGTCCTCTTTACGCAAACAAACCAACTCCTGACACCCAGCTTCAGCAATTCACTCTCCTACCTGCTCCATATACATTTGCATATGGACTATTCACCCCAGGCCCCCTTCATAAACAGCAGAAAGAAAGAGACCTGCTGGGTTTTCAATTTCCATTATCTCCATGTCGCTGACTAAAATGGGTCAAATGCCTGGTGACCTCAAATGCCTCTTCCCCCCCATGGCTGATGGAAGACAGGCAGCTGGTTCAGGTGGAGGTGTCTGTCTGGCATTCCAGCTTCTGAGGTAAGAGGGGATGGCTCCCAGACAGGCAGACGTTGAGTAAATTCAGAGATCAGCTTATGGGTCTTTTTTCTGCATCAAAACCCACATGAACTAACACATGTGCTGCAGATAAAGACAAATAAGCTGGGGGCAGGATGGTTTACAGCTTTGCCTAAGTACAACAGACTGAATCAAAATGCGCTGAAACTTTTATTTCCTCTCTATGGGGCTTGAATCTGGTTATAAATAAGGCAGAAGGACAGTGCTAATGATTAAGAACTGGAAAAACTGACAGAAGCCATGTAATTGAATTTTCTAACTAAGAGATTCAGTAAAAGCACCATCCTTTCCAATTTCACTAGACAGTACATTGCAGAGAATTGCTTGGCTTTGATGGGGGGACAGGGAGAAAAAGAGCTGTTTTCAGGAGTTCTTTACTTACTTATACAATGTTTAAATTGTTTTAATAACCATGTCTGCAGCTGTCCTGACACCCTCCCCTTGCACGAGGAGGAGGAGGGACAGGAGACCTGAGAACGGAAGCTGAAGGATGCACGTTCTTTACTATTTCACCATTGTTATAAAGCAAAACATAAATAGCAAGGGTGTAAGGGTCCCTTACTGTAAGGCTGGGAGGGGAAAACCTGAGTAAATTCAGTTCTCAGCACGTGCACCGTCCTTCAAGACAGTGACTCCCACAACTGCACTTGTCTCTGTTTTCTGTGGATAAGAAGGGCACAACCGTGTCCAAACCCCACTCACAAGCCAGAACAGATCTCTATAAGCCTCAGCTGCTCTTTGTGCTATTTCTGTTCTTGACATATCAGCCCCAAAATGCCTCCCCTTTCGCTCAGATTCTCCTCCCATCTCACCTATTCCTGACTTTTGCTGCTGATTTATGTGAGAAAGAGGAGCAGCCTCGCCAGCACAAAGAAACCCCACAGCAAAGTCAAACGACCACATCAAAAACCTCCTTGGATGAAAACGCTGGGACCCAAGTGAAAAATTAATCATGTGTAAGTTTAGTTTTGAAACAAAACAGAAGTTAAATTTCTGCTCCCAGCGCACTCACAAAAGTCTGGAGTCAGATTCCCGGGGATTTAAGGCAGCAGGTGACTTCAGAGCATGGCCCCTTTGGGAATGTGACAGTGATCCTGCTGCTGGCTGAGGTGTCACAGAGTATCCCTGGGGATTGTTCTCTTCTCTTTACAAAATCATAGTGTCATTAAAAGACCAAGCTGAATTAAGATTTCACTTATACCAAGGCAAAGCTGCAACAAGCCTGCACAGTTCAGGAGAGTGACTCCAGCCTTACATGAGTGTGTTTGATGTCTTTCCCCACCCCTGGAAATGTTCAAGGCCAGAATCTGAGCAACCTGGTCCGGTCAAGGTGTCCCTGCCCATGGCAGGGGATTTGGAAAAAGATAATCTTTAAAGTGCCTTCCAACCCAAACCATTCTGTGATTCAGTGATTGTGGAACAATCCTGTTGCCACTCTCTAGAAATTCTCTCTTTTACTTTTTTTTTTTTTGTTAAAAATTAAAATTAAGCCTACATGTTTGGGCAGTTTCTATAGAATACAGGTTAAATCTGGCCTCTCAAACAAAGTAATTTACCCCAAATAAGGCAACTGCTGTTGTGTGTTTGATCCCTAGGAAAGAACTAGGTACAAAGTGGTGAGTTACTGCATCAATGAGGACAGACAGACAAAATATTCCCCTACTAAACCCAAGAAAGCCCTTGCTGTAAGTGCAAAGTTAGAACTGATGTCAAAAGTGTTGTTTTCTTACAAAAAAACCCCAGAAAAACTACACAAAACAAGTCAGCCAAAGCCCTGCAGCCAGTCTGATTTGAGAATCCTCTTTGACCCTCAGTCCCTGCATCCCTGAGATGAGCAACCCCAAATCCACACTATCAGCAAATGTGTGCATTTACAGTAGTGTGGCAGCCCTTCTGCTTATTGGGATGGACTGTGTTTATTTGCTTTTCCAGAATCATGTGGTGCAATGACATTTGAGGTGGGAATTGCAGTTTCTGGCCTGGGTGGGTGAAATATCCCAGTGTGACAACAGAAGAGGAATCTGTGCTTGATGTAGAGCTGCTTTTTGGGGTTTGAGCTGTCTGCTGTACTGTTCCTATCTTTCAAACACCTCATACTTCCCAGAATCAAAGAATGGTTTGGGTTGGAAGGGACCTTAAAGATCATTTGTCATGGGGAGGGACACTTTCCACTACACCAGGTTGCTCATGTACATCACACTGATCCCCCTCTACTGCTCCATCAGCCTTAACTTCACCACCAGGGCCCTTCAGTACAACATGCCAGCCCTAAACACAGCTGAATCTGCACCTTAAACCTTCACCCTACTGCAAGAGAGAGGCCTGTAGCAGGTGTCCCCAGCCCCACACACCCCTCTCACCTGTCTATCTTGTACCCACCTGGTTGTAACCAGCACCTTTTCCTCAGTTTTTATTTTTTCTCTTCAGGTGTTTTCCTGCCTCAGACTGCTGTCCTGATTGAGTCTGAGGTCTAACCCACCTCCTCAGCTCAGGGATCCACTTCTGCAGCAACACTCACATCTGCTCCCACATTCCTACCAGTGTCTGGGTTGACCTTTTCAAACCACCTTCAAACATCATTTTTCTGCTTTTCTAAATGATAAAACCTTCCATGTGAAGCAGTGCATTCTGTTGGCATAGAAAATTCTGATAAACATATCTGATAAAGAATCATTTCTTCAACTAGAAAATGCACGTATTTTCTGAAGAAAAGGGATGGGTTTTGCTGTAGGGTCTGAAATATTTTGATAAAGCTAACCTATCATGATGACTTATGGAAACTATCATAAAGTTCCCACATATCCTCATTCCTCCTGCCAACCAGGTTTATCCACAGATCCACATCTTCCACAAACACCATGGCCATGGATGCTGGGGGATGGGGCCAACACCTTCCTTCACCACATGAAGAAGCCATGTTGCACCTTGGAAGGCCAGGAAACAACTGAATGGAAATGCAGGTATCATCTTTAACTAAATTCCTACAACACAAAATAACAGCGTTCAGAATCAAAACATCCTTGTTGTGGAACAAAGTATTTCTGTGAAAGAACTTAAAAACCCTGAGCATCTTCTGTGTTTTGGAAAGGGAAACACCTTTATTTCTCTTGTCCTCTAAAGTCGTGTGAATCTGTAAACCCTGATGCTTCCATCTTAGATCCTGCTGTTTTAACATCTTACCTGCGAGCACATCACTCTACCCAGGAAGAGATGTAATCTTGCTACACACAAAGCTGCAAGACTTCCTCCTTCCTTCCATCTCCTTTCATCTCTTCTACTTCCATATGTACCATGGTTTTGGTACTTTTGCTTTCACCCATTCTTATATACATCGTGTATAAGAATGTATATATATATATATAGGATCAACTTGTCTTTCTGCATTCATCTTCTTTCTCATCCTCTGCTACAGACAAGGCAGTTGTAATTATGGAGACAGTCCTCCCACTGCCATGTTTGCTGATAATGATGATGTGCAAAATACGAAAGTTTTTAATATCATCTTTGGATTCCTTTACATATCATGGAAGATGTTCCAACTTCCTCCCAGGGATCTCACATCAAATACTTTCCTTGAACTGTCCGTGGTCTGACAATCCTGAATGAAAATTGAATTTTTTCATCATTGCAGGTGCCTTGTCTATGCCAGGAGATGATACTTTGGTAAATCAATACATATTTCTCATTTAAAAAACCCTGGCAGTGTCCAAGGCTGGGCTGGTTGGGGCTTGGAACAACCTGGGATAGTGGAAGGTGTCCCTGCTCATGGCAAGGGGGTGGAACTGGATGATCTTTAAGGTCCCCAACAATTCCATGATCTAGGATTCTAAGATAATCAGGCTGAGTATGATATGTGGATGGCCACAAGATCCATAACCTCCCTGTTCTCACTCGTTTATCAACTGGAAATTTTTTTGTCCTTTAGGGTTGGTATTTCCTGTGCACGTGCTCTGACTATTTTGTGTCTCCTGCAGATAAGTGGAACATTTGTACTTGGCAATGATAAGGAAAAGGAGATACAAGTCTTCTGAATGAATGCCAAGCAAATTAAAAGACATAATAATTAAGGCAGTTGATTACTGAGAAGAAATCCAGCCCAAAATGGATCAAATATGAAGTGGAAATGACCATTTACAAAAAAAAACCTTGAAAGATGTCATGTACAGCTTATCCCCCATGCATCTCATGGGCCTTTATGGCTCAGATAAATATCAAGTCACTTGAAAGATAACTGAGCCCTACATCCTCACCACACCTGGCACAGTTTTGTGAAAGTTGCACCATTTTCTCTTCATCTCTCCCTGGGTACATCCTTTAAACCCGTACACTTACTCCACTCAGCATTTCTTCCCAAAAGGAGCAAACACAGACCATGTTCTTACACACAGGTGGAAATAGAAACACCCCCAAATGGGATGGCACCATCCTGCCCCAGCAAACTGCTCTGAAGCAATGGTGTTATTAAAAGGTAAGCTATAAACCAGAGGAATTATCCATTGCTAAGATGGCTGGGAGTAATTTGAAAAGGAATTTGAGTTCCTTCCACTCACTGTCAAAGTCAATACATGTTATCTCTGCTGCTGGATGCGATCTGGTTGGTGGTGAGACACTAAAAACCTCCAACAGGCCTGATAAATAACAACATTAACACAAAGCAGCAACGACGCAGATCAATCACAAAATTGACACAAACAAGCCACGATACAATGAAAACACTTTGCAATTGGCTACAGAGAAGAGTTTGCAGTTTACTCTGCCTTTGCCAATGTTTTCCTCCCAACCAGGAGCCGGATGCAAGTGGAGGCAAACAGAGAACAACAGCATGGGATGGAAACAAACTGTCACTGAGTGTTTGCAGGCTGCTTCCAATGTCAATCACCACCACGATCCAGGGAACTGCTCTGTGTGAGAACAGGCACATGAGCAACCCTGTGAAGGGAGCTCTGCATGCACATCCAGCTGCAGGTACCTGCCACTCCAGGATCAAGGCTCTGGTTAATCCTATGCATCACTTTACACATACAGGTTTTGGATGTTCATGCTCCTGTATTGGCTTTCTCTTTTATTTTAAGAGTCACTTTTTCAAAGCTTAGGCAAAGAACAACGCTCTGCTTACACAGATCCTGGCTTCAGCAAAATAGGAAGCAATGGCAGAATTTGCAGCCAAGTGTTTTAACTTAGATCCACAAACATATACATAAAATGCCAGGAGCAGAGCAGCCCTCCTGACAAAGCCCTGGAAGGTGCTTTGTACTTCCCCTCCCTCCCAGGCTGCTGCAGAGCTCATGGCAATTAAACTCAGATAACAAGAGAAGAAACCCAAAAGCTGCCATCAGAAGCTATATCCACCCTATCACTTTCTTCAGAATAAAGTGGGAGGATATACAGAGACTGACCCGGAAAAGATCCCAAGGAGGAAATATAAAATCTTGGCACGTTGGGAAGCTAAGCTGCTTCTCTTGTTCCCTCCATCCCTCCTTCCTTGTCTCTCCCTCTAAGCCTTTCCTCTGAGCCCTCCACCTCTGATGGAAAAGTGAGCCACATGCTGCTTCAGTGAGAAGCTCTGAGTGTCAAACAAGAGGCTTTCTTTGAAAGTAAACACACTTGAGACAGAAAAAAAAGCTTGGTTAGCTCCACCCTGGCAGTGTAATAACGCTCTGCTCACACCTCTCCTAGGGGTGGAAAAAAAAAGAAAAGGTTACCCCAATGCAGCAGCGTGGCTACAAAACCAGCCTGGGCACAGAAGGCTGCTGAGCTACAGGAGGGAGGTTCAGGAGGGAGATCCCACTCTTCAATATGGCTTTAAAAAAAATTTCACAAAACAAATGTAAGAGTGAGGAGAAAGTCTAACTAAACTCTGCATTGTCTGTGCCAGTGAAACTGTGGCATCATCTTAAGGAAGGGAGACTTTCCAGTCCAAAACCTCTGCACAGGCTAAGCATCACTTGCTTTATTCATCACATGTCCTCACAGGGGTTGGCTAAAATGTCACGTGAGGAAAATGAGGGGTCCAGCACAGCTCAGGGAGCCTTGGCAAGTAAAGGCTGGTAGACACCAAAGTCTCATGTCCAGCCTAGACACCAAAAAAGAGACAGAGGCAACAACACGGAGCCCACCCGGGGATTCAGATTCAACTCTGATGTCAGGAGTTCAGGCAGTGGCAGCTCAGCACGTCTGTGAACTCCAGGAAAGCAGCTGAGGAGGCCACCTGACACTTCAGCTGAATTCAGCCCTGCTCCACCACAACCAGGTACAAGAAACCCCTTGGAGCAGGTGCTCTTTGCTGGTCCCTCAATCGACTCCTAAAGCACATTTCCCAGAAACTCAGAGTGCCTGGTGGCCTCAACAGGGATGTGAAGTCCTTTCTTCAATTATAAAGAAGGACAGAAAAAGAAATATAAAGAGCACACATCCAGGGCCTCAAGGACTTCACTGTTCAAAAATACAAAAGTTCAAACATTGCCCTTTTCACTGCAAATAGTTCTGCTTCTCCGCCCGCCTTTTTCTTTTTTTAATAGCAAGTTCAGTGAAACTTTATCTCTTCCTGCCCTAGTAACCCTACTAAATAATCTGCTGTTAGCATGACTCAATTGAGTGGCTTTCAGCTGCTGAAGTCGGTTTTTTTTGCTACTGTTCTTTCATCGGTGGAAATTTAAAGAAAAAAAAATAGCCTGTAAAAAGCTTTCGCCCTCCAAAAAGTATCACATTACTGGAGATTGAAGAACAGATGAGAAGTCGGTCACTTGCCGTGTAGTTGCAATTAAAAAGGATCCGATGACACCCAAGAGTTTGACTTCATTAGAGCTCAACGAGCACGGGGAACTCGGCCGGGCTGGGGTTGGAGCCCCCTCCTTCGAGAGGAAACAGCTCAGGCTGCGGAGCGCAGGAGGGATGGAGGCAGCTCCCTTCTCTCTAACTGCCCCAATCTCCTTTCAAACTTACCGCAGCTCTTGTTTCCAGAGCATTACAAACTCCATCCAAAAGTGATATACTGAGCTGCCGAGATACATCATCGCATCTAAAACGCGACTTCTGTCTGGCTGTCTTACCACGTACTGCTGCAACCAAGAAACACCTACAAAACATCACCGAGCCCAGCAGGGGAAAGTATTTTCCCTCTGTATTTCCCCCAGTTTGTTCACTGTGTTGACTAACACTGTTTGTAGTCGGTTTTCATTGTGTTTCTCACTTTCCCCTTTTCTTTGTTGCATGAAGATGCACGGGGAGAAAACAACACTGCTTTTAAAGGCAGGAAAATGTGATGGCGAAACCACAAGCGCTCCCTAAAGACATCAGGTGTAGAAGCTGAAAGTACTTTAAACTCTTTTTTAAGGAAAAAAAATAAAATAAAACAACTCTCTTGAAAAAAGTCAAGTTGTGCGCTTTAAAACCCCGTAAGGGGAGAGCCGACGGCCGGAGCGGAGCGTCCAGGTACAGCGAAATGCCCACAGCACCAAGCAGCGCTCTCAGCTTTCCCGGTGCTGCTGCACAGGTTCTCCCTCCGGGGATCCCCCCCGCCCCGGACTCATCTCCCTGCAGCGGGACAGCGGGACAGCGGGACAGCGGGACAGCCTGCCCGGCCCT
>VZRZ01005130.1:777208-822326 GCA_013398175.1 Climacteris rufus | reverse complement strand
GTCCCGTGGGATGGGGCTGGCCGGGAGCTGAGCGTCGTGCCCGGTCCTGCACAGGACCCTGGCTCAGGGCTGGCTCCCGGGATCCCCGCTGCAGGCAGGGCAGCAGCGGTTGCAGTGAAACGCTCTCCCAAAAGAATGAAATAAGACAACTTGACTTCTTTTGCAAACTGCCTTGTTGTTGTGGCTGGCTGAGCGGTTTTGCTGAGGGGTGCAGAGGGAATATCTACAGAAATGTCTTTCCTTGTTCATGGCCATGGATGTTTCAAACAACTCTCTTCCCTGGCAGGTCCAACCTTGGATCAGGTTGTTGTGTGAAAGAAGGACGGGTGGTACCTGTTTGGTGCTTCCCTTTCACGGGTTGAGGGTGCCAAAAGTGGGTTTTGGCCAGGGTATCCCCTTCTCAGCTGCACAGGAATCATGATTTCCCCCTGTGCTGTAAGATAAGGTGTGATGCTGGGGTCATGGGCAGGTGGACCTGGCCCAGGAGCATGGGAGAGGAGCTGCAAGAAGGAAAGGAAATGCCAGAAATGTGGATGCCAATGGATTTTGGAGAAGGCAGTGGGAAATCCCCCATCCACCAGGGCCACACCAGCTCTGTGGGCTTTGCTGTTGCCGACAGATCAATATGATCACAGCTCTAGCAGGGAGACCTACAGATGTCCTTCACCCCCTGGTGTACCCACAGAAAGCACGAGGCCACTTTCAGGTACCTTCTGTGCTCCCAAAGGCTCCAGTAAAGACCTCAAACAGTGTTTCCCTAAAAAGTCCGTGTACCATTACAGGTGCAGAACATGACACCTGCCAGACCCGAAAATAATCTTTTGTTTGAGATGACCCAAATGAGGTATTTAGAAATTTTAAAGCCTGTGAGTGCTCACTTTGAACAGGCTGTTATGGTTCTTTGAATATTATTGCGATTATTTTGCCCTTGATGCTGATCTCTAAAATGTAAAGTATGCATTAAAATAAAGAAAAGGGAGGCAAGGCAAGGCAAAGTGAAAGGCTGCTAGGATTTTGGAAATCAGGGGAAATTAATTTCTTTCAAAGAGTGGTTCTTTCCTATTTTCTGGAACAATTAGAGCTGACTGTAATACCTACTCTTGTCACCAGCAGGAGAGGAAAAGACATTTCATGAGGCAGATGATTTTGCATTTTAATTGCTCACACACCATTAAGTTACACATCCATCCTTTCTGTCTGTGTCAGAGTCCATTATACTGCAGTGTTGATACTGCAAGCATACAGAATAGGATCTTTCACCCCAGTGAAGGTGAGCTGGAGATAATTAAAACCCCAGGTGTTCCCATCCCAAGCTTTAAGTTTTCAGGTCTACTGGCTGCTGATGCTGTTGCTAAAATTTGCACAGGGATATGATGCTTGGAGGACCATCATATACCCCTGCCTTTAGGATGGGTGAGTGCAAGCTTTGGGCATTGCTCTGGCACATCTGCCTAGCTGGGATGCAGCCCCATGGTCTCTCCCCCATTCCCTGACCCCATTGCCTCACCTACAGAGATCAGATCCCGTCCCTGGAAGTGTTGAAGGCCAGGTTGGATGGGGCTCTGAGTAAGCTGGTCTAGTGAAAGGTGTCTCTGCTCATGGCAGGAGGTTGGAATGAGATGATTTTTAAGGTCCTTTCCAACCCATCATTGTGCCTGTAGGAAATTTTGCAGATGTGTGCAAATATTTAGGTTCAGGATTAGTTTTCCCCGTATCATACACAGGATGGTGCATCAGGCCGCTTACCTCCAGTCTGGGAGAAGAAGGTTTGAGCCTGCATGCTTCCCCAGCAAAGCATTTTACTGTGCAACGACAAGATCTCACATCAGGAAAAGTCCTTGGTAAGACAAGCCAAGAATTCCAGCCCCTGCTGCAAGGGAAATCAACATGAGCCCTTTCTAAAGGGGCGTTCACCCACCTTGTCACTCCAAGCTGTGGTGACAACTCCACACCTGCCTGCCACAGCCTGTCCCAAAGTTGTCCCTCACCGCCTTCATGTGTAATTTAAACTTTTCTTGCTGAGATTTAAGCCCACGTTTTGCTATGGGATCACAGAATCACAGGATTGTTTGGATTGGAAAAGATCTTAAAGGTCATCAAGTCCACACACCCTGCAAAGATCAGGGACATCTTCAACTGAATCCTGTCTATCAGGGATACAGAGAACAGGTTTTCCACTTCTTTCCACTTCTTTTTTTTTCCACAGCAGCTTTATTTCATATTCAAAAGGGACGGCCCTGTGGTCTGGGAGGCAGCTGTCGTATTCATTACTCAGACACAGGATAATTACCCAGCTGACACAGAGTTTCCACTGAAACACACATCGACTGCTGGGCATTGTTATTATCATTTAACTTGACTTGTACAACTAATCAGGCATTGCCTTCTACAACAGACGAGGCCACTCCTGTGGGTGGAGGTATCTGAAAACCAAAAGCCCTCAAGGCTGCATCTTTCTGGTGGAAAATATCACCACAAGCCATGGTGTTTTCTTTCCTGTATTTGAAAACCACCCACATTTTCAGTAAGAAAAAAAACCCCAAAACTGATTGAGCGCTTTGCCTGGGCAGTGGGCCTTTCTGAAGAGTTTCATTCTCAAAATATTTAGGCTTTTTTTTTGTTGTTTTTTAAGGATAGTTGTTTGTAATTTAGTGTTAATTTAAAGGTTGTGTGTGGGAAAAATAACAAGGGCACATATTTAATAACTGTTGTGGAAGTAGATATAATATTCCTCTTTGTGCTTTGAATTAGTTGAAATGAATGAATTAATGCATTTGAAAAATAAAGAAGGAAATATAGCAGGTTAGGTTATTTCCAGATTTTGGGTATTTTTGGCTTTTACTTTTCCCTAATAAAGATTTCCATTTCTGCCCCAAGTGTGCACTGTGTGTTAACATGAGATTTACATTTCAGTCGCTTCTAGAAGTCATAGAAAAAAAGGGCTTAGAAAGGAGCAGAGAGGTCACTTCATCCCTTCTGTCATACAGTGGGTCCAACACCTCCCAAACCATCCATTCCCATGAGGTGTCTGTCCAGCTGGTGGTCACACACATCCAGCTTGGGAGTCCCCTGGCCTCCCCAGAAGAGGACAGGAAATGCTGTGAGCAAATCCAAACGCTTGCAAAATGCTGTGTGACAGGGCACATCTCCCAGACTTCACCAGAAAACATTGTGTAACTATGGGAGAGTCTTTCTACAGGGTCCAGACTGGTTTTACTTCCTTGGAACTCCTTGACTGGAGATATGTGTTATCCCTTTCAAGTTATAAAGAGAAATAAATCAACTGTGGTGCTGGTCCTATCAGTGGTGGTGTTAAAGCATACTTCAACAGTTGTTAGTCTCATGCTAAAGATCATCCAAACATATGGTGCTGAATGTGTTCCCAGTCCATAAAATTGGCTCAGCTGTGATTTTATAAAGTTTCAAAGCTTTTTCTCAGCCCCTGTTCAGTCAGTTTGGGCTCAATACTGTGGCTTGTCAACAGTATTCAAAATAATAAATTTAAGCAGGTGTATAAAATGCATTCTAGGGCTCAGGCTGAGGGAGGCAAAGCCACTGCCTGCATTCACCTGCTGGTTCCCACACTTTGCCTTGCTCCTGCCTGTCTCCTGCCTGCCCACTCCAGGTTACGGCTTCCTCACTTTGCTGACTCAACCATCACCCCATCGTGCTCTCAGCCAGAGCAACAAAACAGTTTGGATGTAAGAAGCACAAGCAAAGCAAAACTGAAAAAGGAGAAAACAAAAACAAAACAAAAAAATAACAAAAAAGAAAGGGGTTGCCTTTTGCCTGTAAGAGGCATCATTTTCACAGGAAATGGCCACATGAAGCCTGAGTGTTCAGAGTGGTGGTGGGGAATGGGTGGGGAGGATGGTGGAGGGGTGGGAGTAGGTGAAAACTTCCCCATGTCCAAAACATTCATGGTGTGTGAGCACACACTCCAGCTGACACTGCAGGAGAGGTGAGCTGCTTTGAAAGTGCCGGAAAAATGCAAAGTCACTTGTGGTGAAAACTCCTCTCCTGTCGTGGAGAACAGTCTCCCACTGCTTGTGTGAAAGGAATACCGCCTGCACTGACTTCTGCACTGAAACATCATCCCTAGTATTTGTCTCTGAAATGGGCACCATAGAAGGACAACTCCAAGCTTGGAGTGGGCTGTTGACCACCCTTGAAGACAAAGTGCCTGGGCTGAGTGTTGCAGGACCATTCCTGGCTCTTTTGATGAGCTAATGGCATGGGGAAGTTTTACCTCTCTGCAACCTCCCCATGGGCAGGTGAGAGCCAAATATGATCTGTGAAGGTGCTTGTTTTATTTCTCTGAATTCTCCCTGTGTTTCTCACCTGAGCTTGCCTGCTGATTCTTGTGAAGTGGCCTGTTCACTAGAAACAAGGGCACCAGCAGACAGTGTTGTCTCCCAGTGAAATTTTGCTAATAACAAATTATTCAGCTGGGTGCTGCGGTGTGCTCGCTCCTTCTAAGTTTCCCAGAAATCAGCGTTCTCTGCTTCAGGGTTAATGTAAATCAGGGTGAGTAGAGGCTGCTGACAGTAACATTTCAGCCCTGACCTCTGTGTGGTGAATATTTTGGGTGAGGAGTGGGTTTGCTGGCTTGCTTTCTCTTAGTGGTTAATCTGAAAGGTCAAAGTGTTTTCTCAGTGCTATGAAAATGCCTGATGTGAGTGCGTTTACCATCAGGGCTGGCTAATGGAAACATATCAGGGTCTGGTGAAAGGGGAACCATTGTTACATCATTCACACATATTTTAATCGATTCTGTGATTCTGCATTAATTGATTCTGTGTTGACAAGGTGGTGTTTGGTCATAGATTGGACTCAATGATCTCAGAGGTCTTTTACAACCTAATTGCTTCTGTGATTCTGTGATCCTTTTTGTTATGGATATAAAATTCTCCAAATGATGATTTCCACAGTAACCTCTGCTCCCTTGTAGACACTGGATATCCAGAATAGTTTTTTCAGCAAAAAAAGTTTTCCATTCAAAAAACTCAGCTTTGCAACACCTGGAAAAAGACTTAATGGACTCAATTTTCAGCAGCATGGAAAAGAACAAAATTAGATGGTGTCAGATGTGTCAGCTTCCCTTTGAAAACCAAGTGCCCTCAGGCCAGCTCTGGCAGCCAGGAGAGCTGCTCCTCAGAGGTAGATGCTCCAGAGTTCTCAACTAGGATCAGAAGCAGATACTTGGAGCAATGACTTGAGCAATTGCAGCTTCAGGAAAGTACCTGAAAGTCAGATAAGCAATGATTCTCTCACCCTGTCACTAGCCACAGTCAACTGATTATAACCCAGTTAGGTACCCAAGTGTCTGCAGCATTGCTAGCAGGAGTAGAAATGGGATTTCAGCAAAGGTGAAAATAAAAGGGACATCCCCGGGCATTTCATGGCTGGGGTGCTTACTGTTCATTATTATTTTCTTAGGAATGGCTGAACGCCACTGGATCAACCCCTTAGAAACATAACTCTGCTTGGTGTGACCCTCATGCCCACTGTGGCCAAGGGGTACAGCAGTGTGGACAGAAGCACTGAAAACTCCGCACTCCTTTTAGGAGACCAGAGGAGGAAAAAAAAGGAAAGAAATGAAGGACAGACAAGTAATGTAGGTGATGTGCAGTACCCTGTCTAAGCTGTGAAGTGTGAGAGGAGGCTCTGGCTGTGAGGGAGGCACAGGAAGAGCTCCCACAGAGCAAGGTGAGGACTTGGGGCAGCACACAGCGGGGACACTGGCCGTGGGCAGGTGTGAGCACAGCGGATGTTGCCTCACTCGGGTTGGTTTCGGGGATGCCGATGCTGCTGCTGCCCTCAGTACAGTGTGGAAATAACTGAGCTCAGATGAAACCAGCTCTTGTGGCTGCTCAGGGAGCTGCTCTGTGACAGTACAGAGGTGGGGGAAGAGCTGGTTCATTGCATCAAGGAGTCAATCACAATGTTTGGATATTGCCCTTATCACTAGAGCGGCAAAAATGCAACTTCGGGATAACCTGACAACTGGCTGGAAGTTCTCTGGACTCCTGGCACAAAATAAATCCTGGGCCACTTTATTGAGAGTTGGACTTGATGATATTGGAGGTCTTTTCCAGCCTTAATAATTCTCTGTCCCTCACTGCTCTGTTTGTGTGTTGGTAACAAAAGAAAGCCATGGTAGTATTTCATAACCTAGTCACATCTCTTTTTGGAGAAAGTCAGGACCTGACAGGTGAAAAGATCCCAGAGCATCTTTCCTGTAGGATATCTCCTAGCCATGCTCTAGAGGCCTCACACTTTTACCCCAAACATAGAGTTCTGAAGCATTCATTTATTATTAAAAGCAGGTCATCACTGTGTCAGCTCAGGCTGTTTTGTCTCTGGTGGATTTGAACACTTTGCTTTCTAGACAATGACAAACACGACTGTGTATGAATCATTTTTTACCTCCAGCTTTGTCTGATTCTTAGAGAGAGCTCTCAGAGAGGATTAGGTGGCTGGAAGCCTGCTCAGCAGTGCCTGCTAACGAGAACAGAAACAAAAGATGGAGAGGAAAAACAAAACTATAATCTGTTTTCTGCTTTCTGATCCCAAGTGGTTGATCCTATGATTTCCTTCAGGATACATAAAAAAACTTCAACCATGCCCTGAAATTAAATGACTGTATTATAGAGGGTCCCCCACAAAGGAGTTGAGTACAGCACTCCAGTTGTGCTTGAAGTCTATTTTGAAGGCTCAAGTGGGGCTTTGGTGATAAGAAGGCTTTGTGTTTTATCTTCCAGTACAGCCTTGCAGGTTTGGACTTAATCTGGGTGTTGTGTAAGGCATCAAGGTGCTGTAACACTAAATGTAACAATTGAAACCAGCAATTATTTTCATTGATGACTTTGCTTTGCACTCAAATGCTCTTATAATTTCTGAGCACTCTTCTGTGCACAGTAGCATTAGTCAAAAGTCCTTTTCCAGGTGAGGGAGTACAGGGCTCCATTTATTAGCAACAGAACAGAATTAATTCCCTCGAAGTCCCAGAGTGTGTCAGGCTGAAGAACCAGAGGAATCGTGCAGCCACAAAAATGATTTTGAAAGGTCACCACACATAACTGAGTCAGGTTCTACCCACCAACCCTGGGAAAGGCAGGGGTTTGTTTAATATTCATCATGGGCTTTCCCTGAAAGTCAGCGAATGTTTAAAAATGTCACTGCACAGACTCCTAATTCCTGTTATTTCTTAGGCCATTGCATGTTCAGTAATGGGAAACCAGCTCCATATTGCAATTGGGAGGTCATGAGGTGCACAGGGCCCCGACTTTTTGTAATGTCAGTACACTTAGCATTGGATATGAAGACCATGCTATTTTTGTAATTTCATTCCAGCAGTGTCCCTTCCTTCCTCCGGTTCTTTTTGGTTTGAATCTTTTAGCTCTTTGGGAAAGCAATTTTCACTCCTACAGGTCTGAACACATCCTAGCAGGATAGCTGTTCACTGTGGCCTATATCAAGGTGCTGGTGAAATATGAATGCTAAATAACTGTGATGCTAAGGCAGTATATATTCCCTTTAGGAATGATGTCTTTGTCTTTTGAAATTCATATAGAATTTCACTTCCATGAAGAACTGCCAGTCTAATTCAGATTCAACTTGTTGAGAAGGCGAAGTCAAAGAGGCAGCTCTTTGTAAGTCAGTCAAAGTTCATTGCCTTGAGCAGATTTGTGCTCACTTAAACTACAGCAGGCACATCTCCAATAATTTTACAAGTCTGGATCAAGAGGAATACTTGTATGAGTTTAGTTCAGTGTCAGTGGAAGGGGTTGTTTTTTTTGAGTCTGGGGACAGAAGGAATATGCTGGAACCAAAAGCTACATGGACTGGTCTGTGTTTGAAGTTTACTAAGAGAACAAGTTAAGAGCTTAATTGAAGAGTAAGAGCTTAATTTCAGAGTTAAGGTTAAGAGTTTAATTTAAGAGTAAAACCCATGATTTTTAAGAGCCAGAGAGTTGAATATTGAAACCATTGTGTGTTAATCTAGAGGCAATCAGACAACAAACCCCAAGATATTTATGCGTACAAATCCATATTCATACATAGTATAATTTAGGCTGGAGAAACACTTTTTAGATCATCGAGTCCTACTGTAAACCTAACCCTGCCAAGTCATATCCATGTATGCTCTGCAGAAATGTGCAGATGCAGGTGTGTAGCAGGGGCATAATCTACATAGGATATCAGAAGATCCTACAAATATACACCCCCAGACAGCCCAGGGTACGACCACAGGTGCCTGCATCTAAAACGAAGGAGAGGGCCTCGTCACCTGAAGCAGCAGGGCAAGCAGGAGGTGACAACAAGATAGAGATATAAAAAGAGATGCCCAGATGACAAAATTGAGCTGCAGGAACAGAACAGTCTTGTGTCCCATCTGCCCATGTGAGTATTTATGCATGTGTATATTTGTATTCCCCACCACTCTCACCATCAGTTTTGCAAATGTTCTCATTGCATTTGCCCAGCTCTTGGAAGCAAGGGGACATGCTGTACCATGCCAGTGACATAACTGAGCCAAGGAAGCTGTTCCAGTCTGTGATTCCCATACAGCCATTTCTCCCCCTCTAACGTGAAAGAATTGTGGAAGTGGATGGACTGACTCTTCCATTCTTGAACCTTTGATCCAGTGCCTCAGCACTGTGTCTGAGTCACCTCCAGTCCCTCAGCTGAGAAGACTGGTGGACATGAGGGAAGATGAGAAGAATTGCAGAGATGGGCACAGCCATGTGCTGCCAGAGACAATGTAGGAGATGTTTCAGAGGGCGAGGGTCTGCTTTTGGGGAGATAATCTAGAAGATGTGGAGGTCTGCCAACTATACAAGATCAAAAGGATTGACAACGATAGCTGTATTCCAGGCTGGAGTTGCACAGCTATTTTCTTGCCATTTAAACAAAGTTGATGTAATTCTGCTTTTGCTGTTCCTGCTGAGGACTGTGGGGCTGTGGAGGAGGTGTCTGCTCCTGTCTATTCTGCTCAAGTGTCTGCAAACATGGAATAGTTTGGGTTGGAAGGGACATTAAACACCACCCAGTTCCAGCTCCCTGCCATGGGCAGGGACACTTTCCACTAGACCAGGGTGCTCCAAGCCCCGTCCAACCTGGCCTTAAACACTTCCAGGGATAGGACAGCCACAGCTTCTCTGGGCAACCTCTGCCAGGGCCTCACCACCCTCACAGCAAGGAATTTCTGCCTCATATCCAATCTAAATGTACCCTCTTTCAGTTTGAAGCCCTTGTCCCTTGTTCTATCACTACAAGCCCTTGTAAAAAGTCCATCTCCAGCTCTCTTTTGCACTGTACACCCCAGGTTCCTTGCAGTAGAGGTGGCACTGTCTCTCCAGCTGACTAAAGAGAGGGCTGTCAGCTATGTGTTGGAGGAGTCATGCCACTAACTCACACTGCCAAGCCATTCAGCAGCCACAGCCTGGATGTGACCTTTCTCCTCCAGCCTAAACCTTAAGGCATCACTTTTATTATTGCACAGGTTTGTTTGCCTGCTCTTCATCAGGCTGCTCTACTGAGCCCACTAGCAGGAGTTTGTACCCCTTGCTGAAATAACATGCAACCTCCCTGTGACCAGTTTGTCCCCTTTGGGCAGGGCCTGGTTGGTTTTTTTGGGGTAGGACCTGGTTTGTGCAATATCTGCAGTGCAAAGGGAGAAAGGGGAAGTGATCACTTGTGACCCAGCACTGGGCACTATAATAAGCAGAAGATGATGACACGTGTGAGGCTGAAAGGAAGGCAGGAAGTGCTTGTTTGGAGATGAGTAGGTTTGATTCTAATTCATGTGACCTATGACCATGTCAGCCTGAGGGCAGGCAGTGGCATCCTAGACTGGTGAGCACACTGAAAACCAGAGCAGCAGAGAGAGGGATAACCAGGAAATCTCCATCCAACCTGCCAGAGGTGCAGTCATGTGTCAATCAATCTTCCAAAGCAGTTCAGTGATCAAACTGTAGACCACAGGAAAACCAAAGGGATAATTTTCATATATTTGTTGTGTGTGTGACTTTCACTTTGAAACCTTCTGTGCTCAGTTTGGCAGAAAGAGAAGAACAGAGGACCCACCACTCAGCCCAGTGGGGCAGATGAAGTGAAAAGCCAAGGTCATCACCTGCAAATTAAAAGGGATTTAATGACTGCCTCCTGGTGGAGAGTGTGTAAGACATTTTGTCAGTATTTTCAGGGTGCCACCCAACAGCATAATTATGAAATCACAGAATGGTTTGGGTTAGAAGGGACCTTAAAGATCACCCAGTTCCAGTCTCCTGCTTTGGGCAGGAACACCTTTCACTAGACCAGGTTGCTTAGGGCCCTATCCAACCAACCATCATCTACATGCTTGCTTCTGGTAGGTGCCTCAGAGTTTATAGTAATTCAGGCAACATCCTTGACATTAGTCAGAAGTAGTTATCATGCAAGGAGTTTCAGTTTCGCTGAGATCGCTTTATCGGAATACAAATCTGAACCCTCTGAACCCTCTGCACGTCCTCAGACACAGCTCAGGACACAAAAATACCTTACCACTTAATCATGTTTTTCTCAGATTTTTTTTTTTCACTGACAGTTTGTTGGTTTATTGCTTCCTAGGGGACAGGGTTTGCCTTTTGCTGTCATGGATTTGAGGGTCAACATAGTCATCAGGGTCACTGGCATATGTGAACAGTCCCCAGCTCCAAAGAGGAATCTCATCCTGAAAGAATATTTTTTACCATCTGTATCACTAACTGCAAAGCTGGCAGCTGCTGAAGCTGGACATGAAAGCCCACAGGTTTCCTGCAAGTAGATTGGATCTAAAAATATCCACATGATCCCAGCAGTAGTAACCTGGTTTTAGTCACTCCCAGGTGCAGATGCTTGAAAGAGATCCTCAAACTCTTTCTGCTGGATACAGTACTATGTGAACTGTGCAGGAATTCACTATTATGAATAAAGTTGGGCTCCAGTATGGAGTGACATCCCAGAAGGTGCATAGGTGAAGCTCAAGGATTCAGATTTCATAATGATGGAAAACTCTTTGGAAAACTTTTGATCAAACCCTTGTTGTAAAATCTTCAGACTCCCACCCCCTGAAAACTTTGAGCAAACGAGCTGTCTCTTCTCCGAGCATGGAAAAGCCAACATTTCCAATGGAAATTTGTCATTGGAGCTTGTGGGAAGTTTCTTTGTTTGTATTCACCCAGATGGAAAAAAAAAAAAAAGGAATAAAGCTATTGATTTTTAAAGTAATCCTTTCTGTCAATACAAACCAAGCAGGTTTTGACTTCAAACAATTTATGGAGGTCTGCACACCTCATTTCAAGTATCATGCCACGATCCTGACTGCACGTTGCAAATTATTTAATTAGACACATTAATCCACTAAGTGATGGCAAAATGTTTAGTAATGATGTCTAACCAGGGCATTTCAAGGGAATTTTGTTGTTTAATTAGGACATAATTGATGATAGTGCAGAGAGTACCTGGTTATAAAAGGCTCCTGCATGTCTTTTGGGCTTGTACTGAGCTCAGTACAATGGCTTTTAAAAGCCCTGTTCAAATTAATTGCCATTATTATGGTAGATGGATTTAAGAGTGGCAATTATTCACCAAAAAAAAAAAAAAGGAATATGTAACATTGCTTTAGATCTGGCTAATTAGATGTAGGGATAATAAAATGCACCTGGAAGGAGTGGAAAGGTGGTGAATTAACCAGCTGGCATGGAATTAGCCACAGTGATGGTATTGACTGAGGAATCAGCTCCATGGGGCACCTTGGACATGGAACTGTTGAGGCTTCATCTTTCTGCTGCTGTTAATGTAGCTCTGATTTAGGAACAGGAGTACTCATGTGGATGTGGGCTGTGGAATCCAGATCAGTCCCTGGTGCTGAGCTCCATGGCTCTGTAATGGCTGAGATGTCAAAGCCAAGGTCATCTTTTAGTCATTTCCACCATGGAGATGATTTTGGGTGAGCTAAGCCCCCTCAAAGTCAGTGCCTGCTCCTTTATGGACTTTCAGGGAAGGTCCTGTCAATCCCTTAATTCTGGAGATTTGGGAAAGGAAGGAGCATCCTGGTGGGCAGAGCCACAGCATTTAACTGCCAAGAGGAAAAATACCTGTTGTGGGCTTTGCTGAGAACAAGGAACTCAGGTGATGCCATCTTTTCCTGCCAGAGTTCAGTGTCTTGGCTTCACTTCCACTCCATATCCTGGCAGAGCTCAGCCCCTGTTTGCTGCTGCCCTACACAATTTGCAAAGTCAGAATATATGGGAGTTGAACTGGGGCAGCATGAGCCTGGCATCAAAGAACACGTGGGAAAAGCAAGTATTTGTAGCAGTAACTCCAATCATCATTGTGACATTTTTGCAGCTTCTGATAATTCTACAGTTTTTCTAAAGAGGGAAGTTTGTCAGGCCTACCTTGTCTGGGTTGACTCAATGTGTGTTTTTTTCCTCCTCTAACTTTAGTTGTCTTCCTCTAAGAAGGCTGCTGGAGCTTCATGGTTGTCACTGGAGACCCAGTCAATAGTCAGTGGAATTTAAAGTGCAATTTAATTGACTGAATGTGGACATTTACTTCAGAATGGGATAACTGCACCATGAACAGCATTGATTGTCTGCCTCCTTGACATATGCAATCAAGCTTAATCCTCCTACCATACAATCTATTTCGCCATCTCGTTGTCTTTACCGCTAGGAAGACAATTTGTCCTTAACATGCAATCCAAATCCATCATGATAAGCCTCTGACATCTTATCCTGTGATGCAGACCTCTAAAAACCATGAATACCATTGAGACAACAGGTAAGAGATGATTGCCCACGGTCTTTTCTAGCACAAGAACACCAAACGATCATCAAAATATATGAAAGAAATTAGTTCAGACAAACATGCAGTGCAGCTCTTCATGCAGCATGCAAGATCTGTAATTAAGTTATGAAACCTCTCACTGGAGGATGCTGTGACCACTGAAGGCTTAGGCAGGTTCAAAAATCACTTATATAAATAGACAGACAAAAATCCACTGGGTTATTAAATTCCATTAGACCTTCTCTGGTGCAGAAAATCCTGGAAATACGAGTTCCTGGAAGCTGAAAATATCAAAGGAAATGTGTGTGTTTGGTTTATTATAATTTTCCTTAATTCATTAGTAAATCTCAGACACTGGATACCCTCTTGCCTGCACTGAATTTTCTTGCCTTAACAGCAAATTGCTCCAACTCAGTCTGCTTTACCTTGTAGGTGATGCTTTTTTAGTCTCTGACATATTCCTTGCCACTCTTTCCTATTCCATACCTTTCTTGAAGAGCAGGCTCCAGGCTGGACCTCATCCTCCATGGGTTCCAAAGGAATACCACAAACAACAGGTTTGCCTCACCTTCTGGGTGGGGTTTTTTCATGCTGATGAAGGGAGGAAAGAGCGGGATTTGGAGTCCTGTGAACTTTCCAGGTAAATCCATTCCTGGGAAGAAATGGTGTCCACCTCTAGTTGTCCTCACCACATTATCATCCCATCTCTGGTAAATGTGGCCCATGTACAGTGACAGAAATGTCACTTGTGTGGTGAAAAGCCCAGTGGATGGGTACAGAATATCTGCAATTAATTCTTGCAGCTGAGAAAGACTCAATGTATGAACTCCTGATTGCTGAATTTTTCTGGTACCTGTGACTCCATGCCTGCCTTGCTTCCTGGGCTCATCAGAGACCCTGGGTATTGGGACATCAGTGTTTGTATTATTTCTATTTCTTTTTTGCAGTGTTTTATTCATCAAAATCCCAAGCCTGGAGCTCTTTACAGTTCATAAGGTGTAAGATCTAGACCCAAACTCAAATTTTTAAGCTTGGGGCTGTTTTCTAGAAATGAGACAGATGTTATTTGCATATACCATCTTGTATAAAAATGGTATGATCCTCTCAATTAGCATAGGTGTAATGAGGAACATTTATTTCAGGATACTATCTAATAATTCCCAGCTACATTTTATAGCAGATATTATGTTCCAGCAAATACCCTCTATAGAAGCATTGCCTTCCGGTGCTTCTGAAATCCTTTAGTGGGTGGAATCTGATTATGAGGAAAAAATATGTAAAATATGCAAAGGTTAAAGCAGACAGTTGTTTTGAGGTATTTTCAGATCTGAACATCTTGATCTTTGTGATAATTTGTATTCAGACATGCTATGTTTGCTAAAGGAAAGCTTAAAATAAAAGTTAGTAAAATACTTTGCTTGAGGGACTTGCTGGCTGCCTGTGAAGTGCCAGACTGCTCTTTAACTTTCCCTGGGCATTTACAGGCTCATCACTTGCTGCATTGCACTGAAATGTCACATTCTGGGCAGAAAATGGAGATTATTTTGTGGTGCCTGGCCTTTGAGGGTGCCAGACTGTTGTTCTGTTGTAGGTGTCTGGTGCAATTTTAGATATGCTTGAGTTTCAGGCTGTCACTCTCAGTTTCCAGCCAATAATCCAGAAAAGCACAGCCTCACCTGAATGTCTCAGGTATCCTCAGGTGGTTCCAGGCATCTAAGTTGAGGTCAGTGAAAAAATCCCTGCCTCTTTCTCATGAGAATTCAATTTATTAATGATTGCTTTAGGAGCATTCCAGTGAAACAGAGAAATAAAGAAAGCAATTAAAATATGATCCATGTTCTTCATTGCAATTATCATCTCCAGGTGTTCCTCACACTGTGATTCTAGCCTGTCATCACTAGTTTTCAGAGTCTTGGAAGGGAATGATACAAACTCCCTCATACAAAGGCTCCCTGATGCTCATGGAATATGCAGGATATGGCTTGGGTTCGTAAGTATCTCACTCTTTCCAGTCTTACACCTGCAGTTAGAAATAAGTTTGTTTTCTCAGGTACAAACCGAAATCCTACAGCTCAGTTTTCCTGGAAGGCAAAAAATTAATTGACCAATTATCTGACATCCAAACAAAGCTCTTACCCACATCTGGTAAAGATAACATCCTGTCTTCTTCTGTGTTTTCACTCATGGTTTCTACCATGATCTTTCAGGATTATCCTACTCCCACATCCTAGCCAAGCACACTGTCTTCCTCATCTCCAAAAAATCAGCTGGCCTCCCCTCCACTCTAGGAAATGAATATTTGATTTTGGTGGGGGAATTGTTTTAGACAGGGTAAGCTGTGGGCCATCCAGGTGCTAGCAGAGGACACAAGAGCGGCCAAAAGGGTTTTTTTGGGGCTGTTCTCTGTAGCCACCTGCTGCACCACTGTCCCATGGAAGCAGAGATGGCAATTGTACAGGTTAAGGTGTTGGACAGAGGGATGGTGTGGGGGATAAAGCATCCAGCTCAGGAAATCTGGAGTCTTCTTCCCTTTGACAGCACAGAATGTGATCCCTGCCTCAGTTTCCCCCTTTCCCACAGAAGGGGAATGTGTCGCTGGGGTGGGTTATTTCAGGGCTGACAGTTTAAGGACGAAAGAAGTCATTCCATGAATTTGTAGGGGACTGGTTTCTTTCACCCCCTTGCAGGGCTTAAGGAGCAGCACAGAGGTTTTGCCTGTGTGGATTCTCCAAGGTCTGATAAGGATTGTGTTTGCAGCTACAGCCTTTGTAGGTGGGGATGGGTCCCCATCTTCTGCTGTGACTTTCTGTGCAATGTGAAATACTTAGAGCCCTCAGTCTGATGTTCAAACTGACCCAAAGGTGTGGAGCAAGGGATATACACACCAGATATGATTCCATGAGCCCCATTTCTATGTGGAATGAGGCTGAGGTCTGAATCCAAGCATGTGCTCCAGAGGAACTATTACTCTGTGAGTCTGGGACACAACAGAGATGTGTTCCTCAGCCATGTCCAACACTGAAATAAATCCCAGAGGTGACTTTGCAGGCCAGGGAAAATCAGATCAAACTGAGAAATTAAACACTGATTGTAATGAATTATTGTAATGAGTTATTGTAATGAATTATTTCCATTGCTGAGGTATTACAGGTCCCCTTATTGGTTGAAATAAAAAACAGCTGCACAGGTTCATGGCCTTGTCTTGAGAAAGCAAAATGTTTTCATGGCCAAAATCAGCACATGTAGAAGTGGCTGCAAACACAGGAAAGTAACATTTAAAAAATAGTGATGGCTTGGAAGAAGGAGCTGGGAGTCAACTTCAACACCTAACAGTCTTTAGACCACAGGTAGGGGAATGAAAGGCATTATCTGCTGTAGACTGTCCTCACCTGTGCTTCCATGAAGATTTTTTTTTTTTTTATTTTAACAAGGATCTAGTCTCTTCCAGACAAGAGCTGAGGGTGTTGCTCTGTGGAGAAACACCTAAAAATGTTTATTAATACCTAATCAAACCGGGCAATGGGACTTTTCCTGGCTATGTCCACACTACATTTCACTTGGCCCCGGCTCTTCTCCATGACATGTCTTATGTTCCTGTGGTTCTGAGATGTCTCTTTAGGGTCTGGTTTTTGGGACAAGGTCACAACAATAAGGCTGCAGTGGTGCCCGATACACTTGTGCTCCACAGCAGGAACCTGTCAGCAAATGTTTTATCCCTTGGGATGTGGCATGAGGATAGAATGGTGGCCACAAAGCTGGCAAGCAGCAGACCATCCCTTGAGCTTATAACCTGCCCCTCTTTCATTTTACTGCATCTGCAGAGCCAGGAGAGATGATGTGGGTGTGCTCCTTGCAGTCTGTCTGTTTGATGTCAAACTAGAGAAAACCATTTAGGAGAAGGATAGAAGTGTGATAGACCCTTCTTGTACTCCTCAGCCACCTTTTCAGACTGAAAGTGAGTCCAGGGTTATTTTTTTTATCATCTTTGTCATCTTTCTCTGCACCTTTCTTGAGCTGTAAAGCAAAGCTCTCTCTTTCATGTTTTTTTACAAGTGAGTAAACACAAGACCTGAAAGACATATTTACAGAGAAATTCTCCTTAATGTATTATTCATCTGACTTTTTACTAGAAGTGTTTCTGTAGCCCTGATGTCCTGAGGACATCAGTAACACAAGGTGCGTAGAGAGAGGTAATGTTTTTATTAGAGCAATGGATAGATTTAAAGAGGTGAAAAAAAAAAACCACGGTTGTAGACATATTTCTTGGATTTGGCTGGGATAGAGTTATTTTCCTTTCTGTAGCTGGTACAGGGCTGGATTTTGAATTTAGGATGAGATGAGTTAATAACACACTGATGTTTTAGTTGTTGCTGAGCACTAAGTCAAGGACTTTTCAGCTTCTCACGCTGCCCTGGCAGTGAGGAGCCTGGGGGACACAAGGAATTTGGAGGGGACACAGCCAGGACAGGTGACCCAAACTGGCCAAAGAGACATTCCAGACCATACAGCATCAATCTGAACAGGAAAACTGGAGGGAGTTTTCCAGGGAATGGCAGCTGCTGCTGCATCAGTCAGTAAGTGGTGACAATTGCAATGTGCATCCCTTGTTTTTTATATTCTTTTGTTGTTGTTGTTATTATTACTATTATTATTTCCCCCTCCTTTTCTGCCCTATTAAACTGTCTTTATCATGAATTCTACCCTTTTTCTGATTCTCTCCCCCATCCCTCCAAGGGCGAGTGAGCAAGATACTCTGTGCTGCTCAGCTGCCAGGTTAAACCACACCAACATAGAAGCCCAACATAAAATTCTTTTGGAGAGAGGTCTTTTTGTGAGTACAAACTTACCTATATTCCGGTAGCTATCTGGAGTCATACAAGATTTGACATCTTTCCCTGAAATTGTTTTCTCCTTTTTTATTTACAGAGAAAAGAACACGACTGAGAAGCTCAATGCAAAGGTTAAAAGATGAGCAATGCTGTTGGCTATTGAGCTAATTAACCTCCTACTCTTGTCAATACAAGCTGCTGGGATAGTGCAGGTCTTTTGTTGACAGAATGATGTATTTGGGGTTGCCATTAACCTGTTCTCATGGATTTACTCTGCCGGAGAAGATTACCTGCATCAACATAAGTGTCCATTTGAAAATTCATGCTGACTTTACTCTTCTGATTCCACTTTGCACCTTCAACAGTGTCATGGTGACATCCTCATGCTGACTAATCTAGACCTGTGGATCTGCATTGTTAAGTATTAAGGGGTGATGAGATAAATGCATGTCATACTCTGTCATGTTGGAAGGTAAGCAAATAGAATTAATGGTATTTTAAAATACAGTGAATAAAGAAAAAGATCCACAGTATATGATTCTGTTTAAAGTGCACATTCCTTGATAATAAGATTCCACTTCGGCTTTTTTTTTTTTGATGTTTGGGATGAATTATTATTGTATGCTATACCAAAACAATTTGGAGCAACCTGGTCTAATGGAAGGCGTCCCTGCCCATGGCAGAGGGGGGAACTGGATGGACTTTAAAGTCCCTTCCAGCCCTAACCATTCTGTGATTATAAATCTTTCAGAAGTTAAAAATTCTGTCTGGTTTTACCACCCTACCACACAGCTTCCACTACAGAGATTGATGGAATAGATGATATCAGTGCAAAGAATGATTTTACAGGATCTGGACCACTCCTGCCATTCATTCCAACAAATCTGCTCCAGGGATGGAAATATCTGGTGGAAACAGAGCAACAGGCAGGAAGAGACAGCAGGATCTGGAACGTAGCACAGCACTCAGCTTGGTGCTCTGTGCTGCTTCCAGGGCTGCTGCAACAGATCAGTCTTGGTGGCTGTAATTCCCTTGGGCTCCTGTAAGTTCCTGAATCATCCTGAGATATTAAATTAAGCAAAATGAATGAATCAGGAGCAGAAGAGGGAAGCAAAATATTAGGGAAATACTTTCAACCAAATCTTAGCTTGTGGCTTGAACAGTAAAAATCCAGCCAGGCTGGATGCAATGGACAAATCCGACTATAACAGGCTCCATGAAAAGGAAGAAGTCATTGTTTTAATGCAGATTGGGAAACCTGTATTAAAAAGTTGGACCATCCATGTGTCATCTTTTCTTTGACTGCAGTGAGTACCAGCTGGGCTCCAATGTTTTTGGAGGATGGCAACAAGGATCAAGGTGTAGGGAACATGGCTGTGGAAATAGATGGAAGCCACTGAGGATGTTTAGATCAAGAGAAGTGAGCAGCAGAACAGGATACACTTACTTTTCAAGTAAGTCAATAGAAGCAAAGACATAAGTGTACCTCCTCTCTATGACTGCTGAGGACAAGACTTTTTGGCCTGAAATTGCAGGAATGGCCTTAAACAATGCTGGGATGTAACAGGAGAAGGTGATATTGGTAATTTTAGGAATTGCTAATGTGCTGGGTAACAGCATGGTGCTGGGTGAGCTGAGCTCTGGATATCTGCATTGGGTGCATTGCATCCAAACTGGATAAATCAGACCTGGGCTTACACAAAAGCCACATAGCTATTGCTCCCAGGCCCTTCAGGATGTGGGGCCAACAAGTCCTTAAAGCTGACCTCATGGGCAAACAGCCAAATGCAAATCGTTCTCTTCAATTTATTTGTTTTTTCATGCCTCAGATCATAAGGCTAGGTCAGTGTTGCTTATGTTCCCTGTCATGCAAAATGCAATCAAGATGAAACCAATCACTCTTGTGAGGAGTCTTTGAGGGACACATTTTCCATGAGAGAGTCAAGGGTTATGGATGCTACAAAGGAAGAAGAAAGAATATTCAAAAGAATAAAGGAGTTTTACAGCAGCCTCAAGTTACACCACATGAAGTTAAAAAAAATAGTGCTCCCAGCTGAAAAGCCTGGGAATAAATGATACTAAAATAAACCTCTTCAGCTTCATGCACAGAGAATTATTATTCTTTTCCCAGTTGCTATACTTTCATGTTGGTGTAACTCCAAATAATTAGTTTGTGTTACTTCTGTTTGTGCCAGATTTGGGGAAAAGAGACCCAAGCCCTGGGTTAATGATTGATTCATCTTTTCAAATACAAAGAGAAAAACAGTGAATTGAGTTTTTATGGCTAAATCTGGATTTCAAACTTCATACATTATATATATATATAAACACACATTTATATGAATATACATATATATATATGTAGGCATGTGTATGTATGTGTAATTTCTTTTGAATCCTGGGGTTTTTTGACAGAGTCTTGAAATGCACCACTTAAAGAGAATTTATGTTTGAGACAGATCTCAAATGTGAAATTTTGAAGATTGTTTGACAGCATGACATGCCAAAATCAAACAGATGATGCAATCTCTAAAATTGACTGGATAATGGCACATCCTGGTAGCATATTATTCATGTAGGTGTTTTTATAAATGTGGACATTCTTCTTCTTCTTCTTTCTTCTTCTCTTTTTTTTTTATTTTTTTTTTTTAATGCAATAATTCAAGCAAAGGCTGTTTTCCAGCACATTTTCCACAGAAATATGAGGATCAATTCAGACTTCTGCTGTTTGGACTTATAAATCAGACCTGGAGCCTATGAACAGCACATAATCTTAAAAAAGGAAGAAAGATGTTTCTTTGAATGAATGTTGCCAATATTTATGTATATACAAACTTACTGGAACAAAATTGTGCAAATGTTTGCAGGATGGAGTTATTAATTAAATAAGAAGTAATATAGGGTAATGTATTACACACTACCTTGCTGTCAGAGTATCACTTTCTCTCTCTCTTTGATAGCAAGTGCTAAAGGGGAAAAAACGGTGCCTCATTATATATTCTTCCTTTATAAAAAAGGAACCACAGTAAAGTCAATTATTACCCAAAACCCCGAAGGGTCTTTGCTGTGATGTGCATTCACTGGTTCCAGTGACAGGAACAGGACTGGCAGTAATGGGTGTAAAGTCCAGCAAGGGGGAATTAGGGCACAGATTGGGGCTCAGAGGTGACCAAGACAATCTGACCAGGTTTCTTGGAGAGGCTCCATTGCTTGAAGTTTGAAGAACAAGTCAGGTGAACCTTCACCTGTACAAAAACTTGTGAGAGTCCAATGAGGAATTGAGTAATGGAATGCAGTGGTAGGACAAAGGAAAATGGCTTCAAACTGAAGGAGGCCAGATTAAAATTAGATATGAGGAAGAAATTCTTTGCTATGAGGATGGTGAGGTCCTGGCACAGGGTGCCCAGAGAAGCTGGGGTTGCCCCATCCCTGGAAATGTTCAAGGCTAGGCTGGATGGGGCTTGCTGCAACCTGGTCTAGTGAAAGGTGTCCCTGCCCATGGCAGGGAGTTGGAACTGGATGGTCTCTAAGGTTCCCCCCAACCCAAATCATTCTGTGACTTAGAGAACTGGGGTTGATCCCGCTTCAGGACAGATGATGGTAGAGATGATCTCTTATGTTTTAGTTGATTCTGTGATTTCTCTGAACACACACCACCTCTGAGTTTAGATTTATACTTTTCTGTAAATATTTGTGCACAGCACAAATAAGAGCAATTACTGTAAATGAGAAACACAGTGGGTTTCAGTGGGCAACACAAAGTTTCAACCCACGTCACGTTTAATGGAAATTATGCATCTGAGTTACAGACCAAACAACACCACAGAAAACAGAAGGTGTTTGCAGATTGTCTGCGCATTTGGATGTTGTAGTAAAAAAGTTCTAATTAAAATTAGCATAACCTGTTAGCCTGTGAGCAGTTAATCCTGAGTTCCAAATCCTAACACTGGTAATATTTAACTTTGGTAAATTTGAATGGAACAAAGGAGCACTGGATAAAAAATCTATTGCGATATGTACGTGACTCATGTGCTTTCTGAACTTTATAAAGTTTCTGTCCTGACAATGAGGGAGAGTTTTTCGTTTTTGATCTTATTATAATGAGTGATGTTCTGTTTCAGAGAGATGGGCACTAGAGAGGAAGTAGCAGCACTAAACTGATGTGGTCCCCAGCACTGAGGTCATACTTAAATTGTCACTGAAATAGATCGACCATGAAATGTCAGAGACTTGTTCACTTGGAGTCAAACTAATTCTTGCTGAACCTGTCTGGAGACCCAGAGTTCAAATTCTGGAAGTCAAGGCAAAAAGTAGGAACCACAGCAGTGCTCTTAGGAGAAGACTTTCACAAAAACTTTGAAACTGCTGATGGATTTTTGTGCATGTATGATAGGGACAAACTTCCAAAAAGGCTGTGTCAACCCCTGAAAATGAGGCTTTCTTAAAATTCTTCACTGAGCACCCAAATACAAAGCTTCCCTAAACACTCACAGCTTTTCAGATCTTGGGAAATGTGCTGGAGGAGAATCCTTACGAAGATTATCTCTGCAGGGATTGAAGAACTGGGAATGAAGGAATGAAACTCTTCTCAGTTTTGCAAACTTTTTAGATCCTTCCTGACCTTGATTTATTGTCTGACAGGGCTGGCAGGCAGCTGAAATGTTATTCCAGCAGCAGTCTCATGTATGTGTGTATCAAGCACAGCAGCAGAAGTCAGGTCATGAATCTCATTTCACAAGAGAGTAACAAGCCAATCAATACACCAAGTGAGTTTTACACGTTTTTCCCAACAATGGGAGCCTTTATCCTGGAATCAATATTCCTGGATGAAAACGGAGATGTAGTCACATAACATTTACTGGAAACCACCAGGTATGAGCAAGACACCTCAGGTACCTCTAAATAGAGAGAACAAAGAGCCTTGCATTTGGAAAGCTTTGGTTTGTCAAGCTCCCATGAACTGGAAAACATGGACACACAAGCAATTGATCAGAAGCAGCTAATCTATGGTAACAGGATAATGCACAATAATTCTCGTGTGAAAACACCCTGATTCCACAGTGAGAAACAACTGAAACTCAGACCCTGGGGAAAGCAGGGCCCTGGCACAGCCCTTGGGAGGGATTAATGAACATCTAATGGTGTAAGAAGTAAACTAAAATAAAGAAAAGGAGTAATACACTGCCTGGAAGATGAGCCTGGATATAAACACTAAAGGAGCTGCATCTTTAGGGGGAGAGGAGAGCCACTGCTATCACCAAGTTAAGCATGCCATGGGAAGGAAAACATTTCTGACAGCACCTGGCCATAAAACACTTCATGATTTAATGTTTTTCAGCTAATTCAGACAGAGGACGTTTACTACGAAAGTATGTAGCAGGGATGGAAGCAGTACTGCACTCCACAGGTGAGAGTGATCCTTTAAACCAGCTATTATCAAAAGAAGCTGAAGACATAGAAGACTTTACGTCTGATCTAAGGTTGAAGAGAAATTCTTGCTTTGTGGGAGGCTACATCCCTTGAGAGGAGCTCAGAGTGTGATGGTAATCAGTAACTAAAACATCAGAAAGAGAAAAGTATTGGCAGTCTAAGAATCAACCCTTGACAATGTGGTTAGGACACAATAAAGAAAAACTGGGAGACACAGCCAGAACTGTGACACCTGAACTTGACATCATGAGTCCCCATGCACAGCTGAAGATGTAGTAAGGGGCTTTCAGTGCCATTATCTCTAGTGGCAACTGATGTTTCCATCAATAGCTGCAGTTTTGGGTTGTCTGTGGGGCCAAGTACTGCCCAGAAGTACCATGTTGAATGTAGCACAGGATTTATATGGATGGTCATGTGGTCTCCAGTGTATAACACAGAAATCCTGTGGAACAGCATTAGATTAGGTGACCACCTGTGAAAAACAAACATTAAATGCCCTCATCCTTGAGGCTTTATCCATTTATTTCCACACACATAACCAGGCAGCTGGAATCACCAACTGGAGTATAAGGAACTTAACCAAACTGGGATGCAAGATGTCACAAATCTGTTCAGAAATTGAGCATATTAATTAGAGTCCTGTCCAGAAGTAACCTAGATAAGATGCCCATAAATACTTCCAAGAAGCTGCATGTGAACAAGACTTAAAGTCAAACCAACAGTAGGACAGAGCAAGACTTGCTATTCATAGACTTTTTGTAAATGTGGCTTTATATTCAGTACCTCTTTATGAATTTTTGCTCTGCCAGTTTATCTGGTTACATTTTGCATACCAGACACCTTCCAATATTTAGCACATCCCATGGGGAGAACTACATGCCTTGATCTCCAACAGTACAACTGTTTGCCAATGTCACCACCACCAACAGTGCAGTTACTGCACAGGGGACATGAAAGACCAGTGACTCCAGAGCCTCACTGAACGGCTTAACCAAACTCCAACAGTTTGGGAATAATTTTCATCATTTCAAGTACTGCTTTCTGTTGGCATTGACTGTTGGTACTCTTGTCACTCTTCTATTGGCATTATGGACATATAGGCCTGGGAAAGGAATAGGTGCAGAACTCTGTTTCTAAGAGGTGCGTGAGGGCTTTTGCCTCCCAGCTGCCCCTCCAAAAGCAAAGGAAAAGAGCTCAAGTTCAGTTAAGAAGCAGACAGAGCCTGGACACTCATAAACTTCTGGGCTCAGTAGATGAAATTAATAAAATAGAAATACAGGAGGGGAGTCAGAGAGGATTTCAGAGAAGGAAGATGTTGAGGGGTGTTCTCTGGAAATCAACAAAACATCCCACAGAAGGTCTCTTTAAGTCAAGTTGAAATGTTTTGTTCCTCCCCATGTTCAGCGGTTTCTTTTATTTCCCCCGTATTTAACCCCCTCTGGTAGTTCTCAGTTAACTCCACTTCTCAGAGCAAACAGGTTCCTCAAAGCCCCAACATTTCATTTTTAGAGAAGCAGAAACACAAAATCTTAACACTTTTACTCCTCTTTTTTTGAGGGGTGAGTTTCTTTGTTGAATTCTGCTCAGGTTGCTGTGTACTTTTGGCCACCCCAATCTTTCTTTTCATCATCATCTTCCTCACACACTGCCACTCATCAGCCACAGCCCTTCTCCATGTCTTTTGCTAACCCACCCCCCCAGTTTCAGCCATAATTTCTCATCCTTAAGCTGAATTGGTGCTACCTGGCTTGGAGGCTGCAGGGATCTGGAAGGACCTGGCCCAGGGACCAAGAGTCAGTGTCCCTCCTGAGATGGTGATCTCTCATTTTTTACTCTTCAAGACTCCCTTGGGAGTATGACTCCCAGAGTCAAGTGAAATATCTTGTGGGTCCCTTCCAACTCAGAATATTCTGTGATTCTGGGATCTGATGTCTTTGTGCAAGGAGCATACAAGGACTGGTTGCCTGGTATGACCACAGCTAATTTGGGCATGAACTCTCTGAGTCACAGACTTTTCCACAGGGTTCAAATCCTCTGACCAGGGCTCCATGAGGGTGGTTCATCTTCAACTTCCTCATAAACAAGTACCATAATATTTGATTTTCCTTCTAGGAAAAGCAGAAGAGCGTGAATCACAAAGGGTCTTTGTTATGAGAGCAGCTCTGCTTTCACTCTGCTGCCTCAGAACAACCCTTTGATGCCTATTTCCTGTGGCAAGTAAAAACAAAAGAAAAGAAGAGCTGTATGGGGACACATTTTTATTGTTTTTCTTTTACCCTGTTTTTGATGAATCAGTAGCACCTATCGGACCCCAACACTTCACTGCGTTGCCTTTGGCTGAGATGAAGGCATGAGGGGGAAGATGGAATCCAGTAGATCGATTCACTGGGGATTGGGACTTCTACATTGGGAGAACTGCAGAATCCCATCGATCAAGGCCCCAAGACTTATCTGGGACTGACTGGGAGACCACAAACTAACTGCCCCCCTGAGATTTCTGCTTGAGTTTATTTTCCTGTTGCCCAGGTATATCTGGTGAATGAGTCAGGGGAGGTGAGTGAAGAGTGAGAAACCCTCCAGCCTGTGCCTCCCCACGGAGCCCAGAGGAAGGAGATATTGTCTCTGTGGTTAGAACACCAGACATGTGTCAAATGCTTGCCTTCCAGTCTTCAGTAGAAGAAATTGTCACATGAGCTGCACCGTAGCTTGTGGCGAAGCTTTATCTGCTAGGCCCACCAAGGGTTGGTTTGAGGTGGAAAAATGTAACACCCAAATGCAGTTATTTGCCTCCTGCAGAAGGACACTTGCAAACTTTCCCATCTTGAGAATTTCAGGGGTCTATCCTCCCTGATGTGCGGCCCAGACCTCTGGAGGAGCAAGACAGAGCAGGAGCAAAGCAGCTCCCTGAAAATCAGACTCTCTGCCTGTGCTTTTAAGGAAAAGCAGTGTTTGGTCTTTCTTTTTTTTTCTTTTTCTTTTTTTTTAATGTGTGAAACCGAAGCGGAGTGTGTTAAATAAGCATGGTCTGGCACACAATCAATTTACATTACACAGGCACGAGCTTTCTGTAATTATTTCAGCACACAGCTTAGACGAAAGTCCTTCCCACCATCATGCCTGACTGCCAGCTCTGTGCAGAGCTGTTCACCATCCCAAACAGACCTCAGTGCTGTCCTAGCATGTGAGGGGTTGGTCTGACTTTGAGTGCTTGGTTCGGACACCAGACAGGCCCTGACAATGGGCACAGAAGGTGTCCTGACCTATTTATCTCACTGCTACAGGTACAGGATTTTATATTCACTTCAGTAATGGTTTCTCACTACAAGAAAGACACTGAGGTGCTGGAGTGAGTCCAGAGGAGGGAACAGAGCTGGGAAGGGTCTCAAGCACCAGGAGTGGCTGAGGGAGCTGTGTAGGGCTCAGCCTGGAGCAAAGGAGGCTCAGGGGGGCCCTTCTGGCTCTGCACAACTCTGTGACAGAAGGGTGCAGCCAGGTGGGAGTCGGGCTCTGCTCCCAGGGAACAAGGGACAGGACAAGAAGAAACGGCCTCAAGTTGCACAAGGAAAGGTTTAAATTGATCAAAAGGTTTAGATTTCATCAAGAAGGTGATCCTGCACTGAAACAGTCTGCCCAGGAAATTGGTGGAATTGTCATTCCTGGGAGTATTCAAAGGTCATGTAGATGTGGCACTCCGGGACATGGTTTAGAGGTGGCCTTGGCAGTGCTGGGAGAGTGGGTGGACTCACTGATCTTAGAGGGCTTTTTCAATCTTAATAATTCTTTGATTTTATGTTGTCTTGGTTTTCTAGGGTCTCTTTCAGGTCATTTCCTGTGCTTGGCTCCCTTATTGGGACTCTACATGACCCAGGACACAGAAGAAAGGACAATTCCTATCCTCAGAGTTTGTTTTAGACAGTGATTGGCGATAACTGGTTGAGATCCCTGATATGCAGACAAGGTTTGCTCCTGAATATGTCAATGAAAATAAAATTAGCACTTAAAAAAAAAATATTTCCACCTGAGTTAGTGTTGGGTGTCTGGAACAAAAGGTGCAGGAGGCAGTGTGCAGTGTTTGAAGTGGGCACAGGTTGTCATGTTCTGCCTCAGCAGACAGTTCCTTTACAGGAAGCTGCCACAATTTTTGTTCTGTTGCTGAACAGATCATGAAAACCCTCAGTGCTGCCACCTCACTCATCCACACCAGCACAAAAAGTTAAAGGAACCATTTTCTTCAACAACTTTGTGAGCCTGAAATTCAGCAGGGACCATTTGGTAAGTCCCTGTTGCCTTTCCCTGTTCCTAAGACAGCATCCTTGGACACCCTGGAGCCAAAGGCAGATGCACCTGAGTTACGAGTGTTTGTCATGCTGGGTGTTGTCACTGGCAGTGCAGGACACCAAAACAGCAAATCTATTCTGGCCATTTGTGCAGGCAACATCAACTTTTTAGTGGCTGGACAGTAATTGGCGCCATAGGTCACTGAGTCACTTTGCAAGTTCCTGTATTTTCCTGTGGTGGAAATAACACCAGACATCCAAACTCTCTGGTTTAGCTCTGTATCATCTTTTTACCAAGCTGTGAATGTCACAATGTTGTGGTGTTGAACAATGATGGCTAGAGGGTATTTGTTCTGCTCCTTTTATTTTTTCTTCTATCAGGGAAATAACCTGACTCATTCTTTAGTAACAGCTACTTGAATAGGAAATGTTATATAAAATTGAATGACACAACAGCTCAGACCATAGGAACAATTTCTTCCCACAGGTCAATGACTTCAGTTTACAGGTCAGGACAGTATAAGCCCTGTGATGGATTTGTCACCTTAGTAACAAATAGGGTCAAACACAGATAAAGGAATATTATACAACTTTTAAGTGACTGCTATTGTGGTCAGAGTGTAATAGGTTAATCATTGTCAAGATAATGTAAGTGAAATGAGCATTTCTCAAACATATGAAGCTCTTCAGGAACGTTCATTATAGAAGATAATGTAGAAACTGAATAAGTTTTTCTTACAGATGTTCCAGGTGTGGCTTCATCAGACAGCTGAGAGCCACAGCTGAAAGAGTTGGACCAGAGAAAGAGTTGGATCAGTGGAAAAACATCCTGTGAAAGGACACTGAGATAGCCTAGAGACAAGAAAGAGGGATTTATTTTTTCTACAAATAAAATTTCATAAGAAAACTACTAATCATTAAATGTTAATCTTATGATTACAGAGATGTCTGAAGAACCCATGGTGATTCATGGGTGTAGGTTAAATGCACATGTTGGATCTGTAGATAAGACTAAATTATAAACAAGAATATGATCAGTCATGGGATCATCTTTTCCATCTGGTCAGCAGTTAAAAGAGAGTAGCAGGTGCAAAAGAAACACAAAATCTGATCAAGTCACTGTCAAGCTGAGGAGAGACACTTGGATGTTTGTGGAAATAAATTAACATATGTTATGTGTGAAGGGTACAGTCATTCTTTAAAAGACCCGTGACAAAAACCTAATCAAATGACAGCTATAATGACTCGAGCCCGAAGGGAGCTGTTACAATAATTACACAACATGCAGAGGGTTGTAATAGCAGGGCCTCACCCGCTGAAAGATGAAAGGATCGTGTCAAATGGAAGCATTTATATTCTCAGAGATGCCAGGGAGGCACAAAGACAAGAGGAGAGGAAAGGTGCGTCAGGAATCAATTTACCTAAAGCAGTTTTGGCCCCAGGGGCTGCATACTTGGGCTGATGTTGGAGTGGGATGTGGATTGATTGGTGCTGGGTGTGAACCGGGAAAGCAGATCCAGCCTCCATCCAAAAGAACCGTGGAAGTGATGGAAGCCTGCAGGGCTGGTGGTCTGAGCCACACCTCTGACTGTCAGGGTACAAGATGCCAGTTTCTCAGAACATGACCCAGTGAATGGCATCTCCTTTTGTCCTCACACAGGTCACCTTTGTCTTGCCCAGGGTGGTACTTGCAATGTCCCTGGGTCGTGTCTCCAAAGAAAAGGAGGCTTGCAATGCACAGGAGAGTGTGGAGCTCAATTGAGCACTAGCAGAGCTTTTGTCCTAAAAACCCACTTACTTCTTAAGAAAACCTTGATTTTTCTCCATGATTTTCTCCATCTATTCAGCTCTGTTGCATGCACTCACTGTTGCAGAGAAACAAAAGGTGTTATATCAGAAAAACATAGGTAAATTCCTTGATGCACAGTCATGTTTGCTTTTATAAATGAAAGCAAAAGTAGGTAAAATGAGCTACGGATCTCTGCACTTCAGGCAAGGCCTATGATAGGTTTAAAGGTGTTATGCCCCTTATATTGCTATATATTTAATTACAATGTAAAAACACCTTGGAAAAATTGATGATCATCCTATAAAATGAGAACTTGATAGGGAAAGCTGTACCACAGATCTGATGTGCTGCATTTCACAGGTCAAAAATTTCTACTATCAAAATCTGAAGCTGACTGTTTTTCAGACTGAGAAAAAGAGAACATGTTCTTCCCTAGGTGTCTCCAATTTTTTTAAAAACATGCCAGCTTTATTGTTCTTTAGAGGAATACTAATAATGTGTGTGGCTTAAAAGACTTAAAAGACTGATTTTCCTGAGGGCCAAGAGGAACATTTTATTCCAAAGCTTTTTGTCCTTCAGGCTCTCATCTTCATGTCAATCTGGACGGATGATCCTTCCTATCAGCTGGGGCTCCCAGAGTTATTCCTAAATTTCTAAGAAGAAATTAGATAGCTGTTGGGGAGCCAACAGATAATGGAAATAAATCAGAGATGTTGACCTGTAGCTTCAGCAAATTGGAAAAGGATAATTTCAACCCTGACTATCAGGGACCCTGGAGTCAGAACCACATGTTGGATCCATGATGTATTCTTATCCCATTATCCACCATAGCAAATTTTTGGCAGTTTATCCCGAATCTCTGAGTGATGCATCCGTTTTTCCTTAAGTAGCTCAATTGTTGAAAAACCCTTGTACTGAGAGGGTCTGAGTGACTTCTAACTAGTCCTGGCTCAGAACTAGACCAGAGTATATATGACAGAGGATAAGAGCCAGTGGCTCCAGGCTGTCTCAGGGAGGGACTGATGTCACCTCCTGCTTGTATTTGTTCTGGATTGTATATCCTACCCTAAAAAAATATGCTACCCTAAAAAAAAATAAAATAGCTGAAAACACCATTAAAATCTCTATGTTCATTTTATCCCTGTGATTTCCTTTAATATTTCTTTCTCTGAGCACTACTAATTCTGTTAATTCCCAGCTGTTGCCTGACAATGAAGAAACAGATGTTTATCCTCTCCTGGCCATGGCACACAGGTATTAAAGGGTAGTTCCTCTAATGCTCTACACCAAGACTTTGCTGCCACTTGACATATGGAGTAATTTATCCCTGTTGGCAAAAGGAGCTGAAATCAGCACGTTCATTTTACAGCCTAATCCTGTACGTCGTGTTGATGTGTAAACAGTGACACATGAGAGTTTTACTGCCTGACATAAAACATACATTAACATTGAGGGAATGTGTCTGTGCATGGGAGAGAAGCTGGGATTTTTTTTGCTTCAGGGAAGACTGTTTTCTTCACATAGAAATCTTGATGAAATAAGATCAACCCACCTGTGTTGGAGAAGCAAATGAACATAATGCAGAGAGCAAATGGAGATAATGCATCTCTTTTTGGTACCCTGAGAGATGCAGATGTTCAAATTTAGAATGCAAGTACCAACCTATGAGTTTTGATGGGTGCTCAGCATCCACCACAGTTTAGGTTTTTATTCTGAGAGTAACAGACCCTTCCAGAACACATTAATCTCAGTAAATCATAGATGTGAAAAACAGGTCAGGTGAATCATGTCTTAAAAATGACCATGTTTTTCTTTAATCATAAGTGGGGAAAGGGTGAGTAACACCTACAGAGATGATATTAGGTAGTAGCTTCTTGCTACTTGATCACACACAGTCTGTGCACTCTGAAAGAGCCTTCTTGATGCAGCTGTGTTCAACAAATGCTTTACCTTGACAGGAAACAGAAGGAAAAATCCATTTTTTTTTCAGGAAACTTAATGCTTTGTGTAGTCTGGGTGAGATGTTTATTAGCAAAGTACTCATATATGTTGTTAGCTTCAAGTACACAGGGCATGGAGGAGGAGAATTTGTGAGAACCCCAAGAAGGATTTAAGGATGAGCATGTTTGAAGAACAAGGTCCCTTTTTTCCTGTGTATTTTATATCCCCTTTAGAAAGAGAAGTAAACACTCTTGGCACTGCCATTTGCAAGGCACAATGAGCCTGGGAGTCCAAATGTCCTCAGTGTGCAGAAGGTAACCCTGGCTGGAGGGTCCCCAAAGTGGGGTTTATCAGGGTCCCCTCACGAGCTCTCTCTGCCTTTGTGTCTCCAGACTCTTCCACACAATGAAACTGGTGACACCTGGTGTCACTCTCCTTCAGCACCTCCATGGACATTGAAAGGGACAAGAACAATCCTGTCTGTGTGTAAGAATATCCATATTGCTGTTGCCTACTTGGCTGTGAGCCCAATTTTTTTTTGTTGAGGGAGGGTCTCACTAATTTTCAGAACTACGGTCTGGACCAGGCATGGAGCAGGGCAGATGAAAAGTCTGTCACAGCTCACTGTGACATCCTGACCCACATGTCTGTGACCAGAAGCACTGGATTTTTATGGTTATGCCACGGGAAAGAGGTCAGGGCACTGCAGTGCAGACAGGACCCTGTTCCATGGCACTGTGGGCATAAGACACCTTCTAGATATCAGCTGCTCAGATGCTGTCTGACACTGTCCTCCTTCACCACCACAAGAGCTTTAATCCTGAGGGTTTAAACCCTTAAGGGGCCTTGACAAATTCAGCACTCAAGGTGAAATCACAGATAAAGTCAACACTCAGCTGCTTTATCAGCTTTATCAGAGGGTGTCCTGCCTGTGTGGTGGAAACTGGCTGCTTATAAACACAGAGAAATGAGAACAGGACCCCAGCCCTGCTGAGCTGATTTGGTTTTCAGGACAGAAAACAGCATGGGAAAAATGCAGATTTTTCTGACTTGTGAGTCCTTCCTTTCCTGCTCTAAGCCTCTTTTCTCAACAAACTATTTAAATGCTTCCCACATACAAGGAAAGCCCAATGAGCAGAAATGTTTCTGACCATCAAGTTAAGTGAAGTGTTGAAGGTCTGAGGAACAAAACTTTCTGGTCCAGCAGGTCAGCTAACAGTGTTTCTCACAGAGGAACAAATTGGGGACTCAATTCCTTTAATCTCCCTCTGACAGAAATGTGTTTGAGAGCACACACTGCCTGTCAGAGTGCACATCTGCTGCTAGCCCTCCCTGATAACATCTGGGCCCACCAGCAAGGTGAAACAAAGCTTAACACCAGGACAGCAGCCCCAGAGGTGCCACCAACCAGCCTTGCAGGTGTTCAGAGTTGGGTGCAGAGAGGAACATAAGCCCTTTGGATTTTCTGTTGTGATTACATCCCCTGACCATCACACTCACTCTCCACAACCCATGACTAAATAGCTGGTAGACATGAGGTGTTTCAGAGCAAAAATGCTGTGGTGCAGGAAGAAAATGAAGGTACCATAAGATAGGCAAGAAGCTTTTGCTGAATTAGGTTTATAGAGGATGGGACAGTAAACCTGGCTGACTGTGGAAGAGAATAATGCGAGGCCAATGATACAAAACTAAGAAATCAGACTTTCTTATTCAGAATAATTGCCCCTGAAGAGATCATGATCCTACTCTGTTACATGTCATGCTTGCCTAGTGATTCAGGAACAAATAAGAACCCACAGGACACTTTTTCTCATGGTATTTTCTTTTCTTAGGCACAGGTTAAGTGTCAATCCCTGACAATACAACCTTCTCAACCTCCTCCTTTCTTGATATCTGAGACTATTGCCATGTGGTCGACCATCATAGGGGACAACCACAGTCAATGCAGAGCAGGAGCGGGGGATGCAGTGCAAAAAGGTCACCAAGGAGGAGGAGACAGGCTGTGACAATGAGACCCCATATACTCAGTGGAGAAGGGCAGACAAAACTGGTGAATGGTGTAAAACACTTTTGGGAGCTAATCAGCCTTGCAATACCCAAAGGGGGATTTACAAGAAGGCAGGAGAGGGACTTTTCACATAGGCATGCAGTGATAGGACAAGAGGGAATGGCTTTAAAATGAAGGAGGGTAGATTTAGATCAGCTATGAAGAAGTTCTTTGTTCAGAGGATGGTGAGGCCCTGGCACAGGTTGCCCAGAGAAGCTATGGCTGCCACACCCCTGCATGTGTTCAAGGCCAGGCTGGACAGGGCTTGGAGCAACCTGGTCTAGTGGAAGGTGTCCCTGCCATGGAACGAGATGATCTTTAAAGTCCTTTCCAACCCAAACCATTCTGTGATTCTGTGATTCTATGAATTCTATGAATTCTATCCCTTTGACCACAGAGGGATCTACACGTGACTGTTAACCAGTTAACAGATGACCTGGCTAACATGTCCTGGTCATCTGAGAGAAGTCAGACAACAGAAGCCATGGTTGAAAACTGGACAGTGCAAAACCTTCCTCCTCTCACACCATTTTTTCGGCTGTTGGGACAAGCTGTTTAATTACTGCTGAAATGCTGCTGCTTCTATTCCTGGGCCACGGTCCTTCTCCTGTTCAACTGGAAGGATCCAAAGTTCATGCCTGTCAAGCCCTGGCTGAGCAATATTAACACAGCCTCTGCCAGGCTGTTTTGAATAGCTGCTAAATATCTTCACCGCTTTAAGCGGAAAGAAAAGTCTTTTCAAGTGTTGCATACATTACCCATAGCAGTGGGGAAGGATGTTAATAATTCATTCACGCTCTCAGACTCTGGAGTGTGCTAGATCTTTCAACTTACAACAATAGACATCACCCTGCAGGCTGTCATGTCCCGCTTTTAACAAAGGGAAAGAAAAGAGAGGCGCTAAAAGGGAGGAAGATTTCCTGGGTGGAAAATCTGAAGCTTGATGAAGAATTAAAGCCTGTTAAATGTCTGCTTGAGCCAGCCATTGAGCAATAAAGCCTATTTGCAACCGGTTGTTGGAAGAAAGAGCTGCATGTGCAGGAAAAGGCGTTTGTTGGGAAGATGCTGGCATTGCTTTCCATCGGTTGTGGAATACATCAACCCCCTAGGATGCCTGTTCAGCAAGTTTTTCTTATTCAAACCAGAGCAGAGAGAGAAGAGGAAGGAGTCACTCTGAAAAAACATACATGTAGAAATATTTCAGTGTGACTGGACCATCATTTGAGTACCTCAGTTGCCTGCAGCTATAGGTGACCCCCATAGGGTGTTCCCAGTGGATGTAATAGAGTCCCATACACCTATTTCCAGCTCTGCCAGAGATAAAGGCAGCCATAAGTGATAAGGGGACTTGTTTGGGATGTAATAGGTAGGAAAGCAGCCACTGTTGAAGGCACAGCCAGGATTTTTGGGCTGTTGACCATTGCTGGTGTGGTTACCCACAGCAACAATCATTGTGCCCATCACCAGGCAGAGAAAGAAAAGCAACCCAATTCTTTAGGACTCATCTTGGGTCTATATTACTGCTATCATCTCCTCCTTCTACTTCCTGGAGTGGACCAACCTGGCCCATCCTTGCTCCTTCACTCCCAAGGTGGTAAAATCCTGTCTGTCATGTTGAGACACCCCACACCAATCTGAGAGTCAAGGAGTTTCCTTGTCTTGGGGAACTACATTTTTAAAGAGAAAGATTGAGTTTCTTTATGTGGTGGGAATTAAACTACACTTAAAAATAACAGGAAGGTCCCTCCACCAAAGAGTGGAACATGTGAGTGAGCAGCAGAAGGCAACAGAACTGAAATGTTTTCTTCCAGAGAGGCAGAAGACAAAGAAATAGAATTAATCCTTCTGAAATCCAACCAGCCTTCTCATTTCTGTAGCCATGTCAACAGTTTTGAGCCATTTAACAAATTTCTCATGTGACCCCTCTCATTCTCGTTCAGAATTATCCGAAATAGGTGGACAAACGGAGAAGGCTCAAGTTCTGTCACCACAATCTGATGTCTTGATGAAAACTCTGTTTTTCATGGCATATGCTAGCCCACTGCATTCAACATTTTACTCCTTATTGTTCACTTTCTGCTATTTTCCATGGAAACCCCCCAACGGATATTTTTCTGTCCTTGGGAGAAGAAAAACAATGCTTTAATTCTTCCCTCGTACAAGTCTGCACATCAGCCACAGAACAGTTTTCCTTCAGGACAGGTTCCCTCAAAGCAGAATTACAATCTGAGCACTGCTGCCCAAGAGAACAACTTGGAGATTACAGGCTTGCTTCACTCAGCTGTACTCTAAATTCAACACAGGCAGATCCTGCTGGAAAGGAATTTGCAGCAGAAGTAGGGTCTGTCTGGATCCTTGTCAGCCAGCCCCACCAACCCCCCTAAAACAGATGGGGCAAAGGTCTTCTGAGGTAGAGGTAACCCCTGTGCCACTCTGAGCTCAAAGTGGTGTCACTTTATCTTCTGGTGACATGCAAGGCACCAAGTGATGGAGCCACTCTGAGGTGCTGACCTGCCCTTTCACTCCCCTCAAGTGTGGGGCTTACTCAAGGCTTTTCACAGTTCATTCTCCCCACCCTCCCAGCATGGACATGGAGATAATAGAACCTGGGTGAGCTCTTGGAGGAGACAGACAGGCACTGCCATGCCTTCCCTTGGTCCCTCCATTCAACCTTCTCCTCCCTGTCACCCTTGGCATCTCTTCTGCACAAGTGCCAGTGGGATGTGACAGGATTGCAACGAGTCTTGGCACAGGATTCCTGATTTCTTTTTGCCTTCCCTCTGCAGGCACATGGAGCCAAGAAAGTGTCAACTCCGTAACTCTGCCCCAGCAGAGCCCTGCAAACTCCCTCAGCCAAAGCAGCTGAATAGGAAATGGGATGGAGCTGGAAACTTGTCCTTGTCAGCTGGGCTCTCCATCCAACAACTCATAAAAAACCCAACATGAAAGCAGCCAGAACCATTACAGCTCAGTCCTATCTGAGAAATGGCATTTAATCCCCCCACTGTTTATTTAACTCTACACAACAGTTGTGTAATGTCATGCTGTTCTGTCCTGATCTTATTCCACAGGGAGGCTTTTTGGCTAAGGAAATTCATGCATCAAACTGCCAGGTCTTGGTGTTTTGCAGAGCTCTGCCATGTAAACAATTATTTTATAAAAGAAATCCCTCTAATCCAGAAGTTTTTAGACTTGCAAAATGAAATAAAAATGCAGGTTTAGTTTTATTTTCATTTTAGATATATTTGTGATGAAAAATTTGCACTGAGCCCAACCATGCAGGAACAAGCAAGAAAACACAAGTTCTCAGGTTTAGTGTTTTTATTTGGTTTTTTACCAGTCATCATTTTTAAGGACATTTTGGGACTATTGAACCCTTGGGCTGTGCTTTTCTTTTCCCTGATTACACCTGCATGACTGGATTTCCCATTGAAACCCCTCAGCTGAAGTCAAGCAGGGTGGCACATCTAAGAACAAGATTTGATCTCACGCTCCTCAAACAGTACTTCTAGAATTAACTATTCAAAACCTGCTCACTTTCCAAACTGAAACCATGCAGAAGGGGGATGTCTTGAATGAAATAAATTCCCCCCATGTTTGCAAAACAATAGGGAGAAAAGAGATTTGTTTTGCATAGTGCAATGCAAGTGTTTTTGTGTGTGTGTGCTTATCCTGAAGAAATCACAGAATCATAAAATGATTTGGGTTGGAAATTACCTTAAAGATGATCCAGTTTCAATCCCCTACCACGGGCAGGGACACTTTTCACTATTCCAGGCTGCTCCAAGCCTTGTCCAACCTGACCTTGGACACTTCCAGGGGTGTGGCAGCCACAGCTTCTCTGGGCAACCTGTGCCAGGGTCTCACCGCCCTCTGGGTAAAGAACTTCTTCCTAACTTTTAATCTAAATCTCCCCTCTTTTAGTTTAGAACTGTTCCCCATTGTCCTATAACTATCTGTCCATCTAAAAATTCGCTCTCCCTGTTTCTCATAATCCCAATGTAAGTATTGAAAGGATGGAGAAAATGAATACATATCATAGATTTAATAATGTCTAAAAGATGTAGATGAGATTAGGTTTGGCATTTTCCCTGACAGAGCATTTTTGGACATCCAGTTATTTTCTTGCTCCCAACCAATGCTAAGAATAATTTGCCAAATGATCAACATAAAAACACTCACCCTCCACCCTGATCTGTGCTCAGGTGAGCAGGTAGCTTTGGGCAATAGTTTTCACGGTCAGAAATGAACACGCAGAACATTCAGTTTCCTTTTATTTGTCTTGCAAATAAATAGTCAAGGGCAAATCTCAGGGAACAGGGTTGAGGGGCAATGATGTCATAAAGCACCTGCTTCCCCAGGGAGGGGTGAATTCTATTTAAACAGTTCCTGAAAATATGACTTAAGGTGCTTTATAAAAACACCTCCAGCGGTGGAGAGGCCAAAACTGCCTTGGGTGGGTGATTTCTGTGCTTTGCCAGTCTCCTGATGGAAATTCCTTCTCATTCCCTCAGGGAACAAGCTCTCTGGACTACCCACAGGCTGCCAGTGCTGATTCCAAACTAACCCTTCTTGTGGCTGCTCTCACAGAGAACAATCAAGAACAACCTTCCTTCCACTCACAGCCCTTTTCCCCACTGCACACATGGAGCAACAAATGGCATCTACACACACGGCAAGCGATGGATACGACAAGCAGATGGTGGGAGAACAAGGGCCCAGATCCATTAGCAGAAACCTGGATCAACTCGTGGATGAATCACCCACACAAATCATGGCTAAATACATAACAGACTCTCCACACCAGCCATTCCCCCGGGAGCTGGATGCCTTGGGAGACAAATCCAAGGCTCTGGCATCCTGGCGTGTGTCTTTTTGCGGATGCACACAGGAGGGCAGCAGACATTTACTCAGCGTTTGGCAGCGCATTCCCTTCCCAAGCCCTGACGTAAATAGATGCTGCTGGGATAGTGTAAACTGTCCGTCAGCACGACAGGATGGATGCCGGCTAAACAGCCCCATAAAAAACCCCAAAGTGATTGTAATTAGACACAGTGCACATTTCACTGTTATGACAAAGGTCTTAGTAATTTATTCCTGACGTTGGGCTAAATTCATCCCCCACCAAATTATCTCTGGGTATTCTTTTCTTCTCTCTTTTATAGGGTGTTCACCATGCCTTGTGTAAGTTTTTGCAGTGGTCTTCATTCTCCAGGAAAACACACTTTTATTTTTCCCCTTGAGATGCTGACACAGGAATCTCAAACTTCTCTCCCTCCTTTTTTCTTGATGCACAATGTACAGGGGATGGGGGAAGAGGAGAGTGTTAGAAATATCCTGTAATTCCAGCTAATGAAGCTTGTCAATGAATATGAAAATCATTATTTAGGTCTGGAAAATAAAAGCCTGAAAGAGAGTGTTTCTCAGCAACGTTTCTATTTTTTGTAAGTGGGTATAATTAAAGCAATTGTCTTTAGCCTGCAAAAATACCCACTGCCTCCTTCCTGCTCCCAGCCCAGCTCCATTCATTCCTTTGAATTTGGCTTCTGGATAACTTTGTCCATGATCCAGCACAAACAATTCTGCATGCTTACACTGATGCCAACTCAGATCGAAGCCTTTCAGGCAGAGCAGTGTATTTTGCCTAAGTATTTGATCAGGCTGATCCTAATTAAAGTATTAATTGCCAAATGCTTGGGTTCTCTTCAGCTGCCTAAAAGGAGTTGGGGATGGGTGTCTAAGCTGAGATGAGCTACCCTCCACAGCCTCAGTGACTACAAGAGGTGTCAGTGGTGGCTACTCACTCTCAAACTGATTCTGATTTCACAGAACCAAGAACCATTAAGGCTGGAAAAGACCTCTAAAACCTACGAGTCCAACCATTAACCCAGCACTGCCAAGTCCACCACCAAACCGTATCTCTGAGCACCACATCTGCATGGCTAATTTAAATCTTTCCAGAGATGGGGACTCCATCACTGGCCTGGGCAGCCTGTTCCAATGCTTGACAACCCTTTCTGTGGAGAAACTTTTCCTAATATCCAATGTAAACCTTTCTGGCACAACTTGAGGCCGTTTCATCTTGTCCTCCCTTGTTCCTGGGAGCAGAGCCTGACCCCCACCTGGCTGCACCTTCCTGTCTGGGAGTTGTGGAGAGCAAGAAGATCCCTCCTGAGCCTCCTTTACTCCAGGCTGAGCCCCCCCAGCTCCTTCAGCTGCTCCTTATCAGACTTGTGCCCCAGACCCTTCAGTAATCTAAAACTAGTATGAATTCTGAGAAAAAACCCACATTTTCTTTCCATTTAACTTTATGCATCAGACTGTAGGTGTACAACTGGTGTGCAAAGCACACTTACAAACCAAGAAGACAGTGGTCTCTTGGGTAGTTTGCACTGCCCTCTGAAAATAGCTGTTTTCTTTAGCAGCAGAGAGAGATTTTCAGAAATAACACCCTCAGGTAGGTGCTTAAAATTACATAGCATGTTTTGTGCCCAAAAGCCAAATTTTACAAGATTTTTGAGCACTGAAATTAGTGAGATTTAGGAACCTAAGTGCTTGGAAAAAAAAACCCCAACAGAGTTGATTCATCTGCCCATGATCCTGTTGGTAAATATGTGATAGGAATTGAACACAGATCTGTGAACTGGTGTAATCCACTAAGAATAATCACTCACACTGTGAGATTCCACAGCCTGACACACACAGAGCAATCCCATCACAAACAACATGCATCAAAACCATGGTGGGAAAATGACTGGAAGTGTATGGAATAGCAACACTGCCTGTTGCTGTAATCTTCAATATGATAATGTCACTGGGGACTGGGATCATGAGAGATGCTGTGTGGAATGAGGCTGGTTTGTATCACAGGACACCACTAAGACAAAACACACAATAAAGAAAAGCCTGACCAAGCAAAACCCAGACATTGTCCAGCTGTGATTTCACAGCAATAAATGGGATTGGGGATTTTGCTTATCTCCAAGTTTTATCCTCTCTTTTGCCACAGAACTGCAGCCCAAGCCATGAATTCTGATTTGAGGACTTCACCACCTGAAACAGGAATGTGGAGGCTGGGTGTGCCAGGAATATGGGGACTGTCTCAGTGTGTTAAAATAAAATCCCTGGCATGGTTTGCTCTGGTGGCTGTTTTGGGAATACAATGTTAATTGCTGGACTAGGCTTTGGGCAGCTAATGAGTAAAGAATCTCAATGGATTGGGGTCTTAATTACCTGATTTACTTTAACCTGATTTCCTCTAACCCAGCAGGTCAGTGGGACTAATCCCAGAACAAGACCCTGTGCTATGTGATATCTTCTAACAGAACCAAGGGTTTCCAAAGATGAAGAAGGAAGGTTGTCTCCGTGGTAATTAGACACCTACACCTACTATAATGATAAAGAATAACCCTTTGCTAACTACTTACCAGCCTGAAGACCCAAAGACACATCAGATCTTGCTCCTTCCAAATACTTTGGTGCCCAGACTTCTGCTCCTGCTCTCAGTCAAGGTAAGGAAGCAGCAAGCTCTACAATTTCCTGTTTCTCTAATCTGGAAAAGGAATAAAAATAGAATCACAGAGTCATAGAATCATTAAGGTTGGAATAGACCTCAAAGATCAAGTCCAAACCTTCTTATAAATTGAGAACATAAGCACAGAGAGGGAAGGCCTGTTTCTGAACCATCAAACACCCAATAAATCAGGCTCATTGAGGCTGAGACGTGTTACATGAGCTTCAAAGCTTTATCACCTTCCTCTACCTGCTGCTTGCCATTATTTACACCTTCGGTGTCACCAGGCCCAGAAGGTTTGCCCTGGGTGCAGCTTCTTTGAAGTGATTTGCATAACTCTGCTCATTTTTTCCCTATTTTTACCATTTTGGTTACACTCTACACCAGGTTTATCCAGATAAGCATCTTGTCTTGCTTTTCTTTTATCCTTTAAGGAGTACCATTGGGTGCCACTCAGTGGTGAAAATCAGGTTAGAACGAGATCCCTGAATCCATGGACAAAGCCCTTGCTGGTCTTTGTGATGAGAATGATAAACTCTGACATCTAGATAGGATATCTCTCTCCTCAGTGTTATTATCACAGCAGGATGGTCAAAGGATTAAATTAATTATTCCAATAACTCAAGTTAAATGAAATATTCATCTAAAATAGCCCTGTTTCTGAGTTAAGGGACTTTTGTAGTTCTTTTTTGTATTGTTCTACTTTATCTTGTATTCTGTCTTCCTCATTTCATGTCTTCAGCCCTTGTTTCATCAAGAGAAAAAGGAATATAAATGAAAGACAATCAGCAGATTATTCATGAAAACTTTCAAGTACAAATTAGTTGTAAACAGCAATTTTCAAGCTAAGTTTCAGATTCATGTCACTTTCTTTAGAGGTCTAAGAACTGGGGTTTTAGGTAGACTACCTCTATCTTTAGTAGCCATGCACACAGGAAAAACACATACTTCTCCAGAGACTGCTGCCTAAGATGATTTATCATTAATTGAATGGTCTCACTGGGCCATAAACTAAGCACATCTTGTGCTTTAAATGGCACATATGCCTAAATGATTAGGAGCTACAATTATTAGCAGTAAAAAGCTGATATTCCTCAGGTTATGATGGCTGTTTATGTTCAGGAACATGAGTCAAGCTCCACTGGAGAAATCTGTACCCACATATCCACAGTAGAAGGTCCCTTCCAAAGCTTCTCCTGGAAGCTGTTTGCCTTGTCTGTTCTTAAAATCTCCACTAATGGAGAATCTGTCACACGTGTGTGACTTAATTCTATGGCTACAGTAATTTTGTGCTGAGTTATTCTTCTGAATAGAGTGTCAGTACCTTCCTCTTTAAGCAGAATTTCTAAAGTTTTTAACTAATATTTTTCCCATCTTTAAAGCCCAGAATAAACATTTTCATCACCTTGATTGGCTTTTTGACAACATCTGTCCCCTTTATTCCTCTATTTAGCATCCAAACATAGTACATGCATTTAATAAGGAGAGCCAGCATTTAATAAGGGTAAAGAAGTGAAATCCAATCAACTTCTGATTTATGTGTTGATTACTGTTTTTTTTTTAACAAATACATAAAATTTTAAATGTGAATTTAAAATTAGGAAGTGAAGTCTTTTTTCCCCAGAATAATGTAAACAAGACTGTTAACTCTGTTGCTCCCAACTACTGATCTGCTGCTCTGACCTTGTAATCAGAGAAGACTGTGAGCCCTGCATTTGTCTTTGAAGGCTGCTAATAATTAAATCCTATTGTTTCACTGAAACAGAACATGACTCTCACAATTTGTAACCAGAAGCAGTATAGCTGCACAGAACAATGTTGGATAAACATGCCCTTCAAAGATCAAAGGATGTAGGGCTATGTCAATTAAAGAGAAAAAAAAAATCAGCATAGCTAAACTGCTGTTTCTCAGCAACTTGGGGCGGGTGCAGATCTGAGGCTGCCGAGATTGCTTGGCTTTCATTTCACCATCTCAAGGGTATCCTTATTCCCCCCAGTGCCTGGGGAAGCTGGCACACCCAGATGAGAGCTGTGAGTCTGTGGGCAGAGGGAAAGAATGCCCCCCTCATCCCTAATTAAATGTTCAAAGGATTCGTGCTCTCTCCGAGCAGCACATCTTTGTGGCATTAAATAAAAATCGGCCTCAAAGAGAAAACACACATACAATATGTTCAACAAGGCAGTGGGCAAGAGGATAACAGGAGGATTTAGATTTGCAGTGACGCTGTTTGCTTTCATTACTTCCCTGTGAGAACCCTTCCCTTCTCCATGGATTTCCATCAGAGTTCACCCTCTGCACCAAGCAGAAACTCACTTTGATGCCACTTTGGCCGTGCAGCTCCAAGAGGAGATAGGAGAAACCATGGTTGTTCGAGGAGTTTACCTTTTCCCATGAATGTCCACGTGATTTGTGGCCAGCAAAGCCTCTTTAATTAACATGACTCTCACTAGTTGTTTCCTGGTGGCCCAGAAAGGAGGAAAACTTGCAGCAAATGAGTCCCAGCCATGCCTTGGCTTGCCGGTGCTGTATTTCACAGCTTGTCCTCTCCCTATGGAACAATTTCCAGGGACATGAAGACTCCCTTATTGAAATGTCTCTACCTGTGCCGGGACAGGTCACATGGCCTGATTCTTCTGATGGGAGTTGTGGGGTACAGTCCATCCATATATCCATGTCATAAATTTCTCAGGTGTTTCTTGCCAAAATCAAATTAATTCTTCACCGTGAGGGTGGGGAGGCCCTGGCACAGGGTGCCCAGAGAAGCTGTGGCTGTCCCATCCCTGGAATTGTTCAAGGCCAGGTTGGGCAGGGCTTGGAACAACCTGGGATAGCGGAAGGTGTCCCTGCCCATGGCAGAGGGGTGGAACAAGATGTTCTTTAAGGTCTTTTTTTAAACTTAAATATGGCTAAAAGGTTTTCATCTGAAAGAGGAGAGGAAAAGGCATTTTTATTCTGAGAATGAGGGTATTTGTTCCCTTTACCTCTTGTGCTTCTGGACTCCAATGTTTCTATTATGTGTGCCTGGACATAGATTTATTAGTACAATGAGGAGAATATAAAATATGCAGTGTTGAACCTATGTGCTAGAGAGTTCTCTAACCCGGGCTCCTGCATAAGAATTACAGATATTTGTTGTTTGTTTGCTACACTTCTTGAGAAAGCAGAGCTGTTCCATCCTGCCCCCTATTTATACTCCATTTTTATTTCCCAGTTCTAGACCATACTCTTCCACTTCAGTGAATATTTTACGGTTTCCTTGAAATAAATCACTCTCTTCACCTTCCTGTCTACTAAAGGCAGAACCTTATTGTAATGAGTTAAATTCTAGTATCAGTTAATCTGAGGAAAGAATCTGCCCCATAAAGTTTGACAAATGACGATCATTTTAAAAAATAAAATGTACACATTGTGTCTAAACACAATTGACCTCATTCTTCTCAGCTGTCCTGGTGTTCAGCTGCTTGGAAATTTTCCTCCAGGGAAAACCTTTATTAAATGATTTGTGTGTCTTTTACATTTTGTTCCAAATTATCTCGCTCCTTCGTTTTATTTCTTCTTCAGGCTGGCTGCTTGCTACAGCTAATTTGGTTGTCCTTGCTGGGACTACCATAAATACTCTTTCCCAGTAGTACTTTGCAAGCTGAATTAGTCAAGTGATCTTGGCTACAGCATCCAAGAAAACACTCGACAAGATTAAACACTGGGAGAACTTTATGGTTGGAGACACCATTTTAAAGTCACCCATAAAGGAGCATGAGCAAAAAATGCTGACAAGGCCCAAATAATTTCATAGATGATGAAATTGTGACCTTCAGGACTGCGTTTGAAGGGATAACTGTGCACTCACTTCCCTCCCTACAATGACTGTATTAAAGTGTGACACTCTCTTTGGAACTGGTAACAGGAAGGCCTTCATAAAAAATAGATGAAATATCAGATTGAAAACAAGGAGATAAAGAGATAAAGCCTGGCCTGCAAATTAAAAGACAAAGCACTGAAGTCTACATGAGCCTCCAGGTATTGTGGGTCTGCCTGCGAAGCAGAGAAGGTGACATCCTACCTGGGGTAAGTGGTACCAGAGACACCAAAACAATAGAAAAAGTTTTTTCTTTGGCTCTTGTTTCACCCTGGTAGCACTTAGAGCTTTAACCTGTGTAGAACTGTGGCTCTTGGGTGGAAATTGGAGTTGGATAAGTCGCTGTTGGCACAGATTTACCATTCCCCTCAGAATTAGTTGTTATCACCATGGCCCACTCCAGGCAGACTGGCTCTGTAGTTGTCCTTACAACGGTCTCACATCTTTTTGTCATGAGGCTGAAGCTCCTGCTTTTATTTGAAAGCTCTATAGACACTTCATTCACTGAAACCCAACTCCAGGCTACCAGGGAGTGACAACAGGGCTGGAGTTATTTCTGATTGGGTGGAATTGTTTGAGAGCATTCTGTCAAAAATTCCGCCCCCCCCCACCCCCCACC
>VZRZ01005130.1:728243-777201 GCA_013398175.1 Climacteris rufus | reverse complement strand
TCAAAAAATTCCCCCCCCCCCCCCCCCCACCGTTTTTTTTTAATTTTCCAGCCATGCACCAACTGGAACATTCCATTTCACCATTTTTGAAAACAAATGTCCTTCTTTGTCAGTTGTAAAATAACTGTTTTCACGTCTGAAATTATCAGTGCTTCATTTGAAAGGGTTAAAAAGTCATTAAAACTGCCCCATTAGCCACACAAAATGTTTTGACTTGAAATATCTCAATTAATTAAAAATTGCTTTTTCTCCCCTAAGTTGACCTTCTATGCCTCTCCTCCCTCCATGTCCCCAAATTAGAGTTTTCAAAATCATAGAATCATTATTAGTAAGATTAGAATAAATTACTCTTACAGTTTGCTCAAACCTTTTGAGATGTGGTGGACAGAGCTACTTTCATGTCAAGATTGACTTTAAATAAAGGTTTCTAATACTAAATTGAAAAGGCTCAGACTTTATCCTAGTGAAAAAGGTGAATGATTACAATGGGAAAAGCATTAAAATATCAGTATTTCTTGTAGAATCAAAAATCTATATTTGCTTAACTCTCCTGCTTCACACACAGGATAGATGGGTCTTTTACAAAATGTTTCTTGATTTTAAAATGGAAATGTATTCAACTTATAATAAACCTGGAAAATTCTAGGGTGAAGAAATGCATGAGACAGCACAAACACAATCCGAGACATTTTGGGTACAAGCAGCAATTCCACTTTTCTTGTAACAGATGACACTGCTTGACATTAGAACAAGAAATACCTGTTGCCTGTGCTGTAAAATCTCTTGCAAATAGCTTCTGATTTGTGGCACTGATATAAAGGCTGTGTTTTATGGAGCTTACTCAACCAGCTTTGCTATGTCAGGTTATCACAGATACATTTTTTTCCAAATCATTTTGAGCCCAACTGCTGCTAAGAGGCTGTAACAAGGGTTGTAACTTGCTCCTTTCACTTCCATTCAGACAGTTTGAATAAACCCCCATTTCAGCCTTTTATGGGCCCTCTTTCCATTATACTTATTTTATTTTACTTTTCTCCACAGGGATTGAGCCACTTTATTCAGGTCATTTTCTGCAATATCATGTTAACCCATTAAAATGTCAACTAATTTATTGTCCATTCAGTCCACCTGCCTGTCCTTTTCCCCTAAATAGCACAATCATTTCTGCAAGCTCTCCGTTCCCCTGCCTGTTCAAAGGGCCTCGTGGTTGTCCTCACCTTCTCATTAAATCTCGCCCAAGAACAGTTGCCTTGGAAACCAGGGAGTTGATCCAGCAAAGGGGCTGAGCATCTTCACCTTGCCTTGACTTTGGTGGGAGGTGAGGCCATTCAGCACTTCTAACAGGAGAGTTTAGTGGAAAGCCAGGAGGAAAACCACTAACTACTGTTTCCTTCTAGTTTCAGGATGACAGGAAGTGATGCTGGCCCTCACACGGCCTCCACAAGAAGTCAGAAGGAGGTTGAAACAGCTGATGCTTTTCTGGCATCTGTGAAATCATTTGAGGAGACTTTGGATGTGCAAACACATTCTAAATAGTATTCAAATGAACAAACTTTTTCTGAAAGTCTTAGACAACCCAACTTTCTTTCCAGGCTATTTATAAAGTGTTGGTGCATTTGTAATGGAGCTGTCAGGGTCATTACAGATTTGGAGTAAGAAATCAGTTTGGATTAAAAAAAGAAAAGAAAATCAAATAAACAGCACATCTTAAGTGTTCTGTGAGAGGAGAGGCAGCATCCTTCCAAGGACTCAGCCAATGTAAGCACCGAATCGTAACGTTTCCAAGAAAAACACCACAGGGCTTGGAAACTTGCCAGTGAAGAAATGAAATCTAGATTGCCATGATAATCACAGCAAGAGACAACTTATGTAGATAAACTATACCCTGAGAACAGAGCTGGCTCTGCTCAGGCCTCCAGTTCAGTCCTGGAATAGCATATATTTTTTCATGGAGTCTTCAGGCCTCTCTATGAGCTCTTCCCAGGCTCACCTGGTTTCATAAGGAGCCAATCCTTGTACCTGCACCCCAATATAGCTACCAGGAACATTGGTCAAGGTCCAGAAGGGCAGAACATCTATGAAGCCTATGTAACCTCAGGAAAAAAGAGACCTTTGCAGGATCACAGTCTAATGGAGATGAAAAATTCTGCCAAATTCTCAGCTGGAGGTCTCAAATGCTTCACTGGAGCTTGCTCCTGGCCTTTACGTGCTGGTACTGAAAGGTCCATGTGGGGAATATCTGGGAAGAAGTTTCCCTTCTGACTGAAGGTCATACCAGGCTTTTCTTCTCTTCAAACTTAATGGAGCCTTTTATCCCCAAACCAAGGGAGATTTGCTCCCATGGGTTGCAAATCTTTCTGCCTACAAGGAATATCCCCCTCTCCTGACCCAGACACAACGTACAATGCTTGGACTCTCTTTTCTTGATGCCAACTTTGAGTGGTAAATGCTCAGACAATTTCTGCTGCTCCCAGGTTGTTTCAGAGATCAGATTTGGTCAGTACATTTTGCAGAACATCTCCAGGAATACTTTTTCTGACTCCTTCTCTGGGCATTTTTGGTGTTCATTCTCAAGTAAGTTTTTGTTTGGTTGGTTTTCTTGATGTTCAGCTGTGCTGCGTTTTATAACAGCAAATAAATTCCTTAAGTTCAAAAGGATTTATTTTGCTTTTAGATGGAAAGGCATTTTTGAACTTGAGAAAATGAGCACTGGAGAGAAATCTGAACTAAAAACCCATCTGAGAAGTAGAACTTTCTTCTTTTACACATGTACATCTCAAATACTTTCTAACTAAGGGCAGTTTCTTACAAAATACCGTGCAACACACTGTCAAACCTCCCAACAGAAAGATGAGAGGACAAGAAAAAAAAGAAATTTGCCAAGTCACTTGATGTATTTCTTCAACTTTCTGCATGTCTTTGTATTCATGTGCCAAGCTGGTGGTTTTTAAAGAGAAATACATATTACTTGCACTTTATATTTTGCTCATGTATAGAAGCACTAAATGACATGAGAGCTACTGGCTAATAGGTGCTGTAGAAAAACCAAGGAAATTACTTCTCCTGCCTTGAAAACTCTTCAGTTGGGACACACACACAAAAAAGGCTTCTTATTCAAGCTAAAATACACTATTCCCTACCTTACAGGATTAGTTGGTGTTCAATGTCTCTCCCCTCTGTCCTTTCCCCCATCATTTGCATTGTCAGATTTTCTTCCAGAGACTGTTCCTGGGAAGAACTGCAAAGAAACAACTGCAGAGACTGAAAGAAGGGGTAATGGAGAGCAGCTTTCCAATACTCACAGCAAAGACAGGATAAAGTCAGGGCAGTCCCACCTAGAAAGAAGAATTCACTTTTATCACCCCAACAATGCGGTGTTGGCACCACACCTGGCATGGACTTCATTCAGTAACAAGGAACTTTCAGGGCATTCCTTCAGGGTCATGGATCTGAATTCCTTGCCTTGCTGTACCCTGATTTTCTCTCCCTTCTCAGGCAAGCTCAGATTCAATCAAGTGCCCAGTCCCACCTTGAAATTAAGGATAAATACATTTTTAAAGTGCAAAATGTTTGGACAAAAGTCTCTTGCTCACCATAGATGGACTGGGGAAGAGGCAGGTCTGGATCCCTGTATTGTAGGGATTTGCACCTCCAAAAGAGGCTTTTAGTATTGAATAATAATATGCTTCTAATTAAGGCTGCTGCTGTAAAATTTCTAATCTGATAACACATTGTGCAGGAAGCAAGCAGACATCTGTTCCTGTGAACACATCAATATTAAGGTGGATTTTGGATGTAAAATTCTCCCCGTGCTGTTTAATAATGCCACTGGCAGCAGAGACCTCCCGCCTTAATATCTGGCAGCAAATGTTTTGCAGCAGGGCGACGTATTCCATGAAGGATTGTGTGAACATATGATCTAATTTTCTCTGGAAAAGCATCCATCATGTGTGTGATTTTTTGTGGAAGACAATAATCCCTCCCATCAATAAAATCATGTTGGTGGGTGAACAAGTCTAGGTAGAGACACGAACACCCTCACCTGCAACATTACCATCTGTAGCCTCAGTTTGGAATTTATTAAATGGGAAGGATTTGGAGTTGGATGACACCTTCTGAAGGGAGGAGTGAGAGGAAGAGTACCTGGCTAAGATAACCAGCTGACTAAGATAAATTACCTGGCTAAGATAACCCACCTGAGTTAAGTGTCGATCCCTGCAGTGCCCAGGTACATTTTAGCACCAAAGCCCTGAGGATCTCAAAGCTATTCCTGAAGGGAAGTAGGAGAGTGCAAGACTGACTTTTCCAGAACAGCCGAAATGCTGCCCTGAATCAGCAGTTCATCTCCACTACTAAGTCAAGCCCAAATCCCTTGAAGTGTTTCATAGAAGCAACCTCTCCAGGTATTCCCTTTTTTCTCCAACAACTTGTTCCTTGGAGGATTATAAGTCAGAATCAGATTTTTCATTTTAACTGCCCTCCATGCCTTTTTTCCCATGAGTTTTTCCTGCTGCTTTTTTGAGCCCAAGTATCACGACAGCGTCCACAGAAAAAGACTTGCAGAACTAGGTAGAGACTCTGAGAAGACCTGCACATTTCTCCTCCCCTAGGATCCCACTGGCATCTGCCAGTTTAATTTGCTGAAAGCTTCAGCCTTGCAGAGGTTTTTCTGGAAACCTGTAAAGCTCACAGTCATCAGCAGCACCAGTGGGTGACCATCTCTTACTGACATCCATCCTGCACTATGAGCAGGTTGATTTTGAGTGTTTATTTGGGGTTGGCTGCAAAGTGCATTTGCTAGAGGTACACAAATCCATTAGGTTTCTGTCAGATAACTTTTTCCCGTCAATTTTGTTTTCTTCTATTCTTTGTTCCTGTTTTTGGCACACAGATGTGTTGGTGCCAGGGTCCAGCCCCTAGAAATGGCTTTGTTGCAACATCCAACACCAGACTTGCTGTTTTTCTCCAAGAACGGAAGAGGAAGTTTTATTAACTCCACGTAAGAAGTGATTAAAAAAAATCCCCCAACTCACACTAAAATACTCTCTGTCTCTCCCTGACAGAAGAGTGGAACCAAGTGGGGGTTGGACTCTGCTCCCAGGAAACAAGGGACAGGATAAGAGGAAATGGCCTCAAGTTGAACCAGGGGAAATTTAGGTTGGATATTAGGAAAAATTTTTTCACTGAAGGTTTTGTTCAGCCCTGGCACAGGCTGCCCATGGAGGTGGTGGATTCTCCATTCCTGGAGGGATTTAAAAGCCATGCAGATGTGGCACTTGGGAACATGGTTCAGTGATGGACTTGATGGTGCTGGGTTAATGGTTGATTTGGACTTGGTGACCTTTGAGGTCTTTTCCAACCCAAATGAATCCACGAGGGAAGGAGCAGAGGCTCTATGCAGAGCCCAAAGCTGTCACGCCTGAAGCCACCTCTGCCTTCCAGTGCTCAGAGCAAGGGACAAAACTGTCCTTCATTTAGGATCCCAGCTTGGACACCAGGTTGCCATGTGACCTTGGGCATGGTGTATTTTAGATCCTGAATACATTAACAGAAACACAAGAAGAGAGTTAGCAGCAGAAGAGGAGACAGGAGTGCAGTAGTACAGAACGATGTAGCAAGATGTATCTTCAGAGCAAAAAGACCCTGATCAAACCTGTGAGAGAATTAAAGATTTGCACTTCTCAGCCATCAGAGTTACACTGGAGGATAGACTGGCAGATATATTATGCAAATAAGGATCAAAATACTTGCACATCTGCTTCAATCTTATTTTCTCCGTTTTTTAATATAGTAATCGTAGGTCCCTATATTACAGCTGAGATGATTTCAGGCCACTTCCCATGCCACACTCCAAGAAAAATAAATCAGAACACAGGACTAACAAGGAGTGAGGTGCTTCACATCAGTGAAAGGCAGAATCCAGGTGTAATACAACTGCTCTTTGTTCACTTGGAAAGAGGCTCCAACCCCAGGCTTCAGATCCATGCAGGACTCAGCAGGGCTTGGGGAGCTCCCATGCACTGCTTACATGTGATATGACCTCCCTGACTCTTCCAGGCCCATGAAAAATATGTAATAATACCGTTTAATATGCAGTGCTACCATTAGACAAAAATGAGTGGTATTGCCCCATGATTTTGGTTCTTTAAGAAAGAAAACTTGTTAAAGTGGTGGCTTGCTTGCAGCTCCAATGACAACAAGGTAGAGCAAGAATTAGCTGAACACACAGTGAGGAGGGATGTGGCAATTTGAAGTGAGGAATTAAACCTTTAGGGCTTGGTTCTAGAAGCACCGGTGAGTGACTTTATTCATTTGTCACTTCCCAGCAAAGCAGCTCAGCAAATGCAAGGACAGCTGGACCCCAAATCCCTTGCAGCCACACCTGTGTATATGGTTTGTATGATTTTCAAAGTTCCAGAAAAACAGTTTATTTGGGGACTGAGTGATTGCTGGCAGTAGTGCAGCATCATGTGACAAAGGGGAGATGGGAACAGGCACTACTGAAAGCGACATAGCACCAGGCATGACAAACTGATGGAATAGATTGTCCAGAGAAGTTGTGGATCCCTCGAAGTGTCCAAGGCCAGGCTGGACCATCCACCTGCCAGACTCCGTCTCTCTGTGTCTGAGACAGAGCCATGGGAGGACTGAGGGGTCTGACCAACCTAAGTCCCTTCTCAGCCCTTGCTCCATCTTGTATTAAATATAATCATGGACCTAAACTCTCACATCCAAGGACATCAGATCTGCCACCCACCGAGGTCAGCACCACTGAGGTTTGCAGGGCTGAGCCCCAGCAAAGACAAGAGCAGAGCTGGTTCTGGTCTTCCCCAGAACAGAAACAGCCAGAAACCTTTCCTTCTACAGTGACCCATGGCAGCTTTGGTTTTTTTCTCTTTTTTTTTTCTCCTGAATTAGGTGAGAGTGGATGTTTCATGTATTCGTAAAAAGTTTCCATGGAAAATGAGCTGCCCACTGTCTCACCAAGAGCCCGTGTGAGCATGGCTGGGATCTCTAGCTGGTCACACCACATGTAAAATTCATGTGGCTCTATCTGCATCTGAGGCAGTTGTGCAGCACAGCTGGGGCTGGGAATGGCCCAGGCATCTCCCAGGTCATCCCTTCTCCACAACTTCCCAGCTTCCTTTGCTCCAAAGCCAGGCAAGGCAGATGAAACCCCTGCTTCCCCAAACACACATCTCGACGAAGAGATTTGCTTCTCAGAGCCAAGAACACTGAACCCTTACCTTTCATTTTGATGGTTTCCATGGAAACCATAAAATTAAGCTATGCAGTTACTTACTGCAACATTACATAATCTGCCACACGCTCCGATGTTTTCCAACACACGTGTTTGTTCTGAGCTGCTGGGTTTCTTTTTCTTTCCAGTATGATCAGCCCGATCTGTGTTGATCTGATTAAACAAGGAGCAGTGGTGTAAAATCAGATATTAAAATGCAACTTCTGTCAGTTCTCCTCTCCAGAGAATGACAGGCTGCCTGCTTCCACTGCTGGCCTGCAGCTGCAGTTAAGGTATTACAGCACTGCTCACCTCTTGTTGGTGGGGATGGGGTTGGATTGATGAGGGTCTGATCCCAATCCTGGCCTTGGGATAATAAATAGGTTCCACACTGCTCCGTGATCTTTTCTTCCATACAAATCGTAGGCAAAAAATTTGGTCATATGCAGTGATTTTTTTAACTAAGGCCACAAGTCAGGGTGGAATAGGCAGTCTTCATGTCTGTTTCCCTCAAGGGCCTGAGAGATCATATTTTGGACAAGTGCTGCAGAATATCCTGCAATTTTTATTATGAAAGAAAAATCTTGCTATAAAACAACACTATATGCAATTTTCGATGTTCCTGGCACTCAGCCATCCCTGTTGGAACTGAACCAGAGGCAGCAACAATGTTTGGGATGAAGGAAGGTGCTGTACAATCACTCTTTAACTTTTGTGCCCAGACTTATTATTTTAAACAAAGCTCAGCAAAGCCACTTAGCTCTTCTTTGTTTTTTCCAGGATACAGAACCCTGCTGCTATAGAGAATAATGCCCAAACTTTCCCACCACTGGTGAGAATGAACTGTTCCTTTTGGAGCTGCAGAGGGCAAAGGAAAGAACTCTGATGGACTTTACGGCTTGCACAGAAAATACAATGGGAAAAGGGAGGCCACGAGCGCAAGGATTTATGTCCTATGAGAAGGGTATAAGAAGGATTACAAGTTGTAGCTCAGCATCCATCATCTTCCAGTGCTGTGTCTCTCAGGCTACAGCTTTGATAGCAAACTAAAAATGTCCAGGGGGTTATTCAGGCCAGAACAAGTCACTGTTTAGATGTTTTAATACAGACCTGGTTCTGTACCAAGCCTTGTATCATGTTGAGGAGGGTATGGATACAGCACACAAGAGCTTGGCCTATCCAGGGTGCAGAAGAGGAGCGGTCAGGTGTCATCATGCTTTTCTCAGGCCCAGAAATTGGCCCTGGCCCATTTTATTTGCTAGTAAGTATTTTCAAAGAAACTATCAAGTCCAGCATGGGCAGCATAAATTAAAGCTGAGAGATGCAGTTGCTTCTCTTGGCAGCATCCCTTCTTATCTCTCCAATCAATTTATCCCTTCAGCAGAACTCACATCTTCCTTCAGCACTGCTAAGCCTTGGCATAGCATCTTGAAAATCCCCTTCTGGGAGGACAGCCTTTGTTTTTGAAATATTGCTGAGGAAAGCTGAGATTCCTTCTCACACCACTGACCATGTTTGCTGCCAGGTGGCATCACAAAAACACCATCCATATCCCTGGGAAATCTGTCTTTTCATGGGTTAATCTCATTCTGCTCCAGCCTCTTATCGCTCACTGGCTTTGTGTGACAAGTGAGACAGTGATCTTAGTATGATATAAAGACATAAAATGCTAAGCAACTGAAGCAGCTGCTTGTGCACCACTTAAAGAGCACACATATCCAATAAAACAGGCATTTACAGTGTGTATAAATAGCTGGGAATAGCAGATAACTAATTATTTGAGTGTCAAAAAAACTCTAGGCAACCTCATGTGACATAACACATGTCATGGCTAATAACTTCCAGCCTGAGACGAGGATGGAATTTAAAGGAATCCTGGATTTGCCGAAATGGTCAGTCTATTTTTTCCCATTTCAGTGCTAAATACTGGAGATCTTTCTCTTACTGAATACTTAAATATCCCACTTTGAAGTCTAGAAGTTCAGTCAGGTAAATTGGCATCCCTAAAAAGAAACTGGTTATACACCTGGAGAGAGTGGTTCAGGAAGACAATATAAGTATTTATTGTATCTTTTGAGTTGTAGGAAAAGCTGTATTAAGTTTAACTGCATAATAAATCTCTGCAAAATAAAGACTGGGTTAAACATCTCTGCAGGATCTAGTCTTTTCAATTTTCTGGTTTGCTGTTTCTCTGCTATCTATGAATTTCTTGATATGAAGAGTCTCCTCACTACATTCATTTTCTACTACACCAGGCAGCATCACTGCTGTAATGAAAATACAGCATAATAAAGAATCACAATGAAGTATAAAGAAAATATCAGATAATGCTAATACTGCTGGTTCTGTATTTTTTCCTGGACTGGACTTTATGGAGCTGCAGACAGCTTTCTGTGAATGCTTCCTGTGAGCATTTCTATCCAAGAACTTCCAGCATCTGGATGATAAACTCGCAGGTTTCTTTATCTTCCAAATCTTTGTGTTTCAGTTTAACTTCTTTTAATTTTTATGGGTTTTTTTTAATAAGCTTTTCATGACTACAAAGCTCAAAGGCAGTTGTTATCCCCTTGATTTTCATTTTGTTTCTTTCTACAGAAGACTGTTCAGACATTTCTGTGCTACATCAGAGTAGTGTAGTTACTATAGTTACTCTGCTTGCTACCCCTATTTCCAACCTGAAGGATTATTCAAAACACCAGAATGTGGAAACAGGTTGAAAATGTGACCCCAACATGTTCAGAAATAGGGTGAGGACGGCACTGCTCTGGTATTAAATCACAATTAAATAATCCACAAGTAATTAGCAGAACATATCTTCCTGGTGTTTTACAAAGGGTCAGACAGAAAGAAATAATTTTAAAAATAAATGAGGGCAATCGTGCTGTAAGTACTGGGTGGGAAAGAATGAGTTTACACCCAGCAGCCAGAGAGTCATCAAAACAGTGAGAATTACTAATTTCAGCACATCCAGAATTATTAGTCCTGAAGGACTGAAGGGACTTCAGAAGCCTGAGCAGAGTTATGGTCTTCATAACCTGCAAGTATCTGAGGTTAAATCCCAAGGTTGCTCCTCAAGAACCTGGGCACTGAATATGCTCCTGAGAAGGACACATGAAATCATCTTATCCAAAGCTTATTAAAAGCTCAGCTTCACACAACTTCCTCTGCTCTCACCATTGGCTCTGTTTGCTTTGGTGGAAGGAAATTCCATTTACTTCACTCTGGACCACGATGGATCCTCATGGTCATTAAATTTTGCTTCTTTCTTTGCTGCAAGAATATAAACTGGAGGTTTTATAAAGTGACCTGTTGATATTGATGGACTTGCAGAAAACTCAAGCTGGGTCTTTTGCCTATTTGTAGAGATTTTGTCTTTTTTATTTTTATTATTTATAGACTCCTTATATTTTCCTACCAGAAGAATCCCATCTAAACCAAATTCTGGCCAACTAATTATATAATTGACTTTCCTAATAATTTTTCACAAACCTTTTTATACTTGACACACCAGAATAAGCCCATGGATCACAGAGTAAAATTCACAGATTAAAAGGAAAAAGCACAGGCGGTTGTTTTGATATATCAAACCTTGAGTGCATGAAGATAATGAAACTCTCACAGATTTGGGTAATTTTTTCCTGTGAGGTTTTGAAACTTTAAGAGAAATTCAAGTATTTTCTGCTACCTTAACATGCTTTCCTGCACTTCAGACTCAGAGAACAAATTTCTCAGGGCTTTTCTAAATAAGAAAATTGATGTCACAATAGTGCTCTCCATTCTTTGAGTTTAATTGGGTTTAAGTTTAGAAACATACAAAAAAGGTGAAGTTTCATCTGAGTCAAAGTGAATTTTGGTTGGACACTAATGGCTTAGCTAGTTTAGGTGGTGAGGCTGTGCTTTTGGGCAAGTATTTCAAAGAATTCTGGACATTAACGCTTGCATAATGCAGCTACTACCACTGGTATTGTGACAGAAGAGGCTCTTGAGTGAGAAGCCTGTGTCAACAGAATTTTTCAAGCAGGAAGAAACCCTTTGGTGTGTTTTCTGACACTGTGACACCAGGTGGATATGCCAAAACTATAGTTAAGCTTGCAGAACCTCATTGTGTCAGCCTTACCCTGGGGAGCATCAGGAACTAGGAACTGTTCTTCTTTATATATCTCAGGAAAAGTTTCTAAAGGGTAGAAATTTTGTTAGCACTTCTTTAGAAAAGTCTCCACACTGTGACTTTTGGAGGAGTGGATTGCATCAGGATTGTGTCTCCTCCCCTGTTGATTCAACTCCATGGATATCAACTCGGTAAAAATTATTTGTGCTGACAGGGTCTTTAATTGGAGTAACTCAGAAATGACATGTTAAACCAAGACCCAGAGAAACCTCCACTGCAAAAATCCATTGGTTTTGCACCCAGTGATTAAGAATTTCCACTCCCTGGTGCTTCCAGCAGGAAGCTACCTGGGTTGACAAACTTTCCTACTCCATAAGAATACAAATCTTAAATCTGGGCACTGCAAAAGGATCTTGAATCTCTCCTCAGACTCCTCCATGTTAAAAAAAAAAAAAACAAAACCAAAAATTTGGGAAAATAAATTCAACAGCATCAGATTATGAAGCAGAAGAATTTAGCTAATTTCTACAAGATTGCCTACAAGTCATGTATACACATTATAGATATATATTATAAGTATGTTTTTATATATATTATAGATAATAGATAATAGATAATACAATTTCAATATTTTATACATATTTAAATATTAAAATATATTTACTACATAGTCTACATACATATTCTCTCTATATAATATATATACACATATATAGTTAAACACTTTTATTTTAATTTTATATATTTTCTACATATATAAAAAGAGGGACAAATATCTATATAATACATATATATGTATTTTTACAAGTCTAAAATACAGAAGATTTAATAACCCCCTGTTACACATACATTCATGCATATATTACATGTATCTGTGTAATTAGATGGACACGTAACTAAATACACTTATAAACAATTTAAAGGTGTGCCTCTGCATGACTGTGTCTAATTTAAAGGTGTAGAAACATTAGGCATTGATTCCTCCTGAGCTAACAGGATTTGTGACTGGATCCCTGCATCCCAGCAGGATGATTTAGAGCTAGGGAGGGACTTCTGTGCATGACAATTTCCCCCCTGTTGAGAGGCATTAGCTCTCAGTTTGGAATTCCTTTTGAAACTATCAGTGTGAAATGTCCCCTCCTGGCTAACTCTGGCTGCTCCAGGTCTGGCCAAAAAGTGAGTCCTTGGCTGTTGTACACAAGGAGAAGTAACAGGTAGGGTGTGTTAAAGTTCCTGATTAATCATGAACTGAGCACTGCTCACTGGGAAGGATTTCCCACTCAGACCAGTAGTTTTGGACAGAGTTTGATCAGATCCAGAATCAATACCATACAATATAAAAGCATCCATAGGTGGGGAGGCCACCCTTGTGCACTCTGAAGAATAATTGCTGAGGAAATTTCACTGCTTTCAAGCCTGTCTTTACTAATCTCCAATATAAATAGGGCAGAACTCAGCCCAAAATTTGAATTAGCTTTCCAAGTGGCCAAAAATTATGTCAGTGCTTTTTTTAGGACATAGAGTTGAACTGTTGTGAGAACAGTTCAACTGTGTTCTCTTTCCTGCAGAGACAAAGAACCCTAAGTTCTTTTTCTCTGCAGGATAGAAAGGATAAGAAAGAGCAGTTTGGTACCACCAGGAAGCTTGAACAAATTGACATTGTGTAGAAACAACACTCCCAGGTGAAATACATTGTAGAATACCTTGGTCATCCATCTCTACCAGTCTTGTGGTGTTTTGAGGGTTCATCTCAAACTAAAGCATGAGTGATGGAGACCTCCCAGTTCTTATCTTCCTATCAGACCTCAGAATAAACCAGCTGGGAAATTTTCCTAAGCCGTAACTCAAAGTAAGTAATTTCTTATGGTGTGGTCTGATCAGAATTACTTGACTGGAACAGGGTGGAAGGCTCAAAATGTTCACTGTGTTGCTTCTGGCTGCTCCTTCTTCATGGTTCTTACCAACAACACTGCACAAGATAAGTTTTTTTTTTTTTTTTTTTTAATCAGAAGAGTCTTGATGAGGATAATTTTTAGAATGTATAAGCTACAAGCTCACACCTGGCACTCAGCTCTTCTCAGGAAGCAGCACTGCTGCTTGCCCTTTCCAAGTGGCGCTGAGAGAGACACTCCCAGTGTTATTTTTATGCTCCTCAACCTGTGCCCCTATCTGAAGAGCAGGATGGACTCTTGCCTCCCCTCCCACACAGGATCTTCATTTTTGCATCAGAGGTTCTTGTGGTATCTGGGATGTGATGACCTCAAGGCTGACTTTCAAGGCTTGCTTACTTTCAGCTTTATTATTTATGTTCTCCTGGCTGCCACTCCAGGTACTCAGTGCCAGGTGCTCAGGTACTTAGCAGGTGGTTTTGGTGGTCAGCAACCAGAATCTCCAATAAAGATCTCATGGTTTGAGTGAAACCTTTGATACATCCACGTCTCATTTAATAGGACAGCACAAAATACCTGTCTTTCTTTCCCTCAGTCTGCACCACAAGCAACATAGTAAGAAAACAGGGAATATTACTCAGTGGACACCACAGACAGAATTTCACTGTCTTGCTATTACACAGCCTGGCTCTAAATAATAATAAAGAGGTTATTTACTATATAAAAGTTATTTATAACTTATATAACTATAAGTTTTATAACTCTCATCAAGATTTAGGTCATACCTGGAGAAATGGTACCTCCCAACACCCAGCACACCATGCCAAAATGTTAAAGTAAACAAAATCCCTCAACTTCTCAAGAATAATCTGAAGTAACTCCATTACTTTTAGAGATGTTACCTTGGCCCAAAGTTGAGGTGAAGAAGGATCTGCACAGACTCTCCACTTATTTTTAAAAACTTTTTAATGAGATACAGAAAATCTGGAGGAACTCTCCATCTGTCTTTATTCAGACCAAGGCTTTGGACTTCAGGCAGTGGGAGTCTGAGAAGTTACCAGCTTGGGTCTTTCTCTGCTTGAATATTTGCAAGTTTTAGCTATTAGCTAACATAAAGACCATCTGTATTCTTTATGAAATGCAAAAGGTTTCCCTTAAGTAGCTGTCATTATTACTATTAAAGAACAGCCAAACTCTAATGCCTTTCCATGGGCTACTAAAGAAAACATTTGACTTCTTATGGATTTGAAGAGGATTGCAGTAATTCACTTCAAGGAAAAAATCCTAATGAGAGCAGTTTTTAAGCTCTTAGGCTCATTCAGGCTCTGAAGATGACTTTTTTTGAAGGCTTTATAGCACTTATCTCCTGTTCAAATTACTGTTTTTGTTAGTGCACCATGGAAACCCCATTCCTGACCCAGAACTCCTTGTACTGTCTTCCCTTCAGCATTCCAGTCCTGTTTCCCTGGCTGGACATAGCAAAAGTTCTTCCACTCACAACATCTTAACTTCTAAGGCTGGGACCCATCAACCTTGTACATCTAACCCATCTAATCCAGGCATTTCAATCTCCTTTTGGTTATAGAGGAGAATTATTTCCAAAGCCTGGAGAATTCCTTCTCTGGGAGGTAGAATGGAAGTCTTGTAGATGCACTGATGCCAACTCATGCTATCACCTAGATTAAAAAAAAAACAGCTATTCAAATAAAAAGTTGGCCAAACACTCCTAATGTTAAGAAATTGGCCCATTCCTCCTTAAAGATCAAAAACTTGGGGGTTTTTGTCCATGGACAAAAGACGAAATAACTTCCACACTTTACCTCCCTGGAGAACATGCCTTCAGCTTCTTTCACCTTGGATCTTCCCCAGACTTGCAGTCCTCACTCTGTTTTCCATGCTGTACCACCAGCATGTGATGAAACATCCCTGCAAGACCATATTTGATTCTGGGTTGCTCAAATTAGGTATCTTTCTTAGGCTGACCTGAAAGAAAACCTGCTGAATTGCTGACCCTTGTTAGGGTTTGACCCTTTAAAATGTGTAATGTGGCTGCTTCTTTGCCCCTCTTATCTGACCTCCTGCAGAAACTCTGACAGCTTCTGTGCAAATTCAAAAGGACCTGGAAACCATCACTGTAATGTGGGTGGTTTCCCTTTCAACTATGCAAGTTTTCTAACATTATGTGTGTGAGAGTGACCTTTAAATCATGGAGAAATTTCTGTTTTAAACCACCTCTGTCTAAATGAATATTTCTGTCTCAGCAACAGAATTAAATCTGTCTTGTTCTCCAAAGTTCAAGACTTCTTCACTTATAAACTGTTGCTAAAACTGAGGCTCTGCTAAGAAACCACCATGAAACATGCTAACAAATAAAGAGCATGGATGATTAGAAGACAAATCCCATTTTGCCTCCAAGTGTAGTTTTAACTTACATGCTTACAGGTGCAGGAGCATCCCTCTAAGGGAGTGGACAGGACAGGGAATTGGAGGGTCATGTTGTCCTACAACCTTCTTAGCTTCAGCATGGGTTTCCACCAGACTAGGATGACTATATGACAACCTCGTGCTCCAAAAACAATTCTCATGCTCCAAAAACATCCCCCCCCTTTTTTTTTGGGGGGGGGGGGGGGGGGTGTTTTTTTTTGGTTTTTTTTTTGTTGGGTTTTTTTTTTTTTTTTTTTTTGGTTGATTGGTTGGTTGGTTTGGTTTGGTTTAGTTTTGTTGTTTGTTTGGTTTGGTTTGGTTTTTGTTTGATTGTTTGTTTTGGTTTGTTTTGTTTTGTCTGGTTGGTTGGTTGTTCCTTTTTAAGATGTTACTAGATTTTCTACTGAACTCAAATGCTCACATGTAGGAGCAGAGGGGTCTGCTGAGCTCTGGGGCTGGCACAACAGGAATGAACGGGAATGGGCAGCTGGAAGAGGGAAGGGAGCTGCCAATTATTAGCCTGAGTTAGGCTGGTGTGAAACTGCAACCACACAGCACAAGGTTTGGTGAGCCCAGTGGGTTGAGTAGGGTGATAGCCAAGTCCCTGACAGAGATATGTCCATGTGTAGAGCTCTTGCCTTACCCAAAATCTCATTAACCCTCCTGACCCAGGCAGCTACTGCTAAGCTCTAACTCATTTTGCCCCTTCTCCTTCCATCATTACACCTTCAGAAGGGTTTCTGTTTAATATCTTGCCTTTAAAACTACTCCTTCATTTTCTCTTCTGTCAACATATCACCTTCCATGCAAAGGTGCTAAAGAAGATATATTTTCCCTGCAAACTCTGTATCTCAGCAATATGAGCTCTCATCAAGCAGTGATGCCATTCTGAGGAGGGGGGTCTTGGGTTAGGATTTGATCTCTTTTAGTTGCGTGAGGTGACCAGGAAGATTTGTCTACATCCCTCTGCAGGGATACGAAAAGTTGAAGCCTTCAGCTGGGGCTCAATCATCTAAAAGTCGTATGAGTTTTTGTTATTTATTTCTTATTTTCACCTCTGTCAAAAAAAAAAAAAAAGAAAAAATCCAAGTCAGCACATCCTCACTGACTGCCACTGGCTATGGATGAGGCCCTGGATGAAGTGGGTGCATTCCCTGTGCCAGTGGCTCCCAAAACTCTGAGCAACTACAGATCTCTGTGAACTCTGAAATTCCCCATGGTTCAGACTCATTAGAAGTGACAAGTTCTGCAAATTGCTGTGCTTAATTTGATTTTGCATGAAAGCTTCAGACCACAAAGCACACTCTCCCAGACCACAAGAGTAATGACTTGCAGTGGGAGATCTTCTGGAAAGCCACTGCCTCTACTTCATGTACAAGTCAAAATGCAGGATTCTGCACTTAGGATGGAGCAATACCAGGCACAAATGTAAACTGGGAGAGGAGTGGCAAGAGAGCAGCCCTGCAGGAAGGGATCTGGAGGTGCTGACTGGCAGAGGGTAAATAGGAGCCAGCAGTGAGGGCAAACTGCATCCTGGGGCGTGTCAAACAGAGCACAGCCAAAGGGTTAGCAGGGTAAAAGAGGGAATTTCCCTGCTCTATTCAGCCTTGGTGCAGCCTCACCTTGAGCACTTTGTGCTGTTCTGGCCCCATGATTTAAGGAGGACGTGAAGGGCCTTGAAGACTCCAAAGGAAGACAACAAAGCAGGTGAAAGGGCTGGATTGAATGTCCAGTGAGGATCAGCAGAGGACTCTGGGTTTGTCTAGTTAGGAGAACAGAAAGCTGAGGGGTCCTGAGTAGAGAGATTGGGGAGGGAGAAGCTGGGCAAATCTCTGGTATCTAGTGATAGGACATGTGGGAGTGGTTCAAAGCTGTGCCAGGAACAGTTTAAACTGGATATGAGGAAGCATTTCTTTACTGAAAGTGGTCAAACACTGTAACAGGCTTCCTAGAGAGGTGGTCAATGCCCCAGGCCTATCAGTGTTAAAGAGGCATTTGGACAATATCCTTAACAATATGATTTAACCTTTGGCCAGCCCTGAAGTAGTCTGGCATTTGGACTAGATGGTCAATGTAGGACCCTTTCAAATATTTGATTTGATTCAATTTGATTTGATTTGATTCGATTCTGTTCTATTCTACCTTTTTAATTATGTCATGTAGGAAACATATTCTTATCTGTGCTTAAAACAAGTTTAAAATTGTCCATGTCCTAACTTCCTCACTGGTGTAAGACAGGCTTGGCAGCATTTTGTACAAACTGCATCTCATGCTGTCACTGTTCCCTAACTGCCTCATCCCACAATGTAAAGGAATAAACAAAAATCAAGATTTAAGGTTTTCTGCCAATTAGAAATTCCAGGTAAAAAGAAAAGAAGAAACTAAATTCTCTGTTTCAGATGAGTGAGATATTGTTATTTTTATATCACTCAATCATTTGTGAGTTGAGCTATAAAAAGTCCTAAATTCCTCACAGTCCCATATTGAGATGGAAGTTAATGCTTCATTAGCAGTAAAAGCTTCAGGTTATGTTAGTGAGTAACCTTTTGTTCAAACATGATGTCTGACATTTGCATAAGTACGTCTGTCTCTGAGCTATTGCGATGATGTGACTCACCAAGCTCTTGTAAACAGGTTTTTTTCCTGCCTCCTCTCAATACAGTACATCCTCACACTTTGTTTTCTCAGAAGCAGAGTTGTCTGGCAGGGCAGTGACATTTTTAGGCTTCATCAGCCTTTCACATCAGAATAATCCCTATCCTGGACCTGGCAGCTGGTCCTGAAGATGAGAGATCCTAAACCATCAATGCCTAACCCAGCTGAGCATCTGCAGAAACAGCAGAGGTAAAATCACTTTCTCATGGTGTCCCAAAGACCTTTGGTTTCGTGCAGTGGGAAGGTGACCTGACAAATCCCTTCTATATCCTCCTTGTGTAATTACTTATTTGAGTTTACATGCAAAATTATCATCAGGACTGGTTTAGCCTCAAGCCATCTCCGAGCTCTACATGGGAACAAAATAACCTTCGTGGAGCAATGGGAAGACTGAGGCACTTGTTAGTGGTGCCTGGTTCTGTACCATGACATGAGGCTGATTAGAGCAAGTTGAGATTTAGAAATAGTAGCAGAAAAATATAGCAGGAAAATGTATCTCAGATATTATAAACCTTCCATAAAATGAACAAGTTCTCTCTTTAAACCAAGCACAGACTGCTCTGAAATGTCACTGTTTGAATGGGTAGAAACCATCCTTTAATTGCCAGCCAAAACATACCTATGGTTCCATTTCTGCTGTGACTTTATTTCTGTTTTCCATTCAGAAATTTTAAAAAATATTCATGGAATTTAAGTTTTTTTGGTATCTAAAGAGCAACTCAGTGACTTTCACTGCCTGTAGAAAACACCAAACGAACAGAAAGGAATTTTCCCTTTTAACAAACCACCTCATAATTAGGGAACATGAATTATGTTTTTCTTCCTTCAGAACCTTTCATTATTTACTTTGGTGTTATAGCTTTTGGGTCTCTGTTTGCTGTCTAGATTTCAAAAGCCAAGAATTATCATTTGATAGGAAATCTGCAGTTAACTTTTCAGGACTCTGTCACGGAAGATGTTTGAACACAAAGGAGTTGGGCAGGAATATATGAATAAGCAGCCACCACCCAGACAGGATGAGCTGGGAGCGTCCCATGAAATGTGGATTCAGACATGGTTTTTTAGCATTTAACTGAAATAAAAGCCTTGGAGGCCCCAGGTATGTTCTTCAAGAGCCTCCCTGTGCAGTCCATAGGACAGGTATCTCCAGTGGGACATAACTACCTCTCTGTCTGCAACAAGGGTTGGTCTACCCAGGAAAAGGTCACTGGCTGCAGCTTGTAATTGGCTGCTAAATAATTATCATTCATACATAGTAAACAAGTTTACATATTTTTTTCTGCCTATTGGCAAACATTCCCAGTCGCATGCTGGAAAATAGGCAGGAATCCTGTTAAACAGGCATCCTGTTAAAATGCTGTCAACTGTGAGGCCTTTAATATTTTTTCTTCAGGAATCCATAAATATTCAGTGTTCTTGTCCTGAAGGGCAGTTATTTCAGACTTAAGGATGTCTTATCATCCTTAAAATCTGAAGTCCACCAAAAGTACTGGTGCTTACCTGCTTCCAGATTGACGGAGAAAGGCAGGTGTTAAAATGCAAGGTCCTCATTGCAGCAAACTGTTCCAGGCTGAACAGGGTAAGCACAAAGTAAAAGCAGGAACAAAGAAGTACATTTCAGGGCCACATTTGGGGTGTGATTTCAGGAACATCTGAGCTGCCGTGAAAAGCCAGGATCTGTTACACACTTTCTTCTCATTTTCTCTTTCCTGCTGCCAGTTCTTCCCACTCCTGCTCTGCCTGCCCTTTGTATTGATGCTGTTGCTTATCAGAGTGCTCTGGTCCTGCTTAGCTTGGTGAACTGCATGGAAAACAGTTCATTATCCCTTTTTTTTGGAAGGAGGGATGGAGGGGAAGGTTCATTTTTTGCCAGGTTAGGGAGCTGTGCTGGCTCTCAGCATCATCTAATAAGTTGGTAAAATACATACAACATTAACATGTGATCAGAGATGGGAAAAGAGAAAAATCTGGGTGTGTGAAATAGGAAATTAGATCAATTTACTTTGTCCTGTCCAATTTTAACTTCTGACATTGTGGGCTTCTTCCCCTGAAAGTGTATTTACTTCTGTGAGACTTGCTTGACTCGCACACCTTGAACAAAAGGTGAGATTTGCCTTTTCCATCTGCAGGATCTGATTAGAAAAGGCAGTTGCCCTCAGAGCAGTAATTGGAACAAACCTCCATGGAGCAGGTAACACAGCCCTCAGCAAAAGGACAGCAATTAGTCTCTGATCTTCCTTTGCTTTAGGATGAGGTCACTAATGAGCACTGATGAAGATATGGACAATGCCATCCTTCTACAGAAAAAAGATTTGTCCTGGCTTGATGTTTCACATCAACAAAAGATGTACCCTTTTGTCTTTTATTTGCTTTGTTTTTTTGGTTTTTTGTGTGTGTGTTTGTTTGTGTTTATGAGTGTGTGAGAGGGGATTTGTTTACTTCTGTTTGGGGGTGTTTTTGAGGTTTTTTTGTTAATGCATCATCAGTTGTTTCAGAGTTTGGACTTCGGGCCCTGTCTGCAAGAAGGAGGTGGCATCTGGATGTGAAAGGACGCTGGAACCCATAAAGTTCCTCTCTGGGGACTGACCCAGACACTTCCTGAACACCAGCCTTTTTAAAGTAATCTGTAAAAGCTGAGTCTTCCCACATTCTTTAACTTCACATTTTTCTGTTTCTTTGTACATCTATGAGGAGCCATTTCTAGTCCTCAAATTCTTCATGGATTTATACATAGGATGCCCATCCTGGTAAACCAGGGAGACAAAGTCTTTACTCAGCAAAGTTCATGTGAAAGGAGAATTGGTTGCTTTATCTACAGAATGGGCCTGGTTGCAAGCTCTGCCTTGATTTACATGTGCTGTACCCAGACAATCCTTCCTGGAGAATGGGAAGCAAATTCTGATCAGCTTGATACCCCCTCCTTCCACTCAGACTGGATGCCCAGCCCAACAGGAAGAAAGGAACTGGCTTTAAAATTCAGCAGGTTATTTCTCCATTTAAATTGGTGATTTGGATTCCGGTTTGGAGCATAAGGAAGCATAAATTATAACACAAATGAGAATGTGGGAGACAGTGTAGGAAAATTCTGTATTAAAAAGAAAAAGCAGAGAGGGAACAACATTTGGGGAATAAAAAGTAGGGCAGATTTTGAAATATTCTCAAAACCATTTAACACCATCTGTCAGGGGTTTGTGTTGCTAGGGATTTATCATCTCCTATCTACAAAATCCTCTGGCTAGTGAAAACAAATTTGGGAAAAGATGATTAAACTTCTCCTACCCTTCTATTCCCACCCCCACACTCCTGCCAACCAACTCATCTTCCTAACTATGCTGGGAGGAGGCATCATCTGAATCCATGAGCAACTCTGTGGAATGACCAGCAATTTTTAGAAAATCCTAATTAATAGTTGCAATAGCATGTCTTTTAACTTGCCACAGTGTAGCTTGATTTTGCAGTGCTTACAAAACCACCCCTTCAAAACCCAAGGGTCAGCCAAGCTCTAAATGATAACGTCCCTGAGGCAGAGGATTGATTTACAGAGGGGAAACAAATGCAGAAATCCTAAAGCACTGGGTACAGAAATCTCACAGGCAACTCCTGAGGGTTTGCTGCTGCATGTCCTGGAAGCCTTTTGACCAAAATCTACCTTGTATGTTTTTACATCTTATTGATCACACTTGGTCCCAAGGTTGCCTTTTCAAAAGGCCAATTGAACAGTCTGGAGTGCTCCTCTAGTTGTATAATGATGATGTTATGAGCAAGTGACAGATATTTCAGATGGGTTTAAGGTGCTGGAATAACCATCTTGATTAGAAATGGTTAAATGTATGCAAATTTCAATACCATTTCTATTTCAAATAAGCAATAGAGTCAATTCCTAATTGCTGTAACATTGCCTTTGGGGATGAACTAGAACATTATTTGCTTCCACTCAGTAGGTTTCCTTGTTCTCCTTTATGCCTCAGGATACAACATGGGGTCTCCTTACAGAAGAGCAGAGAGGGAACAACATTTGGGGAATAAAAAGTATTCAGTAGAATCCTGGTCATAACAACCTGCAGAAGATGTAAAACCCTCCAGGTCTTCTTTATCCACAGACAAGAATGCAGAGACAGCTATACTAAATATCCCACAGGGCATTTCTGCAGAATAAAAGAAAAAAGGTAATTTGCATCCTTGTACATTTCAATGCAATGGAAAATAATTAAAAATTAACCAGATGTTACCTTTGTGAAAAGCTTGCTTAAATAATCTAGTTTTAGGAAAAAAAATGTTCCGATCATTTTTTACAGACTCTACCATTTAAGTCGTTCTAATAAACTAGTTATTTCAAACGCTCTTTGGGCACTTAGTAGCCTGCTATAAATGTCTTAGAAATGTGCCTTTAGATTGAATGTTACTCTTCATGTCTTTTTTCCTTTCTGAAAGCAAATTATAGGCAACATGCAAATGAAATAATCAGAGAAGGTTTTTAAATAAAAGTACATGTGCTGAGACAATTAAATTGTAACTGTCTGATAACAGGGGTTCTGGAATGCCAACTGAATCCCAGGAAGTACAATGAAGAGCAATACTGCCATTAGTTATTCTGGGTAGATGGGCCACAGTTTGCCAAGGGCTATAGGGTGGTCTGATCAAAGTATGTAAATGGAGTCAGCTCCATGCTCTACTCTGTACCCTGTGGTGACATCAGTCCTCCCAGGGCCTTTGTTTTTAGGGAAAATAAGACTAAATGGTTGGGATGAGGAGAGCTAGTAGGTAGAAAGGCTCCAAATTTGGGGAAACAGTGAGAATGGAAGTAGGGGACCAAAGAAAGCAGGAGTGCAGCACATGGTGGGAGAGGGCTGATTTAAGAAGAGGTGAATGTGGGAATGAGTTTCCATTTCTAGATAATTAAAGTCTCTGAGCATAAGTTTTATTGAGGTTCTCTCCAAATAATTTGGAGTAAGACCTTTTCTGAGTACATGTGCATGAGTGTACATCGCTATTTCTGGAGATACTGAGACCTGGTACTCCCGCCTTGCAGTGTGACCAACAGTGGTTTTCTGCCATTTGGAATTTCATGTGTCATTCTTGGCTCAGCTGAGATGCCATTTTGACACCAATCCAATGGATGAAGTGGTGTGTGTTTGCTTGCCACGAGCCAGACACTCAATGGCTCATTTTTCATTCATTCTGTCTCCAAAGTAAATCTGTGTGTATGTCTGCCAGACCTTCTTGCTTGGGTATTCCTGACAAATGGCAGCTTCAACACAGAAGTAATGTGGTATTTGGTCACAGAAAGAGCTACAGAAATGACACTTCTCCCCATTATGTTGTTCTGGAGTCACGTCAAGGCAAAAAGAAGAGGACTCCAGCTCATTGTTGACTCAGGTGTGAAATTTTTTGAGTGCATGCTCTGCCTGGGACTGGGAAAGACCGCAGCCCTGGACTGGAGGAGGATTCAATATCTGTGTGCAGATGAAATAAAACTGAAGCTTATCTAAAGTCCAAGAAGTGAAGGTGGACTTCTTGATTGATTTCAATGGGCTGAAAGTGAAATCTGTGATTCTTTCTTGAGGTAAATGTCAACCAAAGCTGCCAAACATTCCCTGGTGCTTTCAAACTGCAGAGCCAACAGCAGGCAGTGTACACCTGGATGGCTGCAACCACCAAAATAACCATCCCTTTCTCTTCATCCTGCAAATGGTTTCAGTGACATGGCAAAGAAAGAGGATTTCTTATGTAGGTCACACTGGAACTGTATGTTCTGTGTGACAGGTCTACAAAGTCAGTGAGAGTCACTTCCACATACGTCCTAGCAAAGTTTGTCTAAAAAGTGAGGGCAAATGGAACAGCTTGTCTACCACTGTTTGGAACAGTTTGTCTACCCCATTGTTTACAATTTGGAATGCTAATTCCCAGAATCTCTGAATTTGCTGAACTATTACTAAGTGCTGAGCTCTGAGAAGCTGTGTAAACTCACAGGAAAATCACTACAGATGTCGCTTTAATCCTTTTGGTGTTGATGGCTCAACCCTATTAACTCTAGAGAGGTTAGAATTTAACCTTGAGTTCAAAAACCTGAAAGAGCAGTTACCAGATGGATAATGAAGAGGTAGACAGATAAGTGTCAAAATGGATATAAGCTTTTCTTTAATTTCAAATTGGGCTTTATGAGGAACATCCACCTTAGCAACCCTTTACTCCCAGAAAGGGAAGGTTTTGAATGCTGGCTTTTAATAATTCATGCAGTGATTCTTGCTGGATGCCGTGTGGGTATGAATTTGCTTTTCTTCCTCATAAAGCTTACATTCAATTGGGAGAAAAGATCTAATATTTACATGTGTGAGGATTAACCGATGATGGTATTTGTGAGGTGAGAAATCTTATTATTGCTGCAGAAAGCATTTATCAAATAGGCTTGAGCTGAGGATTTGAAGCTTCCTGCAGCTACAGGAACACTGCACTCCTCAGACAAATGCTTTTCTCTGCGACTGCAAAGTAGCTCTGATTCATATCTGGGTCCATAACTGTGCTTGGAATGCACTCTTTAAATGGGGCTTTCAAGTCCCTCTGCTCACCTTACAGAGATCCACACTTCAGTGTTGCTCTAACCCAGCCATGGCAGTGACAAATCAGTTTCCACAGTCACTTAACAGCAGCTCTCAGCATTGGGCCACTCTCAGACAGAGCATCTGTGATGTCTGTAATTCAGAAGTAATGACATTTGTCCACTGAAAACTGGATCAATGCACCTAATCCTTTTCAGTAGAAATCAGAGGACTTCAGTTACTACCAAGCTAGGCAGGAGCTGCTGACTGCAGTGGCACATCATTAAATACAGAGCCCAAAATGCTTCCCTTAATTCTGTCTTCGACCCTACACATGAAGTCTGCCCTTAGATAAGGGTAAATAAAATCATGAACAGAAAGGGACTGATCACAATAAAAGGACTCCAAAGTTTCCTTCTCATATGAAACCAAACTTTTGTTTTCCTCTCTGTTGAAGGATGTGCCATAGAAGAAATATCAACAACTGCTTATATGAAGATACGTAAAATGCAGAAAAATGGACATTCTTTTACATGGGTTTTTCATGATTTGGAATTTTTTTGACAGATTTGGTAACTGATGAATGGAAAAGTTTTGGAGAGAGGTCTCACTAAAACACTCAATGAATAATTAGGAAAACATTTAATTTCAAGACTCTCAAGGTGCTGTTTCTGCTAAGGTCTGGCTACCTTGTTCTCACTAGACCAGATAAATTTTGTCACTCAAATGCAAACTGGATTTCTACCTCAACAAACTAAAGATATTTGAAAAAAATCCTAAAAACACTTTGGATATTCTGACATTTGGCCTGTTTCAGTAACTATTCTGTGCAGTGGTTACAGAAGTGATTCCCATTATCCTTCTGCTTGGCCACTCTGTGTTAACACCTTTTTTATGTCTGCTCTGTAATTTATAGAAAAGTTGGCCGTTTTAAAGTGATGCACGTGTCTTTCCAAAGCCTGAAACTCCACTCAACAAAGACATCCAGGTCTTTGATGACAAGACAGAAACATCCCTGTATGAAGTCCCTGTTCTTTCTACAGGAGCTGGGTGAGGAATATCTCTGTGCATGTGAGACTGAGTTTCCCAGGGCATCTATAGGCAAGAAGGGATTTGAAGATGGCTATCCCAATGCCAGGCTCTGATGGCAATCCTTGGATTTACCTTCCTTCTACCAAACTGCTTCATCCATGGTAAACTAGAACATCCTCACTGCACTGGGGTTGATGGGACTGACCTGCAAATGAACCCATTTGCCCTCAAAACCCTGATCTTTGTCTCTGCAAATGTATGTATATCTTGAAATTAGCACAGAAACCAAGCCTGGCTTGTGACTCATTTTGCAGTGGGGACCTTTTGAATAATTTCTCCCCACACATTTGTACACTTAATACCTGTGCACTGAGAAGGAATTTGGAAGCCTGACTTCTTTCTGTGGACAGGTTTCAGTCTGAATTGAAGCTACTGATGCTGGGAGGGTTTTGCAGAGGATCTGAGGGTTTCTGTGCCTATGTATTGCTTAACCACCAACTCCTCACCCCAGGGCTGTGTGTACAGAATCCAATGCAGACAAGGAGACAGATATGTCCCCTGCCTGCCCAGACATCCATCCCCCGTGTTGGGACCTTGAAGCATCTCCAGTCATTGGGTCAGATGGACACAATCAAGTTGGATGGACACAAATGTGTTTCACATGTTATGTGGCAGATGGAGCTTGTATGGAAGAGATCTTATTTCTTGTTAGTGCATATAAGCCCTCCCAGAAATAGCTCTTCCCAGCAAGTCCAGCCATGTGGGAATTCTCATAGCTTGAGCACTGATTTTCTATATGATCTGATGCAGAATCGTGTCTCTTGTCCCTAATCCACTTGTGTTTATTATTTAGCTGGTGATCTGATGGAAGCCAAAATGTGCACCTAGACAGTCAATATAAGAGACTGATGTTAGCTGAGGGCTGTAGGTAATCATGGGACAACCTGAGCTTAATTAGAATGCATTTGTGTATTCAATTACTCATGTTCAGAAGTTTATGTAAGATCAAGGCTTAGTTTTGTACCCACGGCCTTTATATTCACTGCATGGATAGGAACAAAAAGACAATACTCTTTGTCCAAGTTGCAAGGTTTCTGCCAATATTTGCCATGTGGGACACATTCCCTATCTTTGCTCTTGCCTTTGTGTCTAAAGTAGCATCATCTAAATAGCAAGACACGTTGCAGTCACACATGCTTAGTGTTTGTTACTTGGCTGATATTCAGACCCTGTGGAGAAACACTCATAAAAGTTGTCCTGATCAAAGGACAATAGCAACAAAACCTTGCAGATGTGTTAATGAGATATCTGGGGCTGGGCAGAGAGTTAAAGTCATGTCATTTGAAGGCAGTGTGTTTAATGGATCCATTCTGTGTGGATGCTGGCTGGGATGAATCTGTTTCCAAGAACACTTGAAAAGTTCAAATGATTCATCTTCTCCTAGTGAAGCACAGTGGGATTATGTCCATGCAGGTATGTCAAACGTCTTTGTGGAGTTTCTTAGGTTGAAGCTCTCAGCTTCACATCCTCACCTGTCCTGGAGTACCTGACAACGCTCCCACAGCTTCATGGAGACCAGGAATTTACTCTAAGACAGCCTGAAAAATATTTGAGTCTCCTTAGAGGACAATATCTATATCTCTGTGAAAATGAGGCTGATTTCTTTTCCTCCTTTGTTCCTGTCTAGTGAGGTCCTTACTCTCTTGGAACAGGCACAGGTACAGAGGGGACACACATCAAAGCCCATCGCTCTTTCCAGAACTGTAGCAGCATACTTGGCAGAAGCTGCTGCTTTTGAGCTTCAGGATTGGTGGGAAGAAAGCCAAGGCAATGCCCTCAGCCTTCTTCTCCCAATATCTGAACCCTCTGCCTGAGCCGTGGTAAAATCCCATATTTCTCTTGTGTTACCTGTACCCATATCTCAGATGCCGTATATGGCTATGCCCTGGAAAGCTCTCTGCCCCACCGGTCACTTTGAACTACGCGGTTTCCATTGGGTGTTTCCTGATCCCACCTTCCTTTAAAAGAGCCCTGCAGGGCTTCCTCTTGCTCTTTCTTCTGGGTTACTCCAGCCACCTGGATATCTCTGTACTCACTTCCTGGACCCTCAGAATGCAGCACTGGACTGATAATAAACCGGCTGTTATCCCAGGGAAGAGCCCTCTGTGTAGCCTTTTATTCTTGTCAGCGCTAGTACACCACACCTGGGGAAACTCTCATCCTAGAGGAGCCAGCAGAAACAGGTTATCTGTGGTAGCTAGGACTCTGTCCTTTGGGAGAGTTGCAAAACCATTGCAACTCATCCTGGCAGGGATTCCGCTCGCAGAAAGGCGCTGTCGCTACCTCGAGAGCATCCGGGTTAAGCGCCTTTACAGCACTAAGGATACATTGCCATCCTGCAAAAGTGCCAAGAGCAACATGACCATGGCCAAGAAGAATCAGGTTCTCCTGGTCCAGGATATCAGCACTGTAGATGCCACTTAAACTCTGCATTGAACCCTCGGTAGGGAAACTTTGCATTGAACCCTCAGCAGTGAAGAGAATCAATGTGATTTGGAACCAAACTCTACTGTGTGAAAGTTTCCTACAACAAACCACAGCTGGAATAATATTAAAGCCAAATTATAAGAATTAATTTTAATAGCACTGTAATGTCTTATTCCACCTGCCAGTCTTCTGAATTTTATAGCACAGTTGCCCCAAAAGTACTTTTTTTAGGGAGATGTTATGTTGAAAAAAAAGCAAAATAATCTTTTTGCAAAAGACCTCATCAGATTCCTTTTTGGTTTAGATCATCCCCTGACAAATGGAAATCTGTGGAAGCTGGCAGCTCCCTCTGGTTTCATGTACATTCTGTTTCTAACAAGACAAAACCTTTAAAACCTTCCACCCAGTGAGGTGAAATGTCCAGGTAGATAGTGATGCATAGGGAAGCAGCAATGCCCATGGGAGTGCTCTGGTTTGATACAGTTTTACAGCTGGCACTAGACTTACTGAGAGACAGACACACAGATCCTGGGTCTGCCTTCTAACCCTACTTCTTTTATGTTAAACACTCCTCTCCAGTTTCCAAATTCTTTCCTGACTACTGCTTATGAATTCTACAGTCAGAAATTAAGTGGAAGCCACAGCGAACCCCTTAAAAGGTTCGTTCTTTGAATTCAGGTGTTATTTTTGAGGGTGTAGAGGTTGGGTGTGGAAAGGGCTGATCCCTGTGCTGTCACCATTATTTCTATCTTTTATGTGGGTGTAAAAGAAGACAGAAATAACATCTCCTGTCACTCAGTCCTTACCCATGCTAGATGTACTCCATCTTTTCAAAAGCCATCTCATAGCAACTGATGGTCTTCTTGCTGGCCTGGAACAGCATTTCAGAAGCAATTAAAATGCTTGGGGATGTGTCTGGAGGAGAAGATATTCCTCTGGCCTCTATTTAAATGAAGCTGCTTTTCATTCACTAAAATCTCTAATTACCAGCACAATAATTGAAAAACGGGTGTAATCTATTTGAGAAAGGGGAGCAGGGGGCAGGGTGGTTTTATTAAAGCAGGATGTGGAAAACTTGGTGCCAATGACAGCTGAGCAAATGTAATTCAGCTTGGAGGGATGCAGGCACAGATGAAGAGGAGACAAAGGAATGGTGCAGGCACAGCCAGGAAGTGGATGGAGATTTGAAATACTTCTCTTTATTCCACAGCAAACATCTGGGGGTGATCGTAGCCCAGGAAACCTTAGTGACACTGGTTCCTTCACAGGGGTGTATGTAACCCAGTGGGGCTTGGTGGAAGATATAATTTCATAAGAATGAGAGATGGAAGAAGAGGCTCTGGATGCTCCTGGGTATCATGATCCTGTTGGCAGTGAGGTTTTAGGAGCTATGGGTCAAGGGAAGCCCCCTGTTTTGCCTCTCCACTATTCTGTTCCCCAGGTCTTAGACAGACTTTTCTCTTTAGGACCAGTACCCAAGGCTCTTCTCATGAGAGAAACAACAGCACAGACCTTTGCTGGAGGTTTGGGTGTATTCCCTTCCTGCCCTTCCAGGTTTAGGCTCCTCATACTCTGCACAATCTTCTTCCATGTCCCTGCTCATCCCAGAGATCTTCCCACAAAACACACAGATGTGGTCCTGCAGCAAGTTGGGAAGAAAGAGGAAGTTTTTGCACTATTCGGCCTTTTTGGGGATCTCTCTCTGGCTCTTGTTGGAATTGAGATTCCCCATGGCAGACACTGGTTCCTGTTACTGCAAAGTCCTTGTCTGGATTGCATGAATGTCCTCTCACAACAACAGCAATAAAGGATCTGCTGCAGAAGTTTGGGATGACGTTGAGCTCACGCATTCAATCATCAAACTTGAGAGGACAGGATGAGTGAGGCAGACTAAATGACAGCCTGCTGTGAGTCTGGATAATGGCATGTACTGAAGAATCAACAAGATTTGAGCTTTTACCCTACCAGATTTTGTCAAGCACTCACCCACTCCCACCAGCACTCCCTTCACAAGGTCTCAACTTCCCTTCCCAGCAGGGAAGTCACTTCTGGTCCAGGCATTAGGTTGTGTCAACTCCCATGTCTTTATATGAACTGGAGGATTCAGGACATGTCACAAGGTACAAGGCACTGCTAATGATATTGAGCACACCTGTACAGGCAGCTTGAGAAATTACTATGTGCTGAGATAAAGCCCAAATGTCTCATTGCACACAGGCATTGTTCCCCTCTGCACTTCTTACCCAGGTCTTAGCCTTGAGCAAAGTTCAGTCTTCTCCATCCATCGAGGCTGAAACCTGTGGCTGGAAAGGTTTTAGTTCTGAGAAAGGCTTTGGGTGGGTGTTGTAAAAACAGACTGACATGTACTCCCTTTCTCTAAAGGCTTAAAATCTTAATGGAAACACAGCAGAACAAGAGGCTACAGACAGAGAAAAGAGTGCCATGGATGTCAGACCGATTGAAATGTCTTACAGGAATACGTTTTGACAGCTGATCTTGCTCATCCTTCCCTTGAGATGTGTCGAGCTGGTTAGATGAGAGGTTCTTAGGTGGATAGTGTATGTGTCACGGTGAGACAGGAGTCACTTCACAGCAACGAGCCCCGAGGCCATGCCCTGACTGTGCACACTGACAGCAGAGCTTCTATGAGCAGCCAGAAACATTTTCCACATCATCACTAATACCAAGATAACCATTAACCGCGTCCAGGTCATAACCTCAAGAGCAATCAGTGTGTCTGTGTCTGTTCCCATGGTCTAACTCCTGGCCTGGCACTTGCATGGAATATTAGTATTTTGTTCCCCATCACATCTTCCACTGCACTGTTTCCCCTATTTTCCTGTGGCAAATCAGCTATGCAGTTGTAAGCTCTGTTGGGACAGTCTCCTTTTATTTATTTATTTTTTTGGGGTAAATGAATAAACTCATACTTGTGTCCAGCTCTAGAGCTTAATATTGCTTGAATAGTAAATGGCCATGAAAACAGCCAGGCCCCTTCTTTAGATAAGAGCCAGCTGTGAAGTCTGGATGTTGCTCCAAATATCCCCATAGTTTGGGTCTGTGCCAAACTGGGGATGTGGTATGAGCTAATCACTCACAGAAATTAGAGGCTGCTCTGAAAGGCAAGTGGTTGTTGTGCTGAATGCACAATATTAAGATCTTATCTTGCTTTACAAGCAGACTAAACCCAGAATGAATCAATTATGAGATTAGAATTAATCCAATAATCCTCTGTTCTTCTGTGCCTGGAATCAGATGGTGCATCTGTAAAGATAGTGTTAGTTACGGCAAATGAGATCACCGCTTGTCCCATTTTATTAAAAGCCTTTCCCAAGCATTAACAGCTCGGGTGAGAGGTTGAAATGAAATTAAATTGCAATCTCTTCTCTTTGACTGATTACCATTGTGCACACATCCTTGGCCTCAGCTGCCCAGAGGGGATGGCCAGCACAGGAAGCTGTGACTGTCGGAATGGGATGCAGAGAGGTTCTGCTGAGGGATTTCCACCCCTGGATGTGGCTGCCAGTGTAGCTGGGCTCATGGCACGGAGGAAGCCAGGAAGCGTTGCTGACCTCCTTAATTTCCTCTTGCAAACTCCTCTTCCCCAGCCAGGTCTTGCAGTACTTGTCCTCTCTCCCCTCTTCTGCATGGATTTTAGATTCCCATTCGTCTTGGCCTAAATCTGGAGAGTTGCTCTCCTGACTTATTTTTGCATATGAGACCAAGCACAATTTTGTCATTTGCCTGGTTTTACTGTTCAACTTTAGTAGTTCAAAATCAGACTTTTACTTGAGTATTGCTTATGCTTCTCTCTCCTTTTCTTTAAAGAAACAAAATAAACCAAACCAAAGGGAAGTCCACAGTAAATCTGCTACATGCAGCTATAGCCACTTCTTATTTGGGCCATCAGGGCTTGAGACAGATTTTTAGTTGTCATATAGCTCTGCTCCTGGGTCCAAGACATTGGAACTGTCATGAATGAGAATGAGAAGTGCCATGAAATGCACAATGCTGAGTATCAGCCAGGGGAAGAGATGTGACTGCAATGAGGGAAAAAGATGACTCTTTTATCAGTGGTCCTGACTGTTTATTCTTCAGGAAGATGAGTTTGGTCCAGGGCCTGTGCACTGAAGATGATATGCAAAATTTGGAGCCTTCTGCTAAGACAAGTCCTCCCTCTCTATCACCTTTCAAATATAATTTCCAAACAGAACCACTTGGAAAAAAATAATAGCAGTAAATTTTCTTTTCATTCTGCTGAAGAGAATCTTGGTAAATTTGTTTAGACTTTTCAAAATAATGCTGTCTGAAGCAGAGATACCTGGATGATCCCAGCTTTCACAATTACTATTGTCAAATTTATGTGCAACTGAAGACACAGCTTGAAGAAAAGCAGTTTTCCATGACTTTATCATTAGGACTTTTTTGTTGGAGTGCACAACTAAGTAGCAAAAGTCAAATGGGAACAGGAAGATCAGGATGAATTCTTCCATATAGAGAGTTAAGTAAGCAGATTTACACCATCAGAGGAATTGGTGCACTGTAATCAACAGAAAAATTGAAGTTGAGATTTCCAGCCAGTGTGCATTTTAAACTGTACCCTTGATCTAAAGCCCTTCTCTAACACCGTATCTGGAAAAACAAATTGCAGTCCCCAACAACAAGGTATAAGCAACAGCCCCATGAATATGTAAAGACCTTTCAGATGGTATTTTAAAACAGCGTTCAGTAACCATTATCCACAGTTAACTGACTTCACCAGGCTTAAAAACAGGAGTCTTTAATTACAGTCGTTTATATTTCCAAAGATAGACTATAACATATTTATAAACAATCTGTGCACTTGGTGAGTAAATGACACACGGCATGAATCATTCCCTAACAGTTCTTATATAATATTCAAAGTGGGCATGAATGTTTCATGAAGGCACTTCCACTGCTGAACTTGGTAGGAAACCGAGCTTTCTTCCATTCTAGGTTGCCTCTTCCGTTTCTTTTTCTCCTGTGAAAGCCCTGAAAGTCTTGAATCCCATCAGAAAACCTTTGGATTTGCCAGGCTATTTCCAGTGCTGGACTGTTGCAACCAAGATTTGGACCATCTGTGCTAGGATTGCAGAGAGACACACTTTGTCACAAGGAATTGCTCCTGAAATAGCAAACCTTTTGTGTCTCATGTTGTGGCACCAGTCCCTTACATGTCACAGGGAAACATTGCCTTAAAAATGTGAGTTGTTTGACATGGTATATCAGAGATAAGAAAATCAAAGTATGGGAGATGAATTTGCAGCCCCTCAAAAGGGTTAAAAAGTTTGTGCTGGGTTGGGAAACATGAGGTGATTTTTTGGTGCTAAATCACAGACATTTAGTAGTACCTTCAGTGGTAGAAAGGATTGAACGAGGCTCCATCAATGCCAGACATGGACAAGCCTCCACATAAACCCCAAATCAGAGTTAACTGTGTGGGACTATTCTGGGGCAGTCCAACACCTCTCCAAAACTTCTATAAAGAAATAACAGGCAGCCGCAACAGCTTTGTCCCAAGCCTGAAGCAAAGACCATTTTTACTCTTTCTGTGCTTGTCCAGCACAAAGGGAGCCTGGGTGCAATTGGGCTCCAATGTGAGATGATGCTATAATAAATACATAACCATACTTCTGGAAACTTTCTGGTTTTGTCTATTACATTTCAAATCCCCTAAACTGATGGATGCTCACCTCACTGAACTTCCCAGACAGGTTGGATAATGATTCTTTGTGTGGATAGTAGGGAATATTGATGTGAACAATCCATTTTTAGGTGAGTGGCTTTATTGATACGTGACAGCTTGGACAGCAGGGGTTACTGGAGTCATCCTGTTCTGCTTTTGCTGTTTTAATTTCTCTACAAGCCCCAAGGGCCAAATGGAAGCGTGAATGGATAAGTAAGAAGATACCCATTTACAATATGTCCACAATTGTTTTCCTCGGAGCGTTCCCTATCTATAGCCAAGTGTCCCAAAATTACACCAGGCAAATTTCACAGACATCTATTCTTCCTTGACTTTCATTAAAACATGCTGTTCATAGCAGCAATAAAGTGTATGGGTTTTAAATGGACCTAGATTTGTATTTTATATCGGCTGCTCAGTTGTTGTTGTTGTAATAATAAATGACACAGAGGCAATTTCAGATTGTTCTGACAAAAATCAGGACTCCTAAGGGGAGTCTGCCTTGTGCACATGAAGTTGTAGCTCTGAGCAACCAGCTAGGAAGATGCAATTAATTTCCCCCTTGTGAGTAAAGCCATTATATAAAATACCACAGTTGCCTTGAGGGCCAAATTGGAGGCACTGAATTATGTATTATCAAAACTGACTTTACAATGATGTCTTCATGGGCATTGCTGCTGTTTGTGAATGGAGAGGGAATGGTAGTCAGCTGCCAGGATCTTATTTCCCTCTCAGTTTCAGTAAACAATACACTGCTAATGTGAAGACCTTGATGAGAGGGAGTGACATTGCTCTTTCCCTTGAGGGGGTGGCATAGAAAGGAGAGGAAGTCCTGGAAAATCTGCTTAATTATATTATGTATATTCATAGTTCAGCCCAAGTCCACTAGTCTTTGCTCAAGACCCAGAGATGGAGAGGTTTTCCAGCACATTTCTCTCCTGTTGGAACAAGACTCCTGAAAGAGGTGAGCTGCTACTTCCAGTCCACTGGAGTAATTTTATGCCTGGGATGAAGGTCTGAAGCCTCAATATCCATCTGGGTACTTTCTGTGTTGGGATCATGGAATCTTAGAATGGCCTGGGTTGGAAGGGACCTTAAAGACCATCAGTTCCACTCCTCTGCTAAGGGCAGGGACACCTTCCACTAGACCAGGTTGCTCAGAGCTCCACCCAACCTGGCCTTGAACACTTCCAGATATGGGGCAGCCCCGGATCCTCTGGGCAACCTATGCCTGGGCCTCACCACCCTCACAGTAAATAATTTCTTTTTAATATCCAATCTAAACTTTCCCTCTGTGAGTGTGAATCCACTCCCCCTTGTCCTGTTTGCTCTTGTTTATAACTACAACATGAACCGAAAACATCTCAGTTAAAAACTGTGTGGGATTTCATCTCCCTTCTGTAGCCACTACACTGGCAAGTAATATTGAAGTTTTCCTTGTATCCCATGAGGAAAGGAAGGCAGGAACATGGGGGTTAAGATGCTATCAGTGCACTTGTCAGCCAGAGAAGAGCAAGAGATGAGCTGGTGTAAAATCCAGCAGGTCACACCAGGTTAAAAGGGGGTTATTAGGGAGTATTTTCAACTGGGCATTCACAAGAGACATTTCTACACACAAAAAAAATGCTTAGCATTTTGCAATTTCAAGCAGTAAACAAACACTCTTTATGTTATATTTATCATTAGAAGCAAACACAAGGTAAGGAACAAAATACCACAGTGCCTGCAGCAAAATTGGATGGTTGCTCAGTGATAAGGGGGAAGTGAGTTTCATTTTTCATGAGTATTTTCCCCTCTTACTGGCTTCTGATCTCAGTCATCACACTGCTGCTGTGAGGCATGCATTCACATTAAAAGCAACAACTACTTAATTAAACTTCAGGTACTCTGAACTATTCAAGCACACATAAAACAGGGAAAATATACATATTTCTTTTGGAAAATGATTGTCACACATTCATTTGTGATAGAATACATCAGCAGTGCAGTGAGATAGAACACGTTTTGCTTATCTTACAAATGATAAAAAACAACTCCAGACTGCTTCTTTCCCTTCAGTCTCACAAACGAAAAGCCTCCAGGAAAGGGAGGGAATGTCCACTCCAGCAAAAGGAGCATAGAAATTTTCCTGATCTGACTCTAAAAAAGCATGAGACCTTTCCAAGCTAGAACTTGTCCTGAGATTTTCCCCCTAGGATGTCTATGATTATTTAAAATATGTAAAACTACCCACTAAAAGCAGTAATTATTCATAACAGAGGAAAAAAATATTAAAGCCTTTTAGACCAATAATTCCTGACTAGAAAGATGAGGGATACTTGGGATCAACAAAAAACAGTTCACAGAAGCCCATTCCCTCCAACGTCGCCCTTCTTGCACATGGAGCAGTGCAACTATAGAAAAAAACCTGAATATTCAACTCTTTCTAAGGGATTCCCACTTTATTTCCTTACTCAGATTGTCTGGGCCACTTGCCAACTTCCCTTTGTGCTGTGAAGGTAAAGCCAGAGCTTACTGCCTTTTCTTCTGGTCCTGAGATGTGCCTGGGAGCTCATGAAATCTGAGGTGGCAAAGCAACCTCCTAGGGAGCAGGGTGAGTGTGTGTTTAGTGCCCTTGTGAGCTGGGGAGAGCTGGGACCCACTGGAATCTCCACATCATGAGCAAGAATTTTCCTGTCTGGGTCAGAAAGAAATGCTCCTGTTCCTGCTTCCTTAGTCAGGCTGAGAAATCACAGACCCTCACCAAAAAATTTAAGTTCATCAGAACAACAGATGAGCAATGCACAACAAAACTTTAAATGTCTTTATCTGAATCTTTTGGATATAATCTTACCTAGCAATTTCTAATCAGGACAAAACCAATTTATTGGAGCCATAGAGATGGGTTTTCTTTCGTATCCAGTAGCCCAAATCCCCTTTTGAACAATGGGAAATCAGAGCACAATGTAAATTAACCCCTAACTCTGCTTTTTGTATCTTGTTCCCAACACAAGGACATGGTGGTTTGCAACACAGAAATCCCCTCTCCATTTTTTTTAATGAAAATACAGTGCAATTTAAAGCTTGAATAGATTTTTGAGGCATTTCTGTAATCTACATGCTAGACAGAAAATTATCATACCATACAGGAAGTTTCACTCGGATCACAGCAATTTTGAGAATATCCATCCCCAGGAGATTGTGACTTGATTCTGCGGGATGCTGGACATGACTGAGAGGATGGCAGGTACCCCATGGGGGTTGGTTTAGTGTGTGGATTATCACTGGGCAGCAGCTGAGTCAGAATTCATGGAAAGAGATCAAATCCCAAGGTTTACACCTGCTTTCTTGACAAAGGCCTATAGAAACCTTCCAGTCCTTAAACCTAGTTTTGCTCCTGTGTGAGCCAAAGATCTGGGAAACAAAACTCCCCATGTTTTTATACTGTAGATGGAACCTCACCTCATCTAACGCTGGCTGTCTAATAGCTCAGTACCCACACAGCTCATGACTCCCTTTGTAGTCATCTGTAGGGTGTGAGTCACCTCACACTGAGTTTTTTAGATAAATTGCATGAATCACATTTATAGAAGTATTTTCCTTGTTCCATTGACAATGTAGCTTAGACAACTATCTCACATGAGTCTGTCAACATTGTGACTAGAGATATGGAAGACAAATCCCACACTTTTTTTCCTTCCTTCAGCTCATGAAATGCAGGAGGATGGTCTGCAAGTAGAATCTGAATGATAAAAATAGCTTTGATTGACTTCATTGAAATGTCACTGTATGATCCTCTGAAACTTTAGCCTACTAATTTGAAAGGTCTGTATCAGTCATCTTAAACTGCTGGGCTCACCAAACACAGGATTCACATGGGTGGTGTAAAAACATCAATAACTAAACCAGCATCAAAATTAGCCTCACTAATTTTCCTGAGGTTTCCTGTTTCTTAATCATTCTTATTGTATTTCATGATGGAAATAGACCAAACTGCAGGGGAAAAAAGTGAGTTTAGGATGCATAAAGGCTGTTGACTCATTTCTCACTGGATGAGTGTTCCTCACTCTTAAACTTCTTGGATTTGCTTCAGTTCATCTTATCATTGTTTCCCTAAACAAAGGCCATATTCTAAATTCCTTTTTCATTTTCCAAGTCCCGTTATTCCTCAGCCATCCTGTTGGTTTCCTTGAGATTACCCTAAGAGTGGTGTACTCTGGGAAGAGAGGATGCAGTCTGCACAGAGTGACTAATTTGGATTTTTAGCTCCTTTCCTGAAGCCTCATTTTTATTTTTTCTCTTTATTCCATTATTCATGTCTCAGTCTGTAGCTACTCCAAAGACTGCATTGTAGTTCCTGTCACAGAGATGTATTTTTTGAACGCAATGGGGTCCTTTCTGGGAGAGGCTGAGCTGCCCTTTGGAGTTTTGCTATTCTTTGGTGATTTGCTGAATCCAACCTCCTTTTGTTCTTCTTTTCCTCCAGTGTGTGATCACTTCACAGCCAAGCGTTTTCTGAACGTGTTGCCTTTCCTGCACTCATCCTGCTCCATAGATGTGGTGCCCTGGCATTTTCAGAGGCTGCTGTGGGTACATGGACTGACTCAATCTTTTGTTCTCATTAGAAATGGTTCACTTTGTACCATCTCAAATTCCTTAATTGACAACAAGTAGAATTCCTGAGATGTAAAATGATGGTACTTTTCCCTTCAGAGGTCAGGGCACTCTGCTCTGTCCATCCTCCAGTTTCACAGTGCTCCCTTTTTGAAGCAATAATAAATTTATTTATTTACTCCAAACAAGAGCTTGTCATTTCTTTGTAGAGATATCTGGTCCATTCTATGACCCAATTCTGGATGAACTTCACCTATTTCCTTCCTGACATATATCTGACTACTCTATTTCAAGGACTGATATGAGGAGTTGGAATGGGAAAAGGGAAAATATGACTTTGAAGGAGATGAAAAAGGATTTAAAACAACCTGCCTCAGTTCCAGCCCAGTCTGTCTTTGGTTTGCTGATCAGTCAGTCCCCACCAGTGTGTATCACTGTGCTTCTGCCTGATAGCAACATAGCAGTGCTGGGATCTTTTCACTTTGAACTCCCCTCGTGTCTTTTTCATCTCAGATTTCAAAACCCCTTGAGGCTGCACCGTGGACTTTTTTGACAAGTCAGCAACTGTTAATGTCTTCAGAAAACAGCCTGAAAACAGGCACTCTTGCCTTTGACAGCAACGTGCAACCACAGTAACACCCTTCCCTGAGCCTGCAGCTAACGCAGAAACCCTTTGAAAGTCAGTAAACATGCAGATCCCTCTAACCCTTGCCATCTTCTTCCTTCTCTCTGGCTGGAGGCCTCTTCCCTCCTATATTTGTCTGACACACATTTTGCACAGGGAGCAGAAGTTAATGGTTTAGTTACAGAACAGAGAAGACATAATTTGTTTAGTGTGCCAAAAATTCCTGATTGAGTTGTCCTCTCTGTGGAATCACTTCAGCATAAAGGGACTGAAAACTTTGCATCCAGGGAAACTTTTTTCTCTTCCTAAGATTTCACAATCCAGTGTGAGCAATTCAAACCCTTGGAATACATTGAAAAATTGCACAACTCAATGCTGTTAATTTGTTAAGGCTTCCTCACAGTCATGGTTGCATGGGGAGAAAGGATCTGGGTTTGCCAGTCAGGAGGTTTGCCGGAACATGGAGCAGTGGAAGTTGTTATGTGACGTGATTTGAGTTTATAAAGAAAATCGAGGGGGTTTGATTTGCAGTGGTTGAACAAGGCAGTAAAATCTGGCAGCTGTTCATTTGTTGGGCCCAAAAGCCTTTGTCACTCAGGATGGACATCTGAGCACCAGAGATGAGTGTGCTGTGACAAGATGTTAATTGGATGTGACTCTCCTGTCTCTCTGGATTTGTAAGGTCCTTATGGAAGGGGTTTAAATGTAAATTGATTCATTTTTAAACACAGGATTCAGGGAGGTTTATCTGCACCCTGGGGTGTACATGCATTGTAGGGTGTATGAGCAACACAAAATGTCAGGGCAGACAAACTCAGCCTGTTCTTTAGCCCAACCACTTATAAGACAGAACAGTTGGATTTCAGAGTGAAATAATGGGAGAAATAAATGTGATTTCATTAATCCCACTTTTCAAAATACGAGCAAGGTTAAGAAGCAGCTCATGATTAAATGAACAGTAGATTAGATAAAATATGGGACTTACAAGAATGGTCAAGGGAATCTTCTGACAAGATGATAATTCTCAACTTTTACTGGTTCTGCTGTGCCAAAGGGGTTGTGAGTTTGAAAGGAGCAATGAGTGGAGTTTGGCTTTGTGAGAATCTTTCTTTGATTGTCACAGAAGAGCACAAGCATGTGGGCTCCTGACCACAGGATGAAGTCAGTCTGTAGCTTTCTCTCTTCCTGTCAAAGTCACTAAAAACCCTCTCAACTTTTCATTGAGCCTTATATGATCTTGACCTCCTTGAGTGGTCACCACTCTTCAAAAAAATTGTATCCCTGAGATTTCCAGTATTTATTCTCTGTGTGCAATGTGAACCTCAGAGAGATCTCAGCCCTGGTTGTTTCTTCAGAGACAATGATATCACAGCAAACTTCAGCTGGAATGTTACCAAATTCCACTAAAAAATGTGCGCAGTGAACAAATAAGCATATAAATTCTGACCATTTTTACTTGTTTGCCATTAGCTCTTCCCATTTTTTGGTGGGACTGGAACCATCAGATCTCCTTGACAAGAGCTGGGGAAAGAGGCAATATTAGGGATTTAATACCTGTTGGAGAGTTCCTTCTCAGATGAAGGATCACCCAAATATCCTTGGTGATATCCTGTCTCTAGTGATATCAGTGAAAGAACAGTGGTATTTTTTTGTTGGGCAAAGCATTACAAATATTTTTAAAGCTTTCAGGTTAATATTGTTTTATTATTTTACTCACAGAACTCTTGACAAGATCAGACCTTCCCATTTTTAAAAAATAAACTATATTAACTGTAAAGCTTTAACAACTTAGAAAAATGATTCATGGTTTAGCAGATAAAATAACCTGGGAAGATGTCCAAATGCTGCAGAAGTTGGTGGTAGTGCTGTTGCTGCTGTGGACAAGGACCACTGATGAAAATATTTTGCAAAAATTTAATAAGATGCAGATTATATGGCCTGTTCATAAATATGACATAAACGCCATTGAGGCATTAATTATATTCTTTTGATTTATCAAAACAGATTTTGCATGGGATGAAAATTTCACATGAAAACCCAAAATATTTAGCCTGGCTTTTTTTTTTTTTCTTAAGCAGCAGCTTGCAGATCTAATCGTATTAAAAAAGCAAGAGGACATTCCTGAGGGGAAGTGAAGTCCTTCACCCTCATGTTAGCAGCTACTTCAGGCAGCTTCATCCAAATACCTGACAATTTCAGAGTGTCCAAAAAATTCAAATTTTTATATGCCAGGACTATGGACATCCCTGGCATTTTATAGCATTGGATTATGGGAGGAAAGAGGAGGATTCTTCTCTTAGAACCCAAACTCCTTGCCTAGGCAGCAGACTGTTATTTTACTTCTGTTTTGGCTATTAGCTTAAAAATTGCATATTTGTGAGACTGTCACTAAAAACAGATAGAGAATAATTACTAATTAATCAGCCATCAGACTAATAATGGGCCTCCAGTTTTGCCAACAAACCCTGCTACTAAATCGCTCCCTCATTACCAATAACTACCAATTTAGAGTCTGTGTTACTACACTAGTTTTATTAATGTCACATTCAGGAGGATACTGTAGCAATAAACTGGCATAAGGCTGTAAAAAGAGGGTTGTTGTACATATTAATAATGCATTTTATAGTGCACTTCAATATTCTGGATCCAGGCTGCCTGGCTTTATAATCAGAAGAGGAAAAAGGCAAGTCAATCAATCATCCTCACCTGATCCTACAGCGGCCACCAACTCGTCATGGTGATATATATGAGGATAATATCTTGTTACAAAAATCTTATTATTGAGCAACACTATTAGTTCTGATTTGATATAATGCCTTATAATAAGCTTAGTAATAAGTTTCTAAATGATTTATAGGGGTTTCTTTTTTAAGCAGACGATGTCTGCAGTGTCTCCAGGAGATGTGTTTTGTGGCTGACGAGGAACTGGGAGGGAGTTGGGTGTCTCTGAGCAAGAGGATAACACCTTTGTTATGTGGACTTAGTCCAAGGCTGGGCACAATCCTTCCTCCAAGTCTTCTCCATGTGGGAAAAACATCATCCTAAACACTAAAGCTTCAGTGGCCCATGACGAACATCAGAACAGCCGGAAAGTTATGGTTGCAATTCCCATTTCTGCCATAGAAGACTCTTACTTTCACCTTGGATGAGGGCGTTGAGTCCCAGTTTGAAAACATGTAGAAATCTGTATGATTTAGGGGTTTAGGAATCTCTCTGGGTTCAGGTCTTTGTAAAACAGCCATATTTGACAGCGTTTCCTTCCAACAACAGGGTAGTGAAGGAAGTTGAATTAACAGTTGCAATATACTCGTATAATATGATGAGAGAGCCCAAGCAAACACTTAAGAGAAAGAGTCTTCACCTTTGCTCCATAGTTCCACTGCCTTCCCTGTCTCCATACCGACCACCAGTGGTATTTCACATATAATAAATTATAGATCTGAGTGATCTGTCAGAGGACAATTGGCCCAGCACATGGACAACCTGAATCATGGGGAGGAATAAAATGATCATTCTTGGGGGATGTACCTTGCTCCTCTCACTGCTGTTGCTAAGCTTCAGCTGGGGGGTCAGAGACATGAGGGCAGGAGGAGGTGGCACAACCAGGATGAAGGGTAAGTGTGGATTTGCACTTAAAGCCTTGACACCCAGCCAGGGGCTCCATTTTCCCCATCATGAGATGATTGTTCCTGTCTGCCCTGGAGACGATGGGCTTTTAACTGTAGCTGCAGCCATTAATTTAACACGAAGAACAGCATTTCTCTTCCCTTCCAGTGGAACATGTCATTTGAGTCGAATGACTCTGATTACAGTCCCCACTTGGTGGTGATGGACAGGGATCTTCCCCTTCCAGCAAGCTGAGGAGCAAGGCCAGGTGCCTTCAGCACCAACATGTATAACCATGGTTTTATAAATACTGTGAAGGTTTGTAGCCTCAACTCGGTTTACAAGTAAGTTGCTTTCTACTTGTAACTTGTTCTAGGTCTAATGTGTAACCTGGACTAGATCTTCAAGTAAGTTGGCTGCTAATTAGTGATGGACAGGAGTAAAAGATGCCTGGAGTCATGGGCAGGGATGGACTCTCATTTGGTGTAAAATGATGTGGTGTAACTTCCATTTGATGGTGTTTAAGGCTCTATCCTGGTTAAGGACCGCAGAAACCCATATTTGGCTGAGAGAAAGTAAAGCCCAACTAAGACAGTCCTTGCCAAGTTTCTTCCTGACCATGCACACTGAAATGTTTATGGAAAAACTAAAGGGGTCCTATTAAATAGAGTTTAAATTCCTCACTATTATAGTGAAAGTTTACTGCCCTGTTGCAATGCCACTTAGCAGAAGTTGTATGAAAAAACTGCAGAAACATTACCCTGAGGAAAGTACCAGATAATCACCCTGTTAAACATGTGCTTTGTATCATAGTTCAGCTACTTTACACATTAATTTTCTAAGTATTTCTTAACTGCATTGGATAGTTCATTAAAATAGCATTCTCAGTGGCTGCAGAGATCACTTCTGTCAGGTTTGTCACAATCTATCACGTTGCTGTTGACTGAAACCAATTCCTATTCAAATGCTTTTTTTTAACTGAATAGTTGAGGTTTGTCTTCTCTATGCTTATACTTCACCGAAGCCCAAATTTCAGGAAGGACGATGGGAATGTGCTCCAAAGCTGTTGAAGATCACCTGGGGGTTTGTTTAGGTGGGGACAGACCAGGGAAAGGAATATGAACAGAAAGTCATTGGTTGTATGGGAGTACCTCATCCTACCCATTCCGTACAGGTAACTGTGCAATTTCCCTGCCCACCTCCCATCACTTGCAGTTGGCTTGGGGCTGGTGGCTTTGCAGCTTTGTTTGCTCCACGAGTTGCTAAATCAGGGCAGAGCTGAGTGCTATGAGGTGATTTTCCCATGGGAGACAGGCTTGTTCCCATAGGGACAGATCCTGTCTCCTTCATGCTGCCAGAAGAAAGTGAACCTGGATCAAAACCTAATTTAAAAGGGAAAAAGATGAAGGCTGTGCTGTTATTAAAGGCAAATCCCTGCAGATCCCTGGGAATATAGCTGTTGTCTAATGGAAGGTGCTAATAAACCAAAAAAGCCACATAAAGGGACACAATCCATTATTTATATGACAGATAAACCACATAAAGACTCCTTATCAAGTTAACATTCTGGGCCAGATACTTGCTTTTCTAATCTTCAAAAGTCTAATAAGTAGTCAGAGAGAGGTTTGTTTTTATTCAGTGTTTTTGTTAGCTACGTGGGCACCTGCCATTTCCCAAAGAGTTGTGCTCTGCATGATTTATGCTGCTGCTGTATTGTTTGGTAACATCTCTTCTCAAAGAGGCTACTGGCAATAAATTAGTACTTTTCATGATTTAGACATTTTTAAATGCTTCTAATCTTCCTCGCCCCACTTTTCATTGTCAATAAATTTTATACCAAATCAATATTTGTTGCTCTGTCAACGATCTGGTGCTTTTCTTTCTCTATTGTTCTACACTCTGTGTTTTACAGGAATGCTTTGTTGCTGTTCATGTGACACACTAATAATACCTTTTGGCTAGATGTGGCATACCTCTCAAGATGTTGAAATGTTTTGTAAACTTTAATTAACTCCCTAATTCCACATCCTGTAATGTCAGGCTAGTTTCTTAAGGCATTTTTTCCAAGTGCTCTTGAGATATCTGCACTCAGATTGATAAATCTGGGTGGAAAAAAATCACCTACCCAGTTAAGTGCCATCTCAGGCTTTTGTATGTAAACATAATGCAAAATGTAAATGTAAAACTGAGATTTTTTTAACTTGGTTTTAAGGGGTTTTCTTGAATCTGATCTGAATGGGATAAGTTTGGATTTTTGGTTACTCACTCGTGGGCTTTTACTTTGCTAGTTCCCTCCTTGGATCTCAAAAAGATTCATATCCTTCCCTCCATCAAGCAAAGAAGCAGAGCAATGCATAGCACAATGGAAGGGACTTCCAGGAGATCACAGAGTAGATCCACATCAGAAAGAGGTGTTGGAGGAAGTCACTGTGGGTCACAGGACCTGTTGGTGACTGATCATCGTGCCTGCCTGGGACCGTGAGAGTCGGTGACTGTCAGTGTGGACAGTCAGTCTGGTGGCCTCTGCAGCACATTTCAGGAGCAGATTATTTCTAATCCATGGTCCAGAAACTCTGGCTGTCATTTCCTAAGCTGCTGTTGCAATCCTCAGGAGAGAGGAGGCTGACTCTGGTGGTGATAGAAGGGTAGTTTGGTCTGAGAGATCAGGTCCCCTGGGGACAACTGTGCGTGTGAGATTCTTGGGTTACTTTTTATAACAGACAAGTTTATAGCTAGAGAAGAGAAGTGAAAGACCTGGAGCCTTAGGAGCAAAAATAAGAGGGTAAATAAAAACATAATAAGACTTAAAATGGAAAAAGATCATAACTTTTAAGCTATGAATGTAACTTAGGATCTCATAAGTTCTCAATAGATTAAGAATAATAAATTCTTTTCTGTGATAGCAAAAATATTTTCTCCCTGGCAAATATCCTTGGCTTAATGCACAGATTTGTTTGTAGAGTGGTTTCACAGTAGCTCCAAAATGTAAGGGTTTTCTCCTTAAGTCTCTAAGCTCTATGTGACTTAGTGCTGAGGGAAGAGATCACTGTTTAATTAATTTTTAAAATAAGCCAATGTTAAATTCAGACAGACAAAAAAATTCTTCATTCAAGCTCTTTAAGAGGGAGTTGTCATGTCAACTAAAACACTAAAACCAGAGCAGAGGTACGAGTCAATTGGAGTTTGGGTCTACAGCTAATTTAATCCTCTATGTTTAGTTTAGGGGGAAAAAAATCACTAACAGCTTGATTTACATCTAATTCCTCCTGCTGTAATGCAGAAGAATTGCTGCCAACAGACCAGCACTTGAGAACAAGATGCTAACAATTCACCAGTCTGCCCCATGCAGAGCACAGGACCTGAAAGTGCCTCCAACAAACACCCAGAATTTCAGGTGCTCTGACCTATGTTCACCAAATAATTTCCTATTCCTTCTAGAAACTGCAGATCTCACCCCCCACACACATTTTCTAGGTCTGTTCTGTATTTTCCTGTGCAGCAAGGCTGGCTGTGCTTGCACTGCACCAGCTCTACTCTGGTAAAGAAAAATTAGAGCACAGACATCGGACTTCTATATACAAACATGGAATAAAAAGGTACATTTACAGATATCCAGTCCTCAGGTTGCAGACTTATCTATCACTACACAGAGCCATGTGATGAGAACACAACATATGGCAACTTATTCATGACTGTAAATAAAAGTAATTCTCTGTGTCAGTAGCAGGAGAGTAGCCACCACACATCATCCATATTTGTCTTGCACCAGAAAGGCTAAAGAAGACAAAGGCAGCTGCAATGGGAAGTGACAGACTAAGAGCCTTCAGTGACAAATTTTCTTCTTCCTTTGAAGACATAGAAGAGGAATGGTTATGATCTTTTCTGTCTCAGACCAGAGTTTTTATGTGGCTGCAGATGAGACACACTCGTGATCCCCCTGTGGGAGACAAGGAGGAGGATTTTTGAAGATGTGATGGAAATTGTCCCGAGTTCCACCACTCCACATGGGGTTGTCCAAGAGGGGAAGAGCCCTTCAGCCCTTAGTAAAAAACACCTCTGTCACCAGCCCATGATGGTTCATCCCTTTGTTTCAGAAGCTCCAAAGACCGCACCTGGTCTTCAGTCACAGCTCACATCCTCACATCCTACAAGTCAGAGCCCACGCGTCAGAGTTTGGTCTGACCTCAAAAGCACAAGGTTTTCCTTCCTTCAGCTGTTTAGCAACAGAAAACCTTTGGCATCTTTGCTTCCATCAGTGCTTCCAACAGCCCAACTGTTTTGATGCCTTTTCCACCCCACTAAGATTTCCAGAAATAGATACCTGATATTAAACTCTCTAATTCCATGCTAATGGTACATACGACTCTCCTGATTTTTGAAAGCAGATTGTTGTTAATTTTCACTGAGACTCAATCAACTCTGATTCATTATGAAGTTTTACAATGGGATTTTAAAAGTTCATTTTCAGAAATTCAGTTCTGCTTCCAGGGAGATCCATGGACCATCCTTTAAACCATCTTTAGGGCCTTAGGAAAATCCAGTCATGAAGGCCAGCAGATAGCCACAACAAATTTGAGTTGACAGATTTTTCTCCAGGGCTAAGTTTGTGCCAAAGGGTTTAGGTAGAAACTAATCACCTCATCCTGAGAGAAATGAGTTAAGTATGAAAGGATTAAAGTAACCCTGAAAACTGAGAAGAAAAGTTAAGGAGCTTTTCATAAACTATCTCTTTTTTTGATACTTAGTAGAGTTTTTCTCAGTAGGAATTGTGGTGTAGACATATTAACGTCCCTATCTGTTCTGCCAGCAGCACACTTCCTCTGGAAAGAAGGGTGCACATGCTGCTCTGGGGCAAATGCAGATTTGGAGGGATTCATAAAGCATTCCTATGCCCAGCCAGGTCAGTGCTGAGACTTTATTTGTTATTTAAAGACTTTATTTGTTATTTAATCTTCCTCAGTGCAAGATGAGACACAAAAATACCCTCAAGCAGTAAAGACTGCATTGGCATTCTTTTAATCTTAATTTTAGTTGTTGTTTTTTTGTTGTTGGGTTTTTTGGGGTTTTTTTTTTTTTTTTTTGGGTTTTTTTGGGTTTTTTTTTTTTTTTTTTGGTGGTTTTTTGTTTGTTTGTTTGTTTGGTTGGGGTTTTGTTGTTGTTGTTGTTGTTTTTTGGTTTGTTTTGGTTTGTTTTGTTTTTCTTTTTTCTCCTAAGAGAAAACGTTCTTTTCTCAGGTAAGCTGTGTAAAAATGGCATACGAGGGCTGGAACACCCCAAAGAATAATGATATTTCACCCCTCTGTGCAGGAAGCTGAATTTAGGGCAATCTGGACTATTGTATCAACCCCAGGTCCATGAGATCAGATGGAAATTGAGAGGTCTACAACACCATTCCTACAACAGAGGTCTAACTACAGGCAGCATTTTGTAGATGACAAGGGCCAGATTAATTTGTCTTCCACAGCAGTCACGACTACCTGCAAGGAGGCGTTTACCAGATCCATTGCAGCAGTTGACATCAGGTTCACATCTGCATTCACAAATAAGCTTTTAATTAGTAAAAAAATAGGAATTCCAGGCCATGGTCTTCCCAGATAAACTATTTCTTCAAGATACAGTTCAGCTGGCAGGGTGGCAAACAGTAGGGAACGTGAGGAAAGGCACAAAGGACAAGAACTGACCAGAGGCAGAGGTCCGATATTGTTGGTGTTTGTGCTGCTCAGCACAGGTTTAGTGCTGGACCTGCCAGTGTTGAGTTAATGTCTGGACTCAGTGATCTTAGAGGTCTTTCCCAACCTTAATAATTCTGTGATTCTGTGATTCTTTTCCCTGAATCCTGTTGCTGTCTCGACCCTTTCCCCTGACTCTGCCAGCAAATCCTCATACCTATCTATAGATGGCAGCAACTTTCCAAATCAGCTGCAGATGCTGATGAACAGAGATGGTCTCTGGCTTCCTACAACCAGAACTGTTTCACTGCATGAAACAGGTAACAAACTGCACGTGGATTTAACCTGTGTACAAAGAATTTCACTCACTCTTAAGGCGGGGGGGGG
>VZRZ01005130.1:660966-727259 GCA_013398175.1 Climacteris rufus | reverse complement strand
TGCCTCCCTCCCTGCCTCCCTGCCTCCCTCCCACCTTCCTGCCTCCCTGTGTTGGGGTTTAGGCACCAGATGCTGGGGTTCTGGCCTTCCTAGGACATTGGGAAGCTTAATGTAAGGAATGGGATCATCTCATTAGGAGCAGAGCCATTGAAATCACATTTTGACTTTCGCCTATTCTCTACCAACTCCACACATCTCGCTGTGTGTGATCAACAACAGCCACCTTATTTCAGCTTTGGACAGATCATGCACTGGAACAATATTACCCATGATCTTTTTTAATCATGGAAGGCAAGGATGGGATATTTCTTGGCTGGTTCCTGCTGGGTAACAGGTGGGTCTCCATGCCAAATTTGTTATCTGGGTTCCTTCTGCAGCTGGTGGAGCTTCCCAGGGCAATTCATGCCCTGTAAAGAGCTGTGATGAATCACCTCTGGAGCTGCTTCTCTGCACTGACTGTTGAGAGAGTCCAGATGTCTGCACCAGGCCAGATGCCTCATTTTCAGATGGCTAATGTTAGATAAAAGAAATCCAGCTCAAAAGGGAGCATCAGCCTGTCTTTATTATTTTTATTTATTATGTTCTTCTCTCTGCTTCAAGTTGGTCCTTGTGGACTAAGGATAAAGATGCATTAATGTCAATATGATGTCCTGCTTCTCAAACTTCCTCTGTGCTCAGGTTTTCCCTGGGATGCCTTCAGTGGGACAACTGGAGTTGTTTAGTTATTCCAGATGCACTTTCAGAAATTAAACACAAAGCTCCTGGTGTTTGAACCTTGCACTTATGAACTTGCCTCACTTTTATTTGTTGTGAAATAATCTATTTTCAAGAATCTGTAGAGTAAAAATCCCCTCTCCCCACATTACAAGATACATTCTTCCCTCTGACTGTCCTCCCTCCAGTGACTCTCATTTTAAATCAGGGCCCTTTTCTAAAAACTCTTGGTCTGGTTTGATCCCATTCATGACATTGACTTACACAAAACCTTTCACCTCCCCTCAACTTTCCTCTCCCATAATTTTAAAATCACCCCTGTTAAAAATGTGTCACATCAAGTTCCATAACTCTTGAGGTTAACGGTGAGATTCTCTAACAAGAACATGTATTCATGTGCTGCAGGCACTGATGAAACATTTTTGCCCTATATTCTTTCAATAATATTTAAATTAATGGCAAATGGTTGGGATGAGGCACTGAACAACAGAATTTGATGCTGCATTGAAGATTTCCAGCATCATGTGTTATTCAAAGCATTTCCTTCTTCAGGGTGATTACTTCATTTTACATTTCCTGGCCTCATGCTCATGTCACACCCCAGTTCCTGTGGCTGTCAGATTAAACACTGCTTTATCAGAAGAAATGCCACTGAATTATACAATTTCTTTGGCCATTTAACACCTTTATCTCTGCCTTGCCTCTGCCAGGATTACTGACACAGATTTGTCCTGTCCTTGCTATCCTAGAAAACTCCTAAAATAAATGTAGGAGAACTTGCTATGGAGTTGCTTAACACTCCTTTAGAATGTACACAAAAACTATGTTTTAGTTGAGGAAAACTATGCGGAGGTACAAAGGAGCTCTTCATCTTTGAAATGTCATATTTTTCTTAATTAAAAAATCTCATGGATAGGGCAAATTTTCTGAATCCTGCTGATTTCTTCCCCATTGAACACCAGTGGGACGAGACCTAGAAATGTAAACCCATTTCTAACTCCTGAAAGTTGCCCCTTGGAGCTGATACCCTCTTGCTGGAAACATTAACCTTGATGGAGGTGTCACCTGAGACCAGGTGTAAAGGGAAGATAAAATCCATCTGAATGGTCCAGAGCACTCGGAGCATCTCTCTCCCTCATCCAGGGGATTTTCTGCTGTTCACACAGCTGCACAGAGTGACTCTCCATCGCTGGAGGGACCTCAGCAGTGCCACGGGGTCACAGCACATGGCCATCATTGCATGTAGGGTCATTTCAGCCTTGGACAGCCCCACCTGAGAGGTGTGACAGAAGGTGACAGGCTCTGCTGGGAGCAGGCTGTGCCAGATCAGCTGCACAGCTTCTGGCCAGCTCAGAGCGTGGCCACAGCAAATAAAATCTGCTTAGGAAGCACCGTCCTGTGTCTGCCTGTGAAACCCCTGTGGCCGACACAGCAGGGCCTGTCCTGACCTAGGCCTGGCTTTGCTATTCTGTAGCTTTAAGCAACAACTTTAACCTCCCCAGCCTTATAAAAAAAATCACAGAATCATAGAATGGTTTGGGTTGGAAGGGACCTTTAAAAGTCATTGTCATGGTTTCAGCTCAGGCAGATATGATTTCTCCTAAGCAACAGTTCCAGTGCTGTGTTTTGGATTCACAATGGGAATGGTGTTGAGAACACATTGATGGTTTGGGGTTCTGCTAAGTCATGTTTATCCTAAGTCAAGGACTCTTTTTTTCCTTGTCTCATGTTCTGCCAGTGAGGAGGTGTACAAAAGGGACTGGGAGGGAGCATAGCTGGGACAGGTGACCTGAACTGACCAAAGGGGTATTCCATATCACTGGATGATGGGTTTTCAAATCTTCAGATTCCCTTCTGAGCCCTTGTTCAAGCTGTGAATTCCAGCTCTGGCTTTAGGTTTTCCTCAGCTACAGCAGTTATTATCCCTGATAGGTATTGTGGTCTTTTTTTCTGTCAGCAGCAGTAGTTTTTTCTAATTCAGTGTCTCCTTATGGCCAACTTGTGCTAGAAATTGTCAAAATATTTCCTTGTTCCTCAACAAAAATAAAAAAAAATATCATGAGAAAGATTGGCCAAGATGAGCTGTGTCCCTGTTCTGCAGCCAGCCCTCTCAGTCCCAGCCATTCCCAGCAAGTGATCCACCTGCCAAATGGGATTCCTTTTTCTGGCTGCTGGGATCGTTCTCCTTCCAGGAACAACTGCTGAACAGACAACTGACTCACTGCCTGCTCTTAGGAGGACACCAGGCAGATACACGTGGGAGAGAAAATCAGTGAGTTGTTCACAATCTGCTTCTTGTATTTGAAATCACAACTAATTGCCCTGGCTTGGCCTAGTGGCCACGGCCTGAGCTCCCTGAAGTACATGAGAGTGACATGTGGAGAAAACCCTGGGGGACACATTAGTGAATTGTTCCATCCATTTGCTGCTTTTTAAATGTGGTAGTTGTTCTGACACCTCAAATTTAAGCACCCAGGACTGCCAACGTGACTGCCTCCCTCAGAGCTTCTCTATGTAATGTGTCAGTCTGCGGTGACACTTTTAGATTACCTCACTTAAACTGGTGCACATGGCTGTGGGCAAGATGCTGATTTTGGTCTCAGTCAGGACGTATTTTGTTATTTAATCTGGTTTATATAAAGCAAGTTGTTTGGGTTGCATTAATTAAAATGGTTCAGCCTTGTGGAAGAAAAGCCGAGGAGTTATAGAAAGAACCAGACAAGCATGAAGGCAGCTCCATCTCAAAGATGCAAATAAATGCTCATGATTTGTTTTTCACTTTATATTAGTTGGTCTCTTACTTATTTTATTACTGTTTCAGGCCAGATGCTTAGGAACTATATAAACTATAGCAAAGAAAATACTCCTCTTGTTTTTAATAGAGGCACAGAATCATAGAATTACAGAACAATTAGAGTTGGAAGGCACCTTAAAGACCATTTAGTCCCAATCTTGAGGTAAGACTCTTACTTGTTCTACCACGATGAGGATCCCTCAATTCTGTGACCAAAATATAATCCTGAGTGTGACCAGATGCCTCAAACCATCTGACTGATTTAAAATAGGAGGAACAGCTTTTCCGAGTAAAGTTATTAGGTCAAATCCTCCCCTCTCATCCCACTCTGCAGCACACTGATGTCACTGATGCTGTTGGTGAGGAAATGTTGACTGACACAGCCTGTCAGGGAAAGAAAGGGTTTAAGAAATGGGTTAAACATTTCAGGCTCTGATTTAACAACCATCTGAGTGCTTGCAGAGCAGAGGGAAGGGGCTGATGGATCAGACCAGCCCAGCCACAAAACACTCTTAAAAATGCACATAGACATGGCAAGGTTATTCAACTCCTGCCTTTGGGTGGAATAATTGCCGTGTGAAACATTAGTGAATCAGCATGAATGTTTCATAAGTTTGAATTTATAAAATATTTCTGATTTTCCTGTACACATGCCTTCCAAAGATAACTTTCAAGTGCTTGTTGTATTATGCATCTCACTTTTCAAGAGAACAGCATGATTTCCTTGAAGACATATCCATTTAGAGAGTTGCCATGGCAATTTGTTCCCACCCCCCAAAAACGCTTAAAAACAGATTTTTCCATTGTCTTCTGATTTCTGCAGATTACAACATGCTTTGCTTCTCTCTCTTCCCTAGAGTGGCCCTAGGTGAGTGTACAGAAAAAAAAAAAGAAAGTTAAATCTTTCTTTTATTTAAATTACCTTCTGATGGAAGCAGAAAGGTTTTGCCTCTAAAGTTTAGACAAAACCAAGGCAAAATCACCTTACTAATTGAAACAATCATTTATTAGGACAAGTTTTTTAATCCCAGGAGGATCCTTATAAAAAAATTGCCTGTACAAACATAAAACCTCTTTTTACATATGCAAGGAAATTATTAATCCAATTAACCATCTGCATACCAGCATATTGAATTAGTTCTCAGAATTACTCTTTTCCTGCTGTAATTGAACTAACCACCTTGTGTAATCTGTAAATCTGACCCAATAAAGTATGTTTTGGCAAAAATGGGATTAATTCAAGGATTTTCCTTATTTCATCTTTCCTTTGCATTTTTTTTGTTTTTGCCCCCAAAGAAAAGCAAGCAGTGATGAGGATTATATTTTCAAATACTGGCAAATTATGGTTTTTTTTCTGGAGGGGGAATAAAAAAAGAAAAAAAATAATATAGTGATATTTTTATCCTTATTAACTTTTTAATGATGATTACGCTTTTTGATCATTGTTAATTGTGTGGTCCCTGAGCATAATCAGACAGAGTATTTTGACTTTAGAACAGACTGTTTTGCTTGTAAACACTCCTTCTTTCCCTCTTTTATTGAAAAATAAAATGAAAAACTAGTAGTGCTTGACAAGTCCATTCTTAGTGCTGTTCCATATCAGAGGCTGTGCTGTGTTTTTAAATAATATTGCTCTTTCACAACTCTGGTTTTAATTGCTCTGCTGGGGCGGACAGGTCAGCACAAAATATGTGTCCTGGTGTTTTTGCTTTGTGCAGGAAACTCTCTGAATAACTCCAGGAAGCCAAAACATATGAGTGGGTTTAACCACAGCAGCTCTGAGACACTTGAGCTCATTCCACTGATATGGGGAAAACAAAATGCAGAGAGAAAAGGGATATTAGATGGAAAAAAAAAATAAAAGGCTCCTCTGACATCACTTGAGATGTTGTGGAGGCATCTGAAACATCCTTACAGGTCTGGTGTGGGGAGGACCTGTGGGAGACTGTGCACTTCTGGGAACCAGATTGGACACCAAAATAAAGGGCTCTGGATGGTTGTGTTGAGAAAATTGCACCAAATTCTTGTCCTCTACAGACTACACAGGAGGTTTGACTGACAGCCCAGGGGCTCCTAGGTGAGGATATCATCATCCATTTGTGTCCTAGCAGTGAGCTGAAGCTCTATTTCCTTTCCTGTGTCATCCTGTGACAACTCTGCTCCTGACCAAGCCACTAAAGGAACAGGTATTTTGCCCATTCTGCCTGGACTTTACACCCCATCCTGGCTGGTCACAGTCCATGCAGGAGAGACATAGTAAATACCTGTTCCCTGAAGCCAGTTCACCAAGCCTTGGGTGTTCTTTCCCTAAAGCAACCCAAGAGATGACCCTGGCTGACCACTGTGCACAAACACGGAGGGAGCTTTGTATCCCAGTGCCATGTGGATGTGGAAAACTCAATTTAGTTACCATAAAATCAGTATTTTATGAATTTTGGTGCAGAATTAGGAGGATTTAAACCAGGTATTAGGAAATGTGGCTAAACCTCAGATGCTGATGATATAGCCAAGGCAATACAGCAGCTCAGCAAGTGTGGAAGACTCACAGAGTGCAAGACTTGGTGATTTCAGGGTCTCTGCAGCCTTTAGGTTGTGACAATTATTTACTGCTTTCCCTGTTCCTCCTGTTTGAACAACTTAAACTATTCCTGCTTGCCTCTGCAATTATGTGTTCTGGAGCAATGAACACAATCACCCATTTCAGAACAGGATTTTGACTGTGTGTTTGTAAATAGGCTTCCAAGCAGAAAGGGAGAGTGGGGACATAAAGGAACTGCTATCTGCTATCTGTATATACACACACATATTTTATATGTATGTATCTATCCATAAATAAAGAGAGCTTTCTGATGCTTTACTGCTTCCCAGGATGGGTTACAAAAGGGTCAGTCGGAGTCAGTGGTATTTTCTCTTTTGCCTCCAAGATACATCTGTAGTTTAATTACTAAATAATCTGACTACAAAGTTGATCCAACTGAACCAGACACAATGTTCATTTCAGCAGTGCGATGTGCATGTAAGTGGAGTTCTGAATGCTGATTTCCTCTCTGCCTCATCCCCCTTTGAAAAGGAAAAGCCAAAAAAAAAAAAAAGGTTATAATTAAGGATCACCCAGCTGAAGTGAATGAAAACCTAGGAAGTAAAGTATTGCAATATTAAGACAACTTTGTGATGTGCTTAGTCTTGCCCTGAGCAACATCCTTGCTCTGCCCTGACCTATTGTGCTGCTTTTTGGGTTTCATGGGGCTGATTCCACTCACACCAAGTGCTGCCCCCAGCTCTGTCATGGGTGTCTCCCACTCCCAGCTGCAGTGATTGGAACATGGACAGGACAAGAGGAATAGGCGACAGGGCAAGAAGAAATGGCCTCAAGTTATGCCAGGCGAAGTTTAGGTTGGGTATTAAAAAAATTACTTCACTGAAAAGAGTTGTCCAGCATTGGAACAGGCTGCCCAGGGAAGTGGTGGAGTCACAGCCCTGGAAGTGTGTGAATGTGGCACTTAAGGACACAGTTTGTGGTGGACCTGGCAGTGTTGGGTTAATGGTTTGGCTTGATGGTCCTGGAGGTATTTTCCAACTTAAACAATTCCACGTTAACAGCAGAAAGCCTTATGTACATGTACAGCATTGGATGTGCAATGTCAGGGAAAGGTGTTGGAAGCAAAGGGTGCCAGATCCCAAACTTTGCTAGTGAATGTTGCCATGAACTTGGGAGAGTTGCATAAAACCCACAGGAATTCAAAATTGCCACCAGTGCTACAAGAACAGGGAGCTGTCAGCCGACTTTCACCTGAAATAAAATGGTGTTGTATGTCATGAGCTGGGCCCTCTTTTTCCTCTGGATTTCATTGTAGGTGCAAGACAAAAACACACCAGAAAATGTGCACAGCCTCATTCATCTTCTCGTTTGACCTGAGGACATTCCAGGGGAAAAAAAAACCCAATCCTTTCAATTCTCTCTCTGTGTAACAAGAAATGAGAGCAAAAGCAAACAAGTTTCTACCTGTCTGTGGATCCTAAAGGAGGTTTAGCTGAACTCCTCTGGAGCTCCCTGAGGATGCTGCCACAGCCCTTGTAGCTCATATTGTTAATTTCCAGTTATGAAACACCAGTGTGTGATTCTGCTTCTAATACATCTGATTTTTGGCTTCTGATCCTTGAATAAAATCTGTCAAGAGCTTATGCAGAACCAAGCCACCCTTCTAATAATTAGACAAAATACTACACCCTTCTAATAATCAGCCAAAATACTGCAGTGACAGACACCTTATGCTGGTATGTGCTGATCTTCCGTTCTTTGATTCCTCCAGCACTGGTTTTTGAGAGATGTTGCACCACCAGAGCTGTCAGAGTAGCACAGAACTAATAACCAGGCTGAGCTACGTCCTGATGATGTGACAATGGTACTGATGGTGCTTATTCTCAGAGACTACAAGGCAGCATTTCTTTGATTGCTTATGGGAACACTTTACAGCTGAAGTATAATTTCATTTATTAGAGGCAGACAGCTTATAAAAATGTGTGAAACACAACAGGTACCAAAAGAAAAGCTCGGGAAGACTAATGAGGCACAAGGCTCGTACCTTTAAAGAAAACAAAGGTTTCTACAGACAAACAGCTGATGCAGTTTGTTTTTTATAGATGTAAATCAATCAAAATATTCAAACCATGTTGTCCTGAAGTGTTACAGCAAATGCATTTCATCTAAAATTATTGATGACCTTGCTTTTAAACAGAGGATAGGACCAAAAAGAAAACACAGAGGAAAAAAAATCTGTCACATTCAAAGAAATATAGCTGGAGTGAAAACCAATCTAGCAGAAGGGGAAAATGCGCACAAGTAAAATTATAACAGTATTGTCACAAAGTGTCTCTTCCTCAGAACTGTCTCCCACCCTACCTGAGCACTGAATTAAAACAAAATGTGATGCAAATATCTTCAGCACAGATCCAGGAGTGAAAAGATCAGCATGGTTTAAGAGTGACAGAACTGCCCCAAGCAGCTGCAGAAGGGTTTTCAGATTCATTGCCCAGCTGGTGAGGGATGTCCCTGCTGAATGACAGACAGGGAGCAAAGATCAAAGGAGGCACCTTTGACCAACTAGATCTAGGTTGCTCAGAGCCTTGTCCAACCTGGCCTTGAACACTTTGGGCATCCACAGCTTTTCCGGGCAGCCCATTTCAGTGTTTTGTCACCCTCATTGTAAAAACTTTTTTCTTCTATCTAGATCAACTCTCCTTCAGTTTAAAACTATTATCCCTTGTCCTATCACAACATTCCCCGCTAAAAGGTCTTTCCCCACCTGTCTGAGATCCCTCTGGGCACTGCAAGATGCTCTAGGTCTCCCTGGAGCTTTCTTTTCTCCAACCTGAGCAACCCCAACTCGCTCAGCCTGTCGTCATAGAGAAGTTGTTCCATCACTCCAATCATCTTTGTGGCCTCCTCTGGATCCACTCCCACACATAATTGTAAAGAACCTTTAGACACACCCGGATGGTTTTCTGGGCAGCAGATTTTGGTTTGGACCAGCATCTGGAGAAGGACCTGGAGATGGAGGCAGAAGTCCTTAGCCTCAGATTATATTGCACATTTTTGCCATCTTGGATTAGGGACCTGTGCTGGCACCTTCTGCCCTGGTACCAACAGCTTCTGCCACAGATTAATCAACAGCTGTGGAAGGTTCATCTGGAAGTGTGGTCTTAGGCGTCTGTTGGTCCTGGGCCTTACTTCACGTTGTTTTGTGGGATGTATCCTCTAATTTATGTCTGATTATCTTGATCACAGTCATTTCTCCTGTGGGCCCATCATGCAGGTACACAGAGCCAGGATTTCTAGCACTCTTTCTAAATACTTTCAGCTTTGGATTACAATCCTAATTAAGGAACTAATTAGTTGAGCTTTGCCAGTTCCTGTTAAGAAAACAACCAAAGCATGTTTTGTCAGAGATGAGAACAAGGAAGCAAAATGTTTGATACCCTTCCCTGTCTCTACCACCATCTCATTCCTCTGATGACATTATTTGTGATCCATTACACAGACATTATTTCTCATCCAAATTATTTCACATTTTGTTGAATTCACATAGGGATTGTGGAACCAGTTCCGTTCCCATCCTCTTGGCTCTGTGGTTGTGGGTTTTGTTGAAACACAAAAGGAAAGGGTTGGGAGTCTGGCAAAGCCCTATTTTCTTTCATGTGAAAGCCATGTAGCACTGCTGGGCAGGGGGCCTTGAGGGAGGAGTCAGTACCATATATCTTGCTTTGAAGCCCTGACATGTTCTGAAGAAAAAGAGATCTGTCTGTAACAGAGAGTTAAACCCATGGATGTGAATGGGATGGGATGGGACAGGACGGGATAGAATAGAATAGAATAGAATAGAATAGAATAGAATAGAATAGAATAGAATAGAATAGAATAGAATAGAATAGAATAGAATAGAATAGAATAGAATAGAATCATTATGTCTGGAAAAGCTCTCTAAGATCGTCAAGTCCCTCAATTAACAGTGCCAGATCTACAACATATTTAAGCCCTCTTGCTCACACTGGCTGATTCCCTCATCCCAAACCCGATGCTCTTCCGTGGGATGCCAGACTCCTTTCTATGCCCTCAGGGTGTGCTGAGTGCATTACCCCTACTCTGCCCCGACCACCCATGGTTCTCCCTAATTCAGTTCTTCCTAAAAGCATTGTGGTTGCTTTCATCATGAACCACATGAAGGCTACACTGACAGACAAGTCTGAATCTGCTTTTCCCCTCCCGACATCACTTCTGCCACAGAGAATAGATCACATCCTTTAGAGAGCTGCCCCACTGCTCAGGTACATTAACTCCAGGCTCTCTCAGCTGATGCCAGCAGGAATGAGGACTTCTGGGTAGGAAATTGCATCATTTCCATTCACTTCTTACACGCTCTTCTGCTGTGTGAGGACAAGGGAAAGAAATTAGCTGACTTAGCAAGTGGCTGCATCCTGGAGCAGGTCACGTACAATATTGTACCCAAGGTGTAATCTCAGTGCTAAGTGTTGTGCTCACAGGGAATGCTTTGTTACTTTGCTCAGTGAAGTCATTGCAGTGGAATAAATGCAATGCCAGGACGACCCTGCTTTGCCCTCGTTCCCTTCCCTCCCGTGCATAATGAAGAGAAGGTAAAGGGAAGGAAGAATATTCTTTGCTATTGTACTTTGGCAGAGAGGGCTCATCTGAACAACTGCTAGCCATGGAATTTTCATCTGAGCTTCCCAGATAAAATCTCCTCTTTCAGGGACTATATTTACTCAGTGTGTTTAATGGGACAATGAAAACTCCACACACACCGATCTTTTAAATAATAATAAAAAACACCCCCAACAATGAAAATATCCCAGACAGACTAATAAGTGGAGAGTTAATAAGTGTCAAAACCAAAAGATAAAATTCTAACCAGTAAAGCAGAAAGGGAGCATTCCTATTTCTAACAACTGAAAGAGTGCAAAAAAAAAATAAATTGTTCTGCTGTTTTGCATCTGCCTAAAATATTGAATATTGCTATGTGGTTTCTCCTTGCCCACCTTCCTTTGGGCAGAGTGCCTTCAAAGAGCAGAGCACTCCTCTGTGCCTGCAGGATTTGGACCAATTTCAAGGGGTTTTGGAGGTGTCTTCATGGGGTTTTCCAGGCAGATGGGAACTTGCACTGGAGAGATGTAGCTGAGCTGAGATAATGAGCTCCATGGAGGTTATGGAAGGTTGTGCTTGTTGCCATCATGTTACACCTGCACAGCCTCAGATTTGGTGCTGAAGCAGAGCCAGAGCTTAGAGAACCTGTGAAGAAACACCAGAGCTGAGTGTGGGGTCCCATCACAGAATCAGAGTAATTTGGACTGGAAAGGGCCTTAAATATCATCCTGTTCCAACCCCATTGCCACGGACAGGGATGACATCCAGTAGACCAGGGCCTCATCCTACCTGGACTTTAACACCTCCAGGGATGGGGCAGACACAGCTACTCTGGGCAACCTGTTCCGTCCCAGTAAATAATTTCTTTCCTTTTAGTAATTCTTTGGTAAAAGATTATCCTTTAACATCAGCTCTGCCTTAGGTGTGGACAAGCCCAGAGACCCACTTTTCCTGCAAAAGCATCAAGGACAGGAATGAATATCCAAATAATCTGTTCAGAAATGCCAGACTGATGAGGGGCAGAGAATTTTGGGACTGCTGGGGTGAATTATCCACCAGCACTCTAAGGAGACAGGGAAGTGACCGTGCTCATCAGAAAGATGCAAAATAAGACCCAAAGTCATAGTTTACATGCACCCTGAATTACTGCTTGCAAGTAATAGTGCATGATCCTTCTGGGAGTCCCCTATTAAAAGAAAAGCATTTGAGGCTGGCTAACAAACTGATCACAGGCTGCTTTATTGATTGTGCTATTAAGGTCTTCGTTTGAACCATTAGCAGGGTTAATGAAATGGTCAAAGGCTTCTCTCCAGCACAACCATCACTGTGTTTCTTTCCAGCTCCACTTTTAGGGTTCAGGGAGGCTCACACTGAACCTAAGAGGGACCAGGCTGCTGCCTGTTGTAGGAACAGATTGGCTGCACTGTAAAATAAGCCTATGGATGAGATATTAGCAAGGCATTAGCCATGGAGGAGAATAGGATAGTAACTATGCTCCAGTTCATTATACAATAATTTACTAATGAAGTCAGAGGCTGTCAATTGAGTGTATTTAAGTCCACATCTTCCAGTCAGCTGAGGCAGCTGATGTGTAGTTTTCTCCCCTGCACCACCAACCTCAACAGATAAGAATCACTTGTCTCAGTTACACCAGGAAATCAAAACTCACCTGATCCCACGCTCAAGCAGCAAGATCAAACAGCAGGAACGTCATTCACAGGTTTTTTTGTCTTTTTTTAGTCAGTTTTGCAATATTTTTAACTCCCTGTCAGCACTGTAGGCAAACAGGAGCTTCATTGTTAGGAGAATCAGGGCAAAATAATTTATACTGTCCTGGTCTGGAAGTGGGAATGTTCTTTTCCCAGCTGCTAGTCCGTCCACTTTGCTCACTCCCTGTGCTCAGGTCCCCTCTGTATCCCTACAAGGTGACAAACTCCCCACAAACAGGAAACTCTGCACCCCTGGAGTGTCACAGGCAGAGTTTTGCATCCAATCCCATCAACCCATCACGCACCTCCACATCCAAGAGCTGGCTCTGACTCTCCTTCTCCATGAATATTCCTGTGAGACAATCTCAGAGTGAGAAATCAGCACACACTGGTTTGTGCTTCACTGTCTTTTAACTTCTGTTGTTTCTCTGTGGAGATCTGCAAGAACCACAATGTTTTTTTACACGTAAGGAAGCCTTTTCCACATTGCCTGGCAGACCACTGGTTAAAAAGAAAACACTACATTTTCCTCACACCACTGTTATCTTTAGATTTTAAAAGTGTTCCATAATACAGTCACTCTGTATCATGTGTTTAAAACACCTCAAAAGTAATTTAATTTGCAGTTCTTTGTAAAATTTCCACCAACTGCACATGAATAAATATATAACTTAAACAACTGCAAATGCAATCTTTCACAGTCCTTCTCCCATTTGCTTCCTCTGCATCCCAGGAGCTTTTCTTCCCCCACTACCCTGACTTCCTCTGCCTCTGCTGTCCTCATTCCCTTCTCCGTATGTATGGGCTGCCCACAAGCTGACCTGTCTCAGAAACCATTTTATCTCTGTGCACAGCATCTACCTCACTGGAAATAGTGGAAGCTATAAAGGAAGCTACCAAAGGAGCCACCTTTATCAAAGCTAGTTACACATCCCTATTTCAGGAAAGAATGTATGGAACAAGGAGTTCTAATGCTGGTTGCACATTTCTTGGTGGTCACAGTTCTTGGTTCCTGTAGACTTGGTCCATCAGCCTTGGGGCAGCCCTTCAAGAGGTCTGAGTCCCTCACCACTCAACCAAATGCTGCTTCACACAACTGCCATGGCCCTGAGAAAAATCACCCTTCTTGCTTTATATCTCTTTTTTCCCTTCTGGGTTGAAAATCCTGGTGAAAACCCAGATCCAGGTTTGGAGGCTGGAGCTGTGGAGAAATTCAGCTTCAGTGATGGCTTAGAAGTGATGGTGAATAAACACGGATGATGAGAGAAACTGCTCCACCTCACTGCCACTGCAGCTGCAGGGACATAGAGACATTGCAAAGGGCCATAAGCAAGTGAGAAAAGTGAGGGAAGCAAAAAAACTTGAGGGAAGCAAAAAGTTTTAGAGGGATTTTTGCCACTCAGCAGAATAAGTTAAATATCAGTATTTGTGTGGCTTTGCATGAAATGGGCATTGTGAAGAGGACATGATGATTTAACGGATGGCAGCACTTAGGTCAAGTAACCTTTTTTTTTAAGAAGGAGCTTAAAAAATTACCCTCTTGCTGGCCAGCTCTTCATGCCCCTCACCTTTTATTTCAATCCATTTAAATTGCAAATATCTTATTCCTAGTGGCTTTCTGCTGACAGTTCACCTGTTAGGAATCTGAGTTCATGGGTCTCTCTGGGGTCTCGTCTTTGCTCTCCACAGGGAAAGGCAGCTATATCCACTCTTAACTCCATAATTTCATTATGCTTTGTAGCTCCTTTGGCTGCCACTTTGTCTGCTCCAAGGTCACTTCTGCAGTGAACACAGAAGCCTGGGGAAGGATTCAGACTCTCAACTTGGGGGTTTCAACCCAGTTGCCCAAGCACGTGTGAAACTGGGGGGTCCTACTCAGCCCCCAACTACTTTTCCAGGAAGAACAGGGCTTCTGTAGCTCCAAAGGTGCACCTGCCAAACCTACAGGGACTTCTCAAGCAGAATTTTGTCTGCAACAAGGTTCCTGTCAATGGGCAAGTGGTTCAAATCCTTCTTGGATTGTTGCAACTGGAGCCATCTGTGACTGCTTTAAAAAGTCTGGATTTGAGGAAGTACAACCACTGTGTTTCCTCATCACTGGACCACGTGGCACAGGATTTTGTCCTTCTGCTGGAACTGGTGCAGGTAGATAAATCTGCTCACCTTGAGCTTTTCATCAGTCAATCAGCTGCCTTTCCAGAAACAAAATATTTATTGTCCCTACTCTATGACTGCATTCATTCTCCAACAGCTTTTCCTGATATAACTTCCCTTATTCACTCGGAAATGCTGTTCACACAAGGGGGAAAGAATGGTATTTAACAATTTGGCCAGGATTTTTAGGTGTCTAGCAACCCAGACATAGCAGATTAACCAAAATTACCTCTGCATATCTCAAAATGCCAAAGATTGATGTTGTCAGGGCAGTGCCTACAGTGCAAGTGATCTGTGTCCTGCTGATTTGGTGCAATGCTGCAGATGACCTTGATCCCCACTCTTGGAGAATACAAACTGAAGCCACACAAGTGCATGGATTGATCTTCTGGTCCAACCTGAGCTGAAAATTCAAATATTTTTCTGAGGAAGAGGAGTTTTTGAGGGCATAAAAAGGACTGTGAAATAAATGTCAGAGGTTGAAGAGTTTCATTCTTGGTTTTGAGCAGGGCAGAAACTCTTTGCTTTAAGCAGTCCAGTGTTAAATTTTATTTTTTTATGTATACCTGGGCAGTGTCACCACAGACAGGGATGTCACTGACCCACATATTTGTTGTCAGGTGTAAGTTATTAAAGGACATGAGCAACTCAAACACTATAAACCCTTCAAGGTAAAAGGACCACATGAAAATCACCCTCTTGTCCCAGTTTCACCTTGCACTGGAGCTTACTGGGATGCTGTGGGTCCTACTGGTCTTTACTGGCACCATCCTTCCCTCCCTAACAGGTAAAATCTCTGCTACCTGCTCAGGACCACAATATTTATGATTTATTAACTGTGTTCAAAAAGAGCTCTTTCACAGGGCACAAATTCTCCTGGATTTATCAGTCAAACCAGAGGCTTTGGAGAGCAATTAGTTTCCAGGGAGAGTAGGTACGGATGGATGTGCAGTGACAAAAGGGGTATAAGGCTTTGGAAAAGCAATTTTAAGATGGAGTATTTCTTTCTATGGTTCAAAACAGGAGTTGGATCCTAAAGGAGAAGGGATTATTCCTTGAGAGAGAATCTGAGTTTTGCTATTCCAGCAAGATAGGAGTCAGTAGCTTAGCTCCTAGGAATTATATTACCAGTCCAGCCTGTCTCTTTCCTTCCCTTTCCTCTGTGTCTTTATAAAGTTCTAAGTACTTTTCAGTGAAGAAAGGAGAAACATGATTTTAAGATGAGTTGGGGTTGAGCCCTGGGGCAGAAACAATGCTCAGAAACTACGTTTTAATGAATACAAAATATTGCACCGTGAAAATCAGTGACTGTTGCTGCTGCTTTTTCTTTGAAGGTATGTTAATTTTTGTTGCTCTTGAATACTCTTGTTGCCGGGAAACCACCTCACACACTGTAATTGAAATTGGTTCTTCATATCCCATTTTGTTCCTGGCAGGTTTGAAGTGTTCTTAAAAGCTAAAAACTCTGCTGAGGAAAGGGAAGGAGCACCTGATGGCAGATCCATTGGCATTTCTTTGGGCAAAAAGACATCATGAAATGCATTCAGAAAAATTAAAGCATTGGAGCAGGGTTTACATTGAAACTGGCAGGGGGCTACGGTGAATATATTGGGGTGTGATGTAGTGGGTGAAAAGATGTGGAAGAGTGAGAAGAATATTTAATGGACTGTTCAATTAGAGGGTCTATTTCACAAAAACCCACCTTGGTCTGAATCACTCTGACATCCAACAATTCCTCATTCAGGGGCTGTAACTCTTTCTCCCAAACTTTTCAAGGCTCTGGTACACAGACACTTTGCAAAGCTGTGTCTGTGCAATTAGCTGCATTCTTCCTTTGCAAATCAATTTGGTCTTACTTATGTTTAAAAAGATATGTCACTTTTCTATCTTTTTTTTTTCCCCAGCACTTGTTTAGCACCTTCTGTTATCTTGCAGGATTCGTACAAGTGGCTGAGCAATGTGGCTTCAGAGTAAAGATCAGCATACAGTTTAACTCTATTTTAAGATGCTTAATATGCACTCTTGTACCAAGTCATTGTGTCTCTGAGATGAAAATATACGTGCTGTTCCTCTGACATAAATCCCTCTTTTATCTGCTTTGCTTGGCTCCTCAACAGGGTGAAACTTGGCCAGGTCTGAAAAGTGGGTCCACAGGGAGAAGGTTAAACAAGAAACACTTAAATGTTATTAAAGACAAAGCTCTTGACTCTTCACCTACTTGATTAATGCTGCTTATAACTGTGCCTTGTGTAAGGAGGAAAAATAAGCTCAGACAAAGGCTCTGCTAAAGTTTGTGGACTGGATTGCAGCAACACACATCCCATTCCCTTTTTTATCATCATCTGCTCCAGCCTTGCCTCTCCCTCAGCCTGTAAACTCCTTTATGCATAGCTCTGTGTTGTGCTCAAGTGCTATTCACATCTTTCATCCTACATAAATAATAATACATCACAGTAATAGAGCAGCTGTTGTGAGTTAATTCTGACCAAACTACAATCTACTCCCATGCAACAAGATGTCTGCACAATCACTCTCGGTAATAAGTGCTGGGAAATGCTGTACAATAATCTCAGTGCTTGATTAATTTTTATTTCATAACGAGTTGTTATTAATGGGCCAGATGCTGATAGGTTTGTTCATGGTGAGGAGAGTGTGACTGCGAGAGATGTGGCATTAAAAGAAAGGAAAACAAGTGAAACTGAGCTAGCTCAAGGATATTTTAGTGCATCACTGCCAGAATAAAACAGCTAGTCAGTTAAACAAAACAAGATCAGCTTTTAGAAGCAAGTACAATGACTTGCTGCCTCGAAGAGATAATGTGCCTCTTTTAGTTTCTTGTGTCACGCAGTAAGAGAACAGTGAAAAGTTCCCAGAATATCTGTGCGGGGAGTTAACATTTCCAGGAATAAAAAAAAAGCCTTTACAAAAGAAGTTTTCTTTCTTCCAGGCTCTTCAGAGAAAGGCCGTGTAAAAGAAAAGAGCACGGAAAAAGTCCAGGCAAACTCAGAAGAAAAACATCAAATCTTTTCAGCAGGGAATGAAAGCACAAAGGCAAGTCCGTGGCAAATGTCAATATTTACATGAGTCATGACGAAACTACCGGTCAAGGGGTAGAGCAGGGAAGGGTATTCAGCAAAGTGACCCCCTGGTCACCATGCACAAGCTTCCCTTTGGCACTGTAGGGTGTGGGGTCAGCCATCCACAAGAGCCATGGATGTCCTGACAATTCTGCAACGCTGAACCAAAACCACCCAGCACAGAAAATCCCCTGTCTCTTAGTGAATTGATTTGCACAGCCAGCTGTTCTCCTAAGAGGGCAAAGCAAGATGAACTAGGTGCAGGGTGTGAATACCAGAAGCATTGATAGGGTGGGGTTGGGGGGTTGCAATTTTTATCAGAAAAAGGGAGCCAGGCAGGCATTGCTGCATTGTACAAATAGGAATGGGATCCTGGGAGGAGGGAACTCAAGCTGCTCTAGATAACTTAACAAGCCCATCCTACATTTATCTAGAAAAGGGAAGCTACCTGGAATTTACCCTGGAAATGCCAAGGACCAGCTCAGGTCCTGCAGATCTGCATTGATCAAGCCAGATGAAACAGCCCCTCCCCAGTCATGCTTCAGATATAATCAGCCTGACAAACCTAATCCATACTTGCTTCTGAAAATCATTATTCATCATATGAAATCAGATTATGTTAACAAATTGCTGCCATCTTCATATCATTCAAGCAAACAGTCAAGCAAGGGGCAGCTTTGGTTTAAGAAGCTTGGCCAGAGCTGATAGCATATTGTATACAGTAATTGAAATTCTAAATTGTCACCATATAGCACAGTTTGACTTAACTGCTTTAAAAACAGTTTTCCAGGGTACAATCTTGTTTCCACTGTTACACTGCCAAAGCAGTTCTAGCCTGTGAAGATGGAGGAACAGGTTTAGGAAAGGTTCACATGTTCCCTTTGACCACATTGATTTTCCTCTGTGTTTATGATAATCTCTCTCAGCTTTTGCAGAACTGCTGTGTGCTCAGTCCCAGGAGGTTTTTCCTCTACGCACACAGATGCAGATACAACAAGGCTTGCTAATAACTTCATGCTTTATAGATCCAGCCAGGATCAGACCCTGAGTGAGATCTGAGCACATCGGGAATGCCAGTGCTCTAATGAGACCCATACAAGCAAGGGGAACAAGACACAGAAAGAACAGGAAAAAAAAAACCACTGCCCTTTTTGGAAAAAAAATACAGCTAGCAAAAGAGCTGTTTTGCTAGATAGTGGTTGAATCTTAATTTAACCACAAACCATGGATATGCAGTGCCAATTGAATTGTTATTGGGAAACACAGGTGCCCAAGTGGGACTGAGAGATGCAGCTGGGCTTTAGGGGAGACACTCACCCTCAGAGTGTTGCTGGAGGCCATGAAAGTACCCTGGACCACCAAAACCATCACTAGGCCCCATGCTCAGGCAACTGGACACCATCACACCTTTGCATAAGTATCTTGGGAATTTACAATCACAACTTACACAGAAACACATCCATGGACACACTGAGACGTCTTAACCTGCAATGTAAATCCTCCACTGAAAGCTAAATGAAATTAATCCCACCTCACTGAAACAAGCTCAACATCTCAAACACCAGAAACATGAGCAAGAAAAACCATGAGCTAAACCTGGCTTGAGTTTCCAGAGACTCCTCTGCAACTCTGTGCTCCTTGGTGCAAAAAGGACAGATTCCAGTCTGAACTTCACCTATGGAAGTTTGAGCACTAGTTTTGGATAAAACAGAAAAGGTCAAGTGCAAAGAACAAATTATTATGGACATGTTTGTATTTTCACAGCTGAAAGAGTTTAAACCCTCTGCTTCTACCAGATGTATTTCTGTAGAGATGGTTCCAGGGACATCTGCTCTGGCCAAACAAAGAACTCAAAAAAAAAAAAAACCTTTAAATCCCATCTTAAAGAAAACATCCAGATGGGAAAAGGGGCTGTTTCCAAAGAACCATGGATGCAGATGAACCTGCTTTAGCAGGACGGTTGGATTAGATGATCTCCTTCCAACCCCAACCCTTCTGTGAGGGTGACCTGCCTGTTGTTTTGGCCGGGCTATCGCTGCAGACTTGGTGGGCACTTCTAATCAGCACCTGCAGAAATGAAATCAGCTCAAAGTAAATCACAGCTCCAAGATGGCAATTTAAGCTGCTGCATCTCTCCCATGAGCACATCTTTCAACAGGACACCAGCAGCTCACCTAAATCTCAGACACACACCAGTTACTGAACCTGGTTGTTTCCACATCCAAGCAAGTACCATGGGGCAGGCAGGAAGCACTGAGGACACATTTCACACTGATCCTCTCCTCCTTGGAGATGCTGGGAGTGCTCCTTCTCTGTGCAGGTCAGCCACTACAACATCCAGCACCATGCATGGTTATTAGCTTCAAAGACAACAGCTACATACATCCCAAACAGGTTCCTACCAGTGGTAATCCAAATTCCTGGCTTGGAGATTCTGCAGGATCACGACCCCATTTGGCACAAGGACACACCTGAAGCTGTTACATGCCAGTGGTGGAATATAGTCTATTTTGAACTTAGAATGTTCTTCTTATGGTGTGTTGTCAGTATTTCAATATCTCAAATGGTCAGGCAGAGAAACAGTCATGATCTGCAAAAACTGGAAGAAGGATTTTAAATGTTTTAAAAGTTATTCTGCATTATGCTGGGCCAGGAGAGAGACAGGAAGAGAAGATTTCATTTAGATTAGTTTCTGTAGAGAACAGGGTGCCTTTGACTGTGTTTCTGTATGGTTCCTGACATAATACGCTCTCTGAATGCACACCCACGGACCTGGACATAGAGCAGAGAGTCCCAAATGAAATTACAAGAGCCTGACAAGCTGCTTGTGGTGCCGTGTCATGGGGTAGAAATGACCCCAGGAATGCTTTACAGTCTCAATTACAGAAAACCACATCAGGAAGTATTTTTCCTAGTCCATGGAGACCAATGGGCATTTCCCAGGCATGATTCACCTGCAGTAATTCAGAACAATTTGTCCCCAGAAAGCCTTATTTCACTTTTCTGACTATAAAGGTAGAGGTGGAGAATTTTACCTTTTAGGTGTCTACATTGGATCACAGGAATCCCATCAACTGTGGCAAAGACACTCTGTTCAGAATGCAATTAAATTTCCCAGAGACAAAGAAGTCATTTGACATTTTCTTCCAAAACCTATCATGGTTATTACAGCAAGGGTGAACGTGTATACGGTGCCCAAGGTTCCCACTGATGGTGGCGGACATTCTTTATGATCTAGATGAAGGATTGAAGGTGGTTGAAGAATTCCTGGCTGCTACAGATGGATATTCCATTCAGAAGTTTAATTTCCAACAAGCAGAGGAAGGCAGAAACCTCTGGACAAGAAGCACTTCTAAGCTTAAGTAGAGTGAGACAAGTACTTGTCCTGCAAGAAATACAATTACCTATTTGGTGAGAAGATAAAGCCACAACATTTCAGCAGTCTACATCTTCACAGGAGAGTCTTCAAGGTGTCAGGCTGAGTAGTCAGGAGAGTGTTAAATCGGGAAAGATGGAAGGCAGAGAGGGAGGAATGAATGAGCATTCATTTAGCTCGAAATTAAGATGTCAAGAACAAAATTAATCAAGGCACCAAGGGACGTGAAGAGAAGAAATTCTTTAATTGCCTATACTCTAATGCTGGGAGTCTGAGTAATAAACAAGAACTGGAATTGGAGGAGCTCATTTATGAGTATACATCAGGCCTTGTTGGCATTATTGAAATCTTGGGGGGAGATTTGCATGATTGGAATATTAAAATCACTCATTATAATCTATTTAGGAAGGATAAAGTGGGCAAATGCAGAAGGGGAGTGGCACTCAACATCAAATGTGTTTCTGTGGGAATCAGGTGCCTAAGCACTTCTTGTGAAGCTTTTCAAGCACTTCTGTATGTTTTACATCTGAAGACGTGGAAAAAGACGGATGGATGGCTGGGATTTGCAATGTGGGATCTTTTGGAACCTCAGTTTTTGGAAGGTGCTCAATGTTTGTCACTCTCAAAAAGACTGCATCTTCAAAAATCAGACTCTTAGTGAACGAAAGAACATTCTGGGTAAATTGCTGCTTTTTCACTCTTCACAAAAACTCAGAGCACTGCTTGAATGGCACTGGAATTTGCCATAAATAAAATGAGACATAATGAGTTTGCTCCTATGCTCTGATTAAATCCTACAGAGATTTTGTATACAGAATCACAGAGACTGAGCACCTAGGCAGATTTGACCCTTCCTGGCATTACACACAGAAGAAATCTGGCCCTTTATATTTTTCAATGGTGTAAATTATGGCTGTGCTCTTGGAAGACGCAGCATTGGCAGGTCTGCAGAATGAGAGAGGCTCTAATCATCACTTATTCTTCTGCTGCGATTTCCCTGACATCACTTTACATTCTCACTCTCTCTCTATATACACATATTTTATTTCCTAGGTAATTTTCATGATTCTCTCTACCCATTTTCAGATGAATGAGCTATTCCCTAAGTACAGAAAATTCTCTAAGTCATTATCTTTAAGGCTCACCTTTTCCCTCCCTCCTACCCTACTCAATCCTTATATCCATTCTGACTTTGGCAACAATTTAACTCATCCTAATTGAAAATCCTACACAGTATCATGGAGTTCTTAGTGCCAAGCTAATTTCATGCCCTCATTATTGTAATCTTTATTCTGCTTCACACTACAGAAGCCCCCCTCCACTCTGCATCATGCTATCAGAAAACATCTCAAAACCCCAAATGCCAAAACAGTTCTAAAGTTTTTCTTCCCATATGTCAAGAATTATTTATTTTTACCCGAAAGTTCAGAGCTAAGCAGCAATAACTCGAATATGTCTTGATTACTGTGAAAAGTTCTTTATGAGAACTGTCTGTGTGTGTTATAGAGGGAGTAAAGCTAAGAAGAATCAGAGAATCATAGAATGTCCTGAGTTGGAAGGTACCCACAAGGATCATAAAATCCAACTCCTGGCTCTGCACAGGACACCCCAACAGTCCCACCATATATCTGAGAAAATTGTCCAAACATTCTTTGAACTCTGGCAGGTTTGGTGCTGTGTCCACTGCCCTGGGGAGCTTGTTCAGTGCCCAATCACCCTGTGGATGAAAAACCTTTTCCTAATATCCAATCTCAACCTCCCCTGACACAGTTTCATGCAGCCAAAGGAGATGATAAGATTTGCTTGACTGGAGAAACAGCTCACCACAAAGTGGATGGATCACTGTGCTGCAACAGGAGCAGTCTCTTGGTGGGCTGCGACTGAGGTGCACAAGTCAGTCACAAACCTCTTGGCTGTGTGTAGATTTCTCTGATTTTCTCCAAAAAAATCTGCTTTCCTGGTGTAAAAAAAAAAAAAAAAGGATGCTTGTGCTGCCTCTGTTTGAGTCAGTGGTTCACACTGTCTTTCCACAACAAAGCAAACTGAAGTCACAGCAGAGCATGAAAGAAAGATGTAATTCAGACTTCATTCCTGATTTTATGCTTGAACAATATTCCTGAGTACAAAGTAACATCAGTCAGTCTCTTGTCTGTTTAATGCTGGGATAAGTGAAGGCAAAATTGGGATTAACAAGGTCTATGACTTTGCAAAGGTTATTGGTTTTTTTTTTCACCCACAAAATTAGGGTCCATTTATAAGCTCAATCCAGCCAGTACAATACAAGTTTCTTCAGCCAATTAAGTAATTAGTGCATGGTTTCCCAAGTCCATCTGAAGCTCAGTTCAAGCTGCAGCAGACACATTTCCCCTCAAGACAGTACGAGATGCCTGTGGTTGTTACAGCACAGTGTGTGCCTGGGTGAACAGGCATCTATTCATATTGACACAGTTCCAGAGGCACTTCCCAGCACCTCCTGGGAAATCTTATTTGAAGCAAAAGTCACTTGAATTAACTCAGAGGGAGGCACTGTTCTGGATGTGGGGCTGTAAACAAAAGGCAATGTCTGTCTCCCAAGACTGAGGTTAAAAGGAGATATACTGGAGGTGATGGTGTGGAGAGCAGGAGATTTGGTCTCTGCTCTGTTAATACTAAAGAAAATAACAGGTTCTGCTAATAACCAAAGTGAGGAACATCAGTAAAGCCAGAGAAGTAAAAACAAGGGAGGGGAAGAGGTTAGAAATATCACCTGGAAACAAAGAGTGAAGAAAAATACATGGGAAGGAACTCCGGGGCCACATCAGTGACGTTTAACACTGGAATGGGGCACATGAATGGGGTGCATAATATGCAATGATATGCAAGATCTGAAAGGGAGATGATCCAAGAAGGAGAAGAAATTATCTGGAAACTAGTTGGGTTGGTGTGAAAAGAAATGCTTGAAAAAGGATGTATTACTTGTCTCAGAGAAGTGGAGAAGAGAAGAAACAGAAGAAGAGACAACCACAACTTAACCAAAGGATTTGAACTGCAGGGCCAAGGTTTCACCTCCCAGGCCACAGGGCACTGCAGTTCTCACTCATTCACCCTGACAAAAGCTATTTTTGAGGCCATGCCAAGGGAAGAGCAGAGTACAAAGAAAAACAGGTTTAAATTCCGGCAAACATCCTGGAGGAGCACCAAGAAAGAAAAGACATCAGCTCTTCTTGGTCACAGCTACACTGGGATCACTCATCGTTTGGACTCATAGCTGTCCCTCATGGAGCATGATGTCCCTCTTCAGTCCTTCTTTATTTCTGTCCTTGTGCACTGGGCTCTGCTGCTTTCTGTACAGCACCTTCAGCCACAGCAGCTGCATTAGTTTGTGAGGGCCCCAGAGTGAGGATTTTAAGAGTCAACTAGACAAGAGCAGTAGGAGCTGCAGCAAAGGGATAATTCAGTTTTAATGGAGAGATGCAATTACTGATCTCCTGTTTGGGCTTTATCCCTGGCTTAGCACACCTATGTCACTTATATTAAGTCATTCATCACTGCAGTAGCACATACCTGCTCTTAACTGATGGCCCTGGTTTACTGTAGTGTTCAATTTAATTTATTTCACTAAAGACAAGCACTAACATTTGCTCTTTCCTGAACTCTTGCAGAAAGCAGAATTCTTTAATATATATCCTCTTAATAAATTATGCACTACATTGGATAAAAAGTACAGTAATGTGTGTGCATGCATGGATGGACACCTACATCATGGGTTTTGCTGAACACAAGGAATATTTTTCTATTTGGATGGACACATTCATTTCAGGTTTTGCTGAAAATAAGGATTATATTTGTGTTTAGCTGAACACATATCCACTGTGAATCCCTTGGGTTCCCAACTGTTCCTCTTCAAGGTTTAAAAAAAAGTATAGGCATCACTTGGAGCTGTGGTTATGTTCCAGGAGATTGCTACTTGGAAATCTTTCAAATTCAGAGTCATCATGCGCAAATTGATAAGGGAATCTGGACTAAACTCTTTTGATTAAACTCATTGATCTCAGCGGCTGGATACAAAGATCCTTCCTTTCAGGCCAGGAGGGAGTCCAGTGATAGGGAGGGTCTATTGTGCTAAATAAAAAGAAGAAAACTTGAACATTTATACACCCTCAGCAACAAGGACACAACCCAGTCCTTACCAGTTGGCCTCAGGACCTCAGACTGGTCCTTGGCTCTTTTCAACAAGGTGTCACAGTCATCAAAGAGAACTCAAGGGCATCATGTGTGCACCCAAACCTGGGTGCAGAGACTCCAAAGAAACAGCAGTTCAGCTATTCAAGGATTCACCCTGGAGATATTGCACCCATATTAACCAGTACACAGGGACTCCTCAGGTTAAGGTGGGACTCAACAACAAAGGAAGAGCATCATGGTGAGATGGTGGCTGTAGGATGGCCTTGAGGTTGTGCTTCTCAGCCCTGAGGACACACCAGCCAGATCAGGTGCTCTTGGCCCACAGGAAACTGCAGAATGTCCACTTGTCCTCATCTGTACAGCCTAGAGCTCTACTCCAGGTGGTACCTGCCATGAGCAGGGGATTCCTCTAGTGCCCTCATGAGAGATGAATAAATCCCTCAAGATACCAGAGAGGAGCTAAAATCAATCCATCACACAGGAAATAACTGCAGTGAGTGTTGCAAGGCTACTTGGATTAACTAACCCACTACAAAACACGTTTCAGAAGTGATTTATCTCTCCCTCTTAAGAGTTTTAAGCCAGTTGTCATTATAATGAGCTACAAGNAAATATTACCTGTAGTGTCTCTTACCCCCCAGGTTTTGCTCCAAATTTACACAGGGCAAAAAAAAAAAAAAAAAAAAAAAAACCCAAACAAAAAAGCCACACACACCAAAAAAACCCCAAAAAAACAAAAAACCCAGAAATTAAAAAAGGGGGTGTCTGTATTCTTCACAGTGGAACAGCAATGATTTAGATTTAGACTGCTATGATATTGCTAGATTCAGGGGGGAGAGGGGGCTTCTTTTCTATTTTTCCTCTTCCCTTTCAATGTTTGTCGTCCTTTCACAGGGAAATTGATTGTTTGAAGGAACCAAGATTGATGCATCTAATATTTACAAATGGCTCACACTTCTGGACACTCTATTTTCTGGTGTAACCTAATAAGAAATTGATTTGTTAGTTGCTGGGTCTTTGCCTTGTTTGATGCTTTTTAAAATATTTATACATGTATATTAGTACTAATCAGCTCTGAAAATGATGAACTGGCTGGTTAGAATTCTAATAAACTGAAATTTTGGTCATACAATATACAGTAGAAATGATCAATCTAAACTTTTTGTGTCATTTACACACAAATCTAGGAAATATTTCTTAGTTAAGGATGGCTTTGCTGAAATAAGCAAGAATTTTATCACTTTCTTCTGTGATCATCTGTTGTCAGTTCTGTATCCCTCAGGCTTTTGTGTTACTCTTGTTTTGATTTATCATTTGATCTTTTTCATTTTGTCATCTTTGAACATGACTGAAATCCAGCAATGAGGATCATATGAAAAGAAACACATTTTTGCACATATTAAAAGCTGAAAGAATTTAATAAAATACTTTCCTCCCTGTCTCTCAGAAGGGAGCATTCACCTGGTTTGTCTAGCTGTTCATGTGGGCCACTGAAGTCTAGAACAACCACACTCATAACTGAGGCAACAATGAAGTCTGATGGGATTTGTAGTGTCAAAAATGGAATATCCTCACAGAAATTAACTTCTGGAAGAATCAGTCTCGGGGGAGATAAAGGGCTGGCTACTGGATGGGGCAGCCACAGCTTCTCTGGGCAACCTCTGCCAGGACCTCACCACCCTCACAGCCAAGAATTTCTTCCCAATATCCCATTTAAACCTGCCCTCTGTCAATTTGAAGCCGTTCCCCTTTGTCTTGTGACTCCATGTCTTTGTTCCAAGCCCCTCTCCAGCTCTCTTGGAGCCCCCTTAGGCACTGGAAGGGGCTCTAAGGTCTCCCCTGAGCCTTCTCCTCCCCAGGTGAACACCCCCAGCTCTCCCAGCCTGGCTCCAGAGCAGGGGGGTTCAGCCCTCAGAGCATCTCCATGACCTTCATCTGGACTCTCTTCAACAGGTCCATGGATCTAGATTTGGGCCACCAAATGCTAAGTGAAAAGAGATTATTTCCCATGAACTCCTGCCTCTATTTATGCCAGTATGAACCAGTACCCCATCAACACTTTAGGCTGCTGAGGGGACCATTTACCTCAGGTTCTTGCCAGAACTACTCATGGATTGTCACGAATGAACACCTCCCCACATTCTTTTCAGCAGACCTGCTGTGACTGCACCTGTGAACTTACAGATCCTGGATTATGTTTTTGTCCAGCACAGTGAAAATATGACCCACCTTCTAAGGACTAAACCCACTTCATATCTGCAGAGAGCAAAGCTTCTACTTAATGTCCTCAGCTCAGGCTGCACCTGCTTGTCCCCAGGATGATGGGCTCCTCAGAAAGCCTTGGGCTGTTCAGGTTTCCTGGGCTGGAGACTGCCTTGCCTGAATCTGTCACTGCTGCTTTTGTTCCCACCCTGTTTCTGTGATCACAGCACTGCACGGAGTAGCTGCTCCTCCTCAGCAGACTTCCTGACAGGTGATTACTTTACAATAAAGATTTAGGATAAAACAAATGTTGAGCTGCCAGTGACACCCTCTTTTTCTCCCTCCAGCATTTCAAGTCTGGGTTCATTATCACCTCTTTAATTGGGTAATTATAATAGAGCTGACAATCACTTGGTGCCATCCAACAGCATTTTTGATCTCACCTTTTTTTTTTTTATGCGTATATATAGTTATATATTAAGAGCAGAACAATTAAACTTCTTTTCCTTTGTCACACCCGTTCCAAGAATACCAAGGAGCCCAAACTGGATGTGTGCAGGGCTGTGAATGACCCAGTCCTCAGCCAATATCTAACCCAAGCAGCATCACAGCCACTCAGACACAGGTTATCAAAGAAAGGAGGATGAGGGAACCCAAGCTGAACAGTATTTAACAAATTAAGTAAAGAATGTTCAACCTAGCACCAAGAGCACCCCAGGAGTAGCTACATCTCCTTCCAGCTTGTCTGTGTTTAAAGGGATGTAGTGGATCACTTCACTTGTCTCACCATGGGAGAAGGAAAAGCAGCAAGATGAGGAAGCTCTTGCTAACAGACTCTTAGTCCCAGGAGTGAATAATATTAATAGACTGTCTGCAATCTATTAGGAAAAGGAATTAATTAGTATCTTTAGATGAGTTTGTTGTGTGTTTGTTTAATTATGCACACAGGGAAAAAAAAATACCATCTGCCCTTTTGAAAAAGAATAAAAATGCAATCACACAGGAGCAGATGCCCAAAGAAGGCAAGTGGAACTGCAGCACACACAAAGCTGATGGCAACAAAATCCTTAAGCATTGCTCCATTTCCTGTAAGTACATTTTAAATGGCCAAAACTTTCTTCTGTGTCCCCAGAGAGATAATATTATTGAAGAGAACTTTTTTTAATGCTGCAGGAAAAGTCTATCTGTGCTAGAAAATGTTCTGTTTTGGTAGCAGTGAAGTCCATTTGGGATAAGCTCTGCAGCCTTCATAATCACAGAGTCACTGAGGCTGGAAGAGAACATTCATTCCACCTCCCCTGTTCAGAGCAGAGTCAGCTACCACAGGTTTGCCCAACACCAGATTCAGTAGTTCTTTGAATATCTCTAAAGATGGAGGCTCAACCTCTCCAGACAACCTATTTCAGTGTTCAATCACCCTGACAATAAAACCCTTCTTATGTTTAAATAATTTCTTGGGCCTCAGTTTGTGCCCCTTGTCTCTTGTCCAGTCACTGGGCAACTCTGAGGAAAACTGAGCTCCAACTTCTTTATTCACCCCATTACGTATTTAAACTTAGTGCCAACATCTCCCTGAGATTTCTGTCCTCCAGGCTGAACAGTCACAGTTCTCTCAGCTTCTTATATGACTCTTAATCCTCTGCAATCTCTTAATCACCTTCCTGGGCCTTCAGTGGCTCTATGGCTATTCTTCCCAAATGCAGGACATCACATTCACTTCTGCTGAACTTCACATGTCTCCCTTCTGACCATTTCTCCAACCTATCAAGAAACTTCAGAAAGCAACATAACCATTTTATGTATCAACTACTCCTCAAAGTTTTGCACTACATGCAAACTTGCTGAGAGGCTGCCCTGTCCCATCAACCATTGATAAGGATGTTACTTTGTTGGTCTCAGTACCGGCCTCTGGTGCTCACCTCTCGTGTCTGACCTCCAGCTGATCCTCATGCCACCAACTGGAATTCACTTAGTTTTCAATCCAACTCACTGTCCACTTGTCTGACCTGTGTTTCATCAGCTTGAAAATGAGGATGTTGTGGCAAACAGTGTCAAGAGCCTTGCTAAATTATGGAAATAATTCCCCTCTTCTCTCACCCACTGACTAATTATTTCCTTGTAGAAGGCTTTGGTCAGACATAGTTTTGCTTTCACGAATCCATGCTGACTTCTCTCAAATGCTTTATTGTCTTTATACATGTGGAAATGGCTTCCAGAAGGACTTGAAAGCAGGATATTTTCTTCCAGTTTTTATGGACCTCTCTGGAGAACACAAAGTATTGAAAATTTCTGTGTTAAAAGAAGTCCAAGAGAAAACTGAGCTCAAGCTTTTCCCCAAACCATCAGTGCTTCAACTGCTTCTTTCCTAGGATGGTTCAGACCTCTGTCCCTCCATGGGCACCTTTATGGCTCGTAAACAAGGTCTCTGACATGTTCAATCAGAGGAGGCATAGGAATGGTGACAACTCATCCTTGGAAGTGTTCAAGGCCAGGTTGGATGGAGATTGGAGCAACTTGGTCTAGTGGAAGGTGTCCCTGCCCATGGCAGGGGGTTGTAGCTGGATGATCTTTAGGTTCTCTTCCAACCCCAATAATGTCATGATTCTATGACACTGTGTTGTTTGAGTCTACCATAGAAAACCCCTGGGTGCTGAGATCCCCATTTAATTTCACTGCTATTTTAAATTGATTTTAGAGTTAAAATACACACCACAGGAATAATTGCTATATATATATATTTAATGTGCATAGTTTATAAAGAGACAATTCCTTAAGGCTATATGGAGACATACAGGGGCATGTATCAATATGTATGGGTTTAACAGAAAAAAGCTGGAAGGTTTGGACTGAAATAATCCATGCTCCAAAAATGTCTATTTTAAACAATGAAACAACAGCGGCAGCATTTGTCTTTGTTTTAGGATCATGCTGAGTGGCTTAACTGTGCCAGATGGTTTGTTCATGTCTTACGAGTGAAAAGACATGTCTGTGAGCTCACCCAAACTTGAATTTCCCTTGCTGAGACACTTCTGACATGAAAATAATGAAGATGCTGAGATGAAAGTAACTTATAGGACATTTATTCGATTTCATACTAGATGTACAAAGAATAAACCAGACAACGTGTCACAGGAAATAGCAGCAAGGAAAAGACTGAAAAGAAGGAATATGTAGAATCTGTACAGCTGCTGCAAGAATTTACGGGGTGGGGGCAGAGTTATTTACCTCTGTATTCTGTGCCCAGAGAGGAAGGGTGCCCAGGAAAGAATCACAATCCCCCAGGATCACACTTGCTGCTGTATCCTCTGCTCCGTGCTGCAGGGCTCAGCTCAGTGCCAGTCCTCTGCAGGTATTGGAGAAAGGGGTATTTTATTTCAGCCTGAGCTTTCTTGTGAAGAGCTAAATGAAATTGAAAAATGCCCCTTCATGGCAAATCCCCTGGATATTTCTGGTTTGTGTGTTCCCCCACATCAGGACAAAAGAAATGTGTGTTTTTCTTTTTGCAGAACGGACCAGGGAGTGACAAAGAAATTCAATTTGGAAAGGTCAAAACACAACAGATGTCAAATGCTCTTTTTGACATTTTCAGCTGAAGAGAAATGTTTCGACATGCCTGAAATCAAAACCTTTCCATTTGGGCTGCTGACAGGTTTTGTTTTGAGTCATGTCAACATTCAACTTTGTTTTCTCACAGCAGCACGTGTTCTTGTGGGAACTGTAGTTAAAACAGAAACAGCCACATTTCCCCCACTCTCCTACACCAGGCTTCCTGCTCGTAATAATTACATGCTAATTACAAGTTACTGTATTGTCCATGACATAACACATTGCTTGGCTGGTGGGAAGTCAGCACAGTTCTTTGGTGGAAGCACAATCCTCTCAGGAGATTGTTTTATTGGTGAAAATGGGGCTAAAACTGCCAGTCCCATCAGGCTGTACAACCTCAGGAAAATGCGGTTTAATACTTTGCTAAGATGTTTCTAAAAGAAGCACATTCTGGACAACCCAGAAGGAAAATATATGCACTTCACAAAACTCCCTTCTTCACAAAACTGTAAGTTTTTTATCTTGAAGTACTATAAATACTTCACAAAACTTCACAAAAGTGTTTCCTTAAAATTTTCTACAGATATAGAAAAGTTATTAGGCTGTAAAGGCCTTGTTCTTCTGCAATTAGAGATGATGGGCCCCATCCTGGTGAGCCATAGCCCTCACAAATGACATATAGAATAAAGCTTAGTGTCTACAGGAGAAAAAGTGTTTTAACAGTAACAGAATATAAAGAATAAAAAGAAAAAAAATAACTTTGCCACATAATGGAATAGATTATTTTATTAAATGGCCCTTCTACACAGAAAAATAATATTAAAGAAGACAAACCACCATAAAACATTGTAGCTGATTCCAATCTGAATGACAATAATTATAATGTACATTTGTGTGATGTCAGTCATTCTCAAAAAATCCCAGGTGCTTCCTAAGCTGTAAATAAAGAGATCCCTCACCAGATACTGGGGTGGAAGGTAACAGCCACTCTGCATCAGCAAATATGCTCGTTGGATACTTTGGGGATGTTTGTGCAGCTGAGAGAATGGGGTGGGGGGAGATTTTATTTGAGAGTACAATTATTATCAAAGCTTTTTAGCTCTTTGGATGGATAACAGAAAATACAATTAGCATCAAGATTTTAGGTCCCAAATTTGGAAGCAATAGGAACACTACAGTTCTGGCCAGTAAGCACTCAAGTGCTTCTGGACTCAGCATGGGATAAATGCTATTTACAGGGAATTTAAGGAAGGCAAATGGAAAACTGGCAGTCAAAACAGATGTTGATATGGTCTTCCCTTCTCAACTATTTCAATCCACTCGTGAAACCATCAAAATAAGAGGCTGAGTTAATGCGAGACAGACACAATTATAAAATAAATAAACAGGAATGTATAATGACATCCAGAATACAGCTGCTGTACAAGGAGAAAAGGGTCATCAGTTGATTGTGTTGGTCTCCAAAGGACAGGTGAATGTTTAGGTGGGGCATAGAAAAAGAAGCAAAAAAGGGAAAGAAATGTGTAAGAGTTGGGGAAAGCACAAGTCCTTGGACATGTATAGAGTTTATTTATAGATTTAATCATGGTATGTATAGAATAAATGGCTAAAGGTAACAACAGGGGACAGCTGAGTGAGTGAATGTGATGGTGTGAGCACACACCCTCTAAGGTCCACCTACTAATTTATAATAGAATCCTTCCAGTCAATAATTTCCTGTGTTATGATCCTATAAATTACCCTTTTCTTGGAAAGAAAAGAACTGGAGTGAGGCAGGCAAGAGATAACACCTGCTGAAAAGATAAATACAAATATATTCCCTTTTTCTAGCAGCTTTTCTTTCACATTAACAAGCAGAGGAATATGATGCTGCACAATTGTCTGTAATTACATTACTATTACAGTGAATGAGCCATTGGGTCTCACAAGTCTCACTAATGCACTTGGTTGTCTAGATCCTGACATGGGGAGTTGGATGTCTTGATCCTCAGGTGTTAAAGTTTCCTCTCTGAAATATGTTGCCAATGCTGTAAAATAAGGGAGTTTTCACTGAAACTACAGTAAATATGGTGATTTGCACTAAATTTGGGTCAGGCTTATCAAAGCCACTTTTTCTCATCATGCTGCCTGTGGGCTGGAGTGATTGAGTGGCACATTTTCTTTTTAGTTTGTGTATGAGCTGCATTATAGTGTGGCCTCAGATTCCCATATTCAATCAGCACATTGTTATTAATGTTCCTAACAGTAACTTTGCTTTCAGATAGACTACACGGGCTAATACACCTAAAAACAATATGCAATGTTTGCAAACACAACTTTTACTCCTGTTCTTTCATTCTGTGGAGTTTTGGATGCCTACAAGTACTTCTGTTTATTTGCAAGAGTAATATTGCCATTCTAGTGTTGCCTGAAAAGGCTAGCCCAAAAACTGAGACTAGTCAGGAGTAAGAGAATAAAAAGTGGGTATTTATTGGAAAGGTCTTCAAAGGTACATTTAGGGCAGACAAAGCCCCCCAGGGGCATCACCCAAAATGGACAACAACTCACAAGTTCTCCACACCTTTATAGGTTTGGTCCATTTGCATATCAGCCTAAATTCACCAATTAAAACTTTGCAATTTCCCCCTGGCTCCCTTAGCTCTCTCCCCACCCCCCCTTTAGAAGTTTGGGCCTGGGCAGTCTAAGTGTCCTTGAAGAGCAAGTCCAGAGAGGCACTGTTATGTCCATAGAGAACAGCAACTAACAAGCTATAAAGCATACACACCAGGCAATACAGAATTTGAAAAAAATAAGGGTTAAAACCTAAGGCAACACTAGCAAGAATCACTTGAACCCAATTTGTCAGTCAGGTCCTTCCAGGTTAGCTGTGATTTTCTAGAATCATAGACTACTTTGGGTAGGAAAGGGCCTTAAAAATCATCCTAAGGTGTCAAGGGACACCTTGCACTGTCCCAGGTTGCTCCAAGCCTCATCCAACTTGGCCTTGAACACTTCCAGGGATGGGGCAGCCACAACTTCTCTGGGCAACCTGTGCCAGGGCCTTACCATCCTTCCAGGTAAGAATTTCTTTTGAATATCCCACATAAACCTACTCCCATGTCTCCATTTTGGCACTCAGAAAACTAACTATTAATTACTTATTTGGGGTGCCTTATCTTTCAGATGACTTGAATTGTTCATGTGCACTGAAAAACTGATCAGAGCATGAGGGGGTAGAAAATCTTTATCTGAGAGCTGGAAACACCAAAGATGGTGTTTGGTATGGAGGGAAAGAAAGAGAAATTATCATATGTATCACAGAAACCTTTCTACTGGCTACATACATCTAATTTTATGATAGTGGACAAAGCCCAGACAAAAATTCATGTGTCCCCAGACTGTTGTCCACTCCAAATTTCCAGCACTGGTACTTCTTTCCAGCACTGGTACTTCTTCCCAAATGTGGAGATCCATGAAAAAAATCATACCAGTTTTTGGTGGAATCAGGTGGCCTTCTTGAACATTCAGCTAAATCAAGGGATTGCTGAAGCCAGGAGCAGATTTTTCTGTGGTGACAAGGAAAGGTTTCTACCTGTGACAATTTCTCTGAGCAATTTTGTGCTGCAGTTGGAGCTATCACCTTGTCATGCAGAAGGGTTACAAGGACAAACCTGTGCAGAACAACTCAAGGCATCTGCTGGAAGGGTTTACAAGTGCACAGCCTTGAGCAGAGGTGAGGTAAAGTGATTTTATCCTTTCAAAGCTTTGGCTGTAACTATTTCAAGCAGACTGTTGCTTCTCTGAAACAAAAAAATTCCCTTCCATTACCTTTTAGGATGATTCAATCTTTTTTCATTCTCTTTGTTCTGTTAGCTACTAAAAGCTGTAAACTTTCAGCTCTTGTGCTTGAAGTTTTGTTATATTTTCTTGTTATACAGAAATTAATCTCATCTTGATGTTTTGCTTGCTTTCAAAAACTTATTAAAAATAACAAGGAACAAACTAGGTGGAAAAATGAACTGTTCATGAATCATCATTTTCTTTGTCAATCTGAGAAGACTGAACCCAACTAACCCTTTTAAATTCAACTCTTTTAAGCTTTTGGACAGGATGGACGGAGAACTTTGTCTTGACTGCAGCTTTAGGGCATCTCCTTGCAAGATATACACTTTAAACATTTTAGAGACTGGTCCTTTGGAAGGACTCCTGGAAAGCTTAATGAGCATCTGGAAAGTTTGTGGACCTCCTAAAGAAAATCCAGCTGCAGCCACATAAAGCTTTACTGAAACCAGAATGGGAAATAATTCTGCTGTCTTGTATAGATGATGAAAATGCCTTATGCTAAATATGATACTAATGGGGTTCACCAAACCCTAGGCAAGATTGTGTGACCAAGTCATCACTATGAAAAAACAAAACATATGTCCAAAGACATATTAGACTGTCACAGATTTGGCCAACAAATGGTAAAAAACAGAGTAATTAAAAACATTCTTAGAAGGGAATATACTTGAAAGAGATAACATGCCAGGGAGAGCAGTCACACCTTCCCTTTGGCTCCAGGAAGACCTTTCTGCTTTCTAGAAAATATTAGTGTAGATTTCCAACACAGGATATCTTTTCCTGGATATTTTAAGCACTGAAGCAGTTAATGATGTTGCCATCAGAATTTTTATCATGTTTATCTGAATATTCCTCAAGATAACTCCCCAGATTCTCTGCATACTTGTGCAGATGAGATTCAGCATTTTCAAACTGGATCATGTTATTTGGCCACTATCAGAGTAATGGAATGGGCTGAACAATTTCAAATCAAAGGAAGGAAACCTTTGCACACATTCAGTAATGAGTCAAAAGTTATTTAACTTTTTAATGTTAAATAATAATTTTAATAATTTAAAATAATAATTTACTAATTAAGCCCCAAAGCTGTGGGAAGTGTTCAACTTGGATTGCAGGGAAAGGCATAACTTGCCCAACAGCCAATTGACTGTTCCTAATTCCAGCTATTTCCTCCCTTTACATGACTTGTCTTTGTGAATATAGATAAAATTACTGAGATGTTCATGTAACATTGGGCTCCCCTGAAAATTTAATGTATACAAACATACCTCTAGGGGAAGGCAATAAAACAACTGAAAAAATAAACCCATCAGTTACACCATTATAGCCTGCAATACTACTTCTTGCAGAGCCCATTTGTATTAAGGAGGTAAAATCATGTAATAAAAGCATGAAAAACCTAATCCAAAGTCATTGTAATGGACTTCAAATGAGATTCAAAGGCTTTTTCTGGGACTTAATTCAGTCTTATCTTCCTAGGAAGAGTTCAAGCCTGAAAACTCCAAAGAAAATGCATAGAAACTCTTGTGGAGCTTGCATTTTGTTTTTAAGATTAATTTATACCCTTATCCGACACTCTGGCCCCTAGCTTCATCCAGCCCCCATGTCCAACAGCAACTCCCTGCATTCCTGAATCTCACCCTACTGTCCCCACAGTTTTCCAAAAGTGGAGTTCACTTCAGTCATACAAATACTTCCCTACTCACCCACCCCCAGGTGCATTCCTCCACTGCATCTGGTTGTCCTGGCATGGTCTGGATCCCACTGTGGAGGCAGGTGAGGTTGCAAACTACTCCTGCCTTGGAGAAGATGACCAGATTTGAAGAGCCATGGGCTGGCACTTGCTCCACAGCACACCCCAGGTGTGATCTCTCACATGGTCTCAGTATGCATTTGTGTCACTTATTTAATATAAAGCTTGGCTGTAGGAAGGTGTACCAAGTCCATCGATCCCTAATTAATCATTTAGAGCTTTCAAGGTAATACCATATGTGTCTTAAAATGTAGTCATAGAATCACAGAATCATTTGGGTTGGAGAGGACCTTAAAGATCATCCAGTTGACACCCCCTGCCATGGGCAGGGACACCTTCCACCAGACCAGGTTAGTCCCAGCCCCATCCAACATGGCCTTGAACACTTCCAAGCATGGGGCAGCCACAGTTTTTCTGGGCAGCCTGTGCCAGGGCCTCACCACCCTCACAATGAAGAATTTCTTCCTAATATCTGATCTAAATCTACCCTCCCTCAGCGTAAAACAATTAATCAATGACCTCAGGCTTTCTCCATTAAAGTCAACAGCCACACTTGCATCCTCTTCCACCCCAGCACCTACCTGTGGAGGAGTAAGCTGAAGTTAACCCCTGGTTCACTAAGCCACAAGCCAGACTTGCCAAGGAAAGATCCATCTTAGAAAAGTAGTGTCACATTACCAGCTGTGCCCAAGCTCCAAGTTGTCCACATCATATTAAAGTCTCGGTAACATCACTACTCATCACAGATCCTGTATCTTGTCCTTTCTCCCCTTCTTTTCCTCAAAAAAAAGCTGCTTGTGTTAAGTGCCACGATGTGAGAGCACACAAGGAGAACAGAGTTATTTGGGAAGCGTTTGCTTTACCAGGCTTTACAACAATGATCACAAAACCATCTCCGATGAGCTCCGGCTACTGCAAGCTTTGTACCCTACTCCCTGAGCTGGCAGCATGATGGAGAGCTCCTATTATCAGGGCTAGCACAGGGAGTGGATTGCTTTTCTCCATCCGGGCCCAGGAGCAGCTATTCCTCATGATATATTGTTGGGGATGCCGACAAATGCAACACTGTCATCCTCCGACAGGGAGGACTGCCACGCGCGCTGGGGCAAACGAAAATGGATGGGGGGGTGTGTGTGTTCAAACAATAAAAGCTGCACAAGTAAATAATCTCTTATTGTTCCATACATCTTCTCCAGAGCTGCTTCCTATTTCTTAACCAGCAAAGCCACCCTGGTAATGCTGATTTTCTCTTTGCTCTTCCAGATGTGTTAATATCATTTACCCAGCTGCGACAAAAAATGCTGGATATTCCCCTCTCCCCATGACACAACTCCACCTCCTCCCTGTGATTGTTCCTTGAGAGACTTTTTCAAACTATGAATAGGACTATGGTAGAGGAGGAGAGAAAAGGACCCTATCCTCCAAATGGGAACTGGACAAAACCACACCTCAGCTGTTCCCAGCCAAAGACATTTTTTGGCAGTGGTCATTTTTTGTTGTGGTGTGATGCTTCACAGGGCTGGAAGCTGTTTCTCTGCATCCATTTGGTCCATGTTGTCATCCACCATAGAGCAGGTTGCTAGGCCTAGTGTCACATTTTGTGTTTACAGAACTGGGAACATGAGGAAATTATTCTGTCCCTGTCATCCAGTTTATAGTTTCATGCACTGCACAGTTACTGCATTATTCATAACAGTAATAATAACAATAACAGTAATAATAACAATAACAGTAATAATAATAACAACAATAGTAATAACAACAACAGACTTTCTGTAATTCCCCTAGCACTGTTCAAAGAGGTTTTGTGAATTTAATTTTATATATGGGCAAACTGAGGTGGTAAATCACAATTTCTTAGTTGTACCATGGAAAACTGAATTTCAGACCTTTGCAGATTGGTCCAGATTTATAATACACTAATTCCTACAGTATCTTCTGGAGAAACAGCTGTAGCTGGGTGGTTTTGGCAATGCCTTTCTGATATAAGCATCCATTCCTTGGGAAAGCTGATACACTTTAAGCCAAGGTGTCAATCTATATTGGCTTAGCATAAAAAGTAAGGACAAGTAAAAAGAAGTGAAAATGTGAATTTTTCTCTCACTGGGACGTAGTCTCCCATACGTAAAGGACAGTGAATGTTGTGGTAAGGCATGTGCACAGCCTGCTTTGGAAAGCATCTATGCACTGCCCTTCGTACTGTCTGATCCTGTTCTAATCCATTCACTTGATCATTGCCTCATTAAATTGTGGCAAAGTGGGCTGTTTGGAAAATTTCCCATTTAAAATTCTCTCATTTCACATTTTTCAGATTGATTAAGTCTTGCTTGTTTTCAGTTACTCTATCTCACACTCTCCTGATGGTGTGAAACAGGATAATCATGTCCTGACATGCCTTACAGCCATAATAAGTCTTTCTCTGCTTCCAATTTCTTTCGTATTATTTACCTGAATATTAAAGATCTTTGCCTGGGAGCTGACAGATGAAGAACCTTATCTATGTCCCGTTTGCTAAGGTGCTTATGTTTGCTGCTTCAAATATTTAAAGCTATCTTACAGCTTGTGGTAAATGTAATGTAATCAGCAGAAGCTAAAAGGAGACTTGCGTTTAGTGTCCCACTTTGTCCAGATTGCAGGGAAAGGACTGAATGGTCCTCAGAAATTCCTCTCCTCAGAGCAGAGGGTGTGGCCAGAGGATGCATTAAAATTTGGGCAGGTAAAGCCACAGCATCTGAGTCAGGAGGTTTGGGGAATCTTGCAAGTTAAAATCAGCACCTGTTACATGCTCTGAAGGTGCCTTTATTAATCTGGAAAGTTCTTTTTGAATCTTTGGCCAACCTCTGTGTTTGCCCACTGGGAGGACCAGCAAGAGAGGACATGGACTCCAGGGCCTTCTTAGGAAAGAGCTGCCTGTGAGTTTGTTCCCACCCTAACACAGATCCCCCTTTGTCTCCCCAGATGGAGAATTGTCTTCTTGGAAGGTCAGTCGTGCTACAGCGGGATGGTTGTGGGAACAAAGGGACATGTTTTAGTGGGGAGCACAGGGGAACAGATTGGGAGGGGGATTATGAGGCAGGTGGGGATGCAGAAATAAGGAGAAAGATTCAGCCAGTGCTGGAGCCTACAAATGTAATGACTAACAAAAAATATAGTACAGAAATTAATTACAGTGGTGAGACATAAATGCTTACCTCCCAGTTTCATACAGGAAGGAGCCAAGTGGAAAGATCATTTTAGATCTTACCTGACATTTTCTGGGTCAGGGACCCAGGTGATCCAGGGTTGTCCCTTCTCCAATTCTCCAGCCCCTTTCTTCTCTTTGGACTGATGACATTTATTTCCAGCCCTGTGCAAGCCACTAGTGCCTAAATTTCATGCCTTTGGCAACAAACACCCAAGTTAGTCCTCACAACTGCTACGCTATTTCACTGCAAAACTGGAATGAATTGCTGAGATTGTTCCTCCAGGGATCTGCCAGAGACAAGATCCCTGGGCAGGACAACACAGTCAAAACTTAGAATCTTGTTGCTTATGTATTGCAGGTAGAATGGATACAGCCCAGGGATTCAGAGATTTCAGGAATTGCAGAAACACTGAAGAATGCAAGGCCAGAGAGATCTCTCCAGGATTCCCCTGGAAGTGCATTTGCCTGAGGACAAATTATTTTTTCTTTTTCACCCCCTGAGACCAGACAGGTACTTCTCTGTCTCTTTATCATGCCAGCCTGGTTTTACACCCTTCTATCTTAATTAAAATATGGTTCTGTCCCTATTTAATACCTTGCAGACTCTGGATTTACTGTATCACAATGATCAACAATAGCAGCCAGATTTAAAAAAAAAAAATTAAAAAGAGATATTTAATGAGTTTATTGAGATCTATCATGCAGGACCAGCAACACACCTGCAGTTTGACCAGCACATTGCACCAAAAGTGAAAAAGCTGCAAACTATTTTCAACTGCACATCATCTGAGCAGTATTGAAGCATGCAAGAATCATGGAAAAAAACCCCAGTGATACCCATTGCTCTGGACACAGTGTTGGCTGATGCACCATGACAGATCAGTGTTCTCCTATCCTTCCCTTGGCAATCCAACACTGACCCTCCTCTCCCAGAGTATTTCTAGGCACAGACCCACCTGGAAGTCATAGAGATCACAGGTGCCCGAAGCTCCTGAGGCTGGTTTTGAAGGTATTGCATTGCTTAAATACATTTGTTGCTCCTCTTATTCGTGATATCTTTATAATTTTTATTACCTACACGCACTATATATACACTGTAATTTTTGCCCCTTCACTGGGATTTTCCACCTCTCTGGAGACAGACCTTGGTTACAGGGGTATATTCAGCTCAGAAGCCTCAATAGCATCAGTTGCTCAATCAGGCTGCAAACATTAATTGTTTTGGTTCTTCACCACCTTTCAGACCATGTGAGCCATACCTGTCAGGAGCCTCATCTGTCCAAGTGACTCTGTATAGCCAGACATTTGATGGGGAATAATTTCACAGTTACTCAAAATTCATACGTTGTGCAAAGACAAATTTCTTCCATCTTATCATAAAAACAATTCACTTTAAATCTAACTGGATGTGCTTGGAGTAGATGGATTAGGTCCTGCAGTAAAACTGGACAGAAAGACAACCCAGTTAACAGATCAACTGCCTTTCTCTTCTAAATAGAACCAAATACACCCATACAAAGTAGGAGAGGCATTATTAGAAATCTTCTATTTTTATGGGTAGGAATGAATTTTTATGGAGCTGATAATGCAGATAGAACACACAATTGGTCTAGTCAAAATGAAAGATGAATACAAATTGCAAATCAGCTCCTGAGCTATAAAAATTGGTGTAACCTTCTCAGCAATAACTGATTGTTTAGGAGGCTCAAATAGAGTCACAGTGATGTTTCTTCCAGCCTTATTAAGCATCATAGTTGTCATATTAAACCAATGATGTATGAGTATTTGCTTATTGTAATGAGTTCTGGAGACAGTAGCTGGAGCAGCAATACAAAAAAAAACCTCAGGCTGAAGATTTTTGATATCTTTTTCTCACTCCCTGAAGGAAATATTTCTCTCTTTTGTTTCACTAACATCAAAGACTGCCTCAAACCCTGATACAGGCAGTACTCCTCCTGAAGCTAAATCTCTGGGATCTAATGCCTCTTCCCCCTCAATGGACTGTAAATATAACTTCAGATGTATCTGACGTTCTTCTGTATTTTCACTTCCCTGGGAGCAATGGAAAATTAATATTCCATTGTATATGGTAGGCTAGAGGATTCCAAATTGCTTTCCAAGCTTTAGCAAAACTGTCCTGGGAAATAAATTTGGAGGTGTTAGTAGCCATGTTGTTTGGAGATCAGATCCCTTCAGCTGTATGAGCTTTGGAGGACTTTAGAGTAGAGTGATATGGGACATTCCAGGATCAACTAAGGGAGGTTCAAAGGGCGTAAAAAGACATGTGCTGTCAAAGAAAGCTTGCAGAAACCTTTGGGGAGGAGAGGCAGCCAGGTGATAGTTGATTATCTGATGCTCATGTGTCTTGTCAGCTCTGGAGCAAGTCCACTTGGCAGGGTAGCGGCACCATAAGAAGGTGCTTTGATGTCCTCATAGGCAAATTAAAGATTTTTTTGGCTGTGGCAGAAGGTGCTGCAGTGACATATCTGGTAGCCACCAACTTCTCTATTCCAGCCTGCAGCTCTGTTAAAAGGAATCAGGATGGCAGGCACACTGAGCACCCCCCTACCTGGTGCTTGAACCAATGGTGGGAGGATCAAAAAGCGTGGTAATTTCTTTCTAAATTTGAAATTTAGGTCCATCATTTCTGGTTCTGCCACCCATGGGCACATATCAAAGTTTATCTTCTCCTTTGTAAGAGCCTTGTTAAGGCTTCCCCTGAAGTCTTTCTCCTTTGGCTAAACAACTCCAGCTCTTTCTCTTGTTCTTACAGACCATGCATATCACACTGCTGATCATTATCCTTATTGCCCCTGGGAACCCTCCCATTGGCCCAACCATCTTCCTTGAAGGCTGATGTCAAAACCAGACAGGGGATGCCACTGGGGACAGACAGAAGAATGACTTCCATTGTCTTGCAGGCTATTGCCCAGCTGATACAACCACAGCATGAACACACGTATTCTCATCTTGTTCACCCTGTGTTTTGTAAATGTTGGCTTGCTCTGCTCTGGAAAGGAAGTTGAAGTCAAATGGAATTATCAGCATTTCCTCATTTCTCCCTTTTTTCTCTTTAACAGCCAGGCATTTTTTGTTCTTCCCTAATCTTCTGGATTCACATCATTACAGGAGACACTTAAGCCCTATCTCGTGCTCAAGACAAATCCCCTTTGCCTCAAAATGCATTCCACCTGCACAGGCAAAGACAAGGGGAGCTAATTCAAGTTGTAGTCTCAAGCATAATCTGGCCTTCCTTTTCCAGTGCTTGTCTTGGCAGCTAAAAACACTTTTAGAGAGCTGTCATATGTCATTATTAGAAGAGTTGCAGCCATGAGCTGAATTTAAGCTTTGCAAAGCTGGTACATTTATTCCGTACATTTTGCAGATGGGGTCTTTGTCCTTGGGGAGATAAGTGATTGCCAGGATTATATAGGCTTCATCTATACAGTGTTTGGGATTTGTCCAAGAAACAGACCATGGTCCCCAGGCCATGTGGTGGAAGCTGCTTTATGTCTGCACTGTTCAAGTATCAGCAGTCTTTGGAGCTCAAGGTGTGTCATTGCAAGAGACTTTCAGAGCTTTTCCTGCTGTTTTTCATGCCTAGAGAACATGCAGCTGCTCCCAGCCCACTGGGGAAAACTTGAGGATTGCTGGAACAGTCTCAGAAGACAAAAATGGCCCGAGGAAGCAACATCTTGTGCAACTTGAGTGCACGCTGTATGTAAAATATGGATTTCAGTGTGAGATATTTTCTAGTCTGTGTCATTCATTTTCAACCAGGAAAGGAATAATTTCACACTGGAGTCAAAACTGGGTTGAGCTAACATATATGCAGTTATAGTTGTCATGCTAAATGAGGCAGTATTCATGCTGCATTAAATAGGATAACAAACTTCATCTGAGTGAAGGCAGAGTGGTGCACTCTTCCCTTCTCAAATGCTTCCAGATCCTATAGGCATTTTAGAGGTATCTGGAATAGTGAAACTTGTCACAGTATAACAGTGGCCTGCTGTCAGATAAACACCAAGACAGGCACTGCCAGAATGTGGGCACTGTTAATGAGTTGCTCTCTGAGGTCACTGCCAGTTAATTACTGATGGGGATGGTCCTGGGCAGGGCCAGGAGCTGGACTCCTGATCCTCTGGGTCCCTTCCAACTCAGGATATTCTGTGATTCTGTGACCTGCAGGTTGAGGGAGGGGATTCTGCCCCTCTGCTCCACTCTGGTGACACCCCACCTGCAGAGCTGCCTCCAGATCTGGAGTCCAACATCAGAAGGACGTGGAGCTGTTGGAACAAGTCCAGAGAGGCCACAGAGATGTTCCAAGGGCTGGAGCCCCTCTGCTCTGGAGCCAGGCTGGGAGAGCTGGGGTGCTCACCTGGAGAAGGCTCCAGGGAGATCTCAAAGCCCTTCCAGTGCTTAAAGGGGCTCCAGGAGAGCTGGACAGGGACTTTGCACAAGGAAATGTGGTCATAGGACAAGGCAGAATGGGTTCAAATTGACAGAGGGAAGGGCTAGATCAGATATTAGAAAGAAATTATTGCCTGTGAGGGAGGTGAGGCCCTGGCACAGGTTGCCCAGAGAAGCTGTGGCTGCTCCATCCCTGGATGTGTCCAAGAACAGGTTGGACAGAGCTCGGAGCAACCTGGGACAGTGAAAGATGTCCTTGACTGTGGCAGGGAGTGGAACTGGATGATCTTTAAGGTGCCTTGCAACCCAAACCATTCTGGATTCCATGACTCTGAATGTACATCTTACCTTGACAGCCTCCATACACTTAAACACGTCTGGAAAAAATCGGGATTTGTTTGGTTTATGATTCATTTCAGCTTTGCTGAGTGGAGGCTTTTCAGGTATCATAACTGACTTCATGAGCAGTCACTGAATATTCCTGGGTCAAAATGGGCAGCACATGGCAGAACTCTTTATCATGTGTTTTACACAGCAGGATTTGCTGTGTTTTACTGGTGCAGTGATTGTTCACAGAATGAAAAAGTTATGATCCTATTTGCCTCCTTCTTGACCACCTAACAAAGCAGTATATTTTTCATGCAACAGGCTATAAATCAGGTTAAAGATAACATGAGCTTGAATTTGAGTTTCAGACCCCTCACGTGAGATTATCTCAGAGACAGTTTCCATGACTCACAACACCAACAAGACTAAAAACATAAAAACATTGGTCAGCTCCTGAAATAAAATTTGGGCTTAAAAATATATGTGATTTTAAAATAGTGAAACACAAGGTTTTATTTCTGTATCTTTGTAGTGAGATGCCCTAGGTTCCCCCTTTCCATCTTTTTCCTGTAACAAGAAGGAACACAAGGAAGATAGAAAGAAGAGGAGGCAACTCTATTATGATCTCAGCAGTTGGAGATTTACCAAAACAAGCCCCCACCAAATTCTGTGGTACTGTAATATACTCCTGGAAGTTGGCAAGATCATGTCAGACAGGCAGAGCAGAGCACTTTTGCTGTCATCCTCCCTGGGAAATATTGATTTAAAAAGTGAGCTGAACATTTGTAAGGGCCAAGATACATACAAGTTGGATTATTTGGACAATTAACAGAGGTCTTACATTAAAAACTCAATCACCATTTGCTCCCCTAGAGTCACCAGAGGACAGGGAACCCTCTGAGGAACACAGTGTAATCCCCTGAAATCCAAATCAAGCCCAAGGGATCGTGTTTCTCTCTGGTCATTTCAGAGTGGGGATTTCAAACCCTTCTTCGAGTGTCAGACCCTCTAGATATTTTACATTGGAGATGAAGACCCTGAGAAGCAAATTCCCATCTACTGACTGCAGGCTGACTTTCTTTAGTTATCTTTTGGGTTCACTGGAAAGGCTTAGAGATGGCCAGCTCCTGCTTGACAGGGTGCCCAGGATAGTTAGCTCCACTCGTTGCTGCTGGGTTATCTGGGATGAATCCAGAGCTGACTGATCCCAAAAGGATGCTCACTCTGACAGCTTCCCAGGGAGGCCTTATATAGGAAAATTTACACATTTTTGGATGCTCTTCAAGGACAATGCTTCTTTCCAGGCTCTATGGAGCCAGGAAGCCTGGAGCCAAGGAGATGTTTCCAGGCTGGTTTGTGAATACTTGAGATGATTATGAGATTGACTGAGAGGCACAGATGAGTTATGACAAAGGGATACTCACATATCAGTGGTGAGAGGAGAGGTCCATTAGCAATAGCTGTCTTGGAAGTCATCTAGAAGACCAAATGAGGGTGCACAAGGACAGAAGAATTTCCTTGGCTGGGGTGAAATAGGCCAGATTATAGCTAAAACTGGGAAAAGACACTTTTCCCCTACTTGTGTCTGGAGGAAATAAACCAGAAAGGCTTTCCCTTTTGGAAGAGAAAGAGAGAAAGAGAGAAAGAGAAAAGAGAGAAAGAGAAAAGAGAAAAAAGAGAAAAGAGAGAAAGAGAAAAGAGAAAAAAGAGAAAAAAGAGAAAAGAGAAAAGAGAAAAAAGAGAAAAGAGAAAAGAGAAAAGAGAGAGAAAAAGAGAGAGAGAGAGAGAGAAAGGAAGAAAGAGAAGGATGTCAACCATATAGTACAAAAANAGAGGAAGAGGAAGAGGAAGAGGAAGAGGAAGAGGAAGAGGAAGAGGAAGAGGAAGAGGAAGAGGAAGAGGAAGAGGAAGAGGGAGAGGGAGAGGGAGAGGGAGAGGGAGAGGAGAGGAGTTATATTCTTAAGCATGGTAAAAATCTTAATAACATTGACCCCTGAGAGTCTGGCCTTGAAAGAGAAGGAATCTCTTCAGTGTTGCTGAGATGTTTCCCTGTACAATGCCTGGGAACTGTCACTTCTGTGACAGCTGAAGAGCTCCAGCAACAATGGACTGAGGAGAGCAGTGGTCTGGAGGCCAGGGACAGCGTTTCCACCCTCAAACCTTGCTGAATTTGTCTCCTCTAAATACAACAGGTTCCTGGAGGGGGAAAAAAGCCCAGGATTTCAGTCATGTGCTTTTTTTTGTTTGTTATCTAAGGCTAAAAAAATAGTAGGACGTGGTAAAGAAAGAAGCTGTGTGACCTGATAGCTTAATTCTTGCCAGAGTTAGAAACCCAGGAAAATTTTACAAACCCTCTATTTTTGTTATTTTTATGTAAATTTTTCATAAGCAATCAGCATTGATATGCTTACAGAGGCTAACAGGCCTTATTCTTGTTTTACTACCTCAGCAAAAAGGTGAAAGTGTGCTCCAAAATTCTCTGAAGTTACTGAAAATCTTACTTTTTCACTCAAAAAGTCACAAACAGCCTTTCAGTTCCTCTGGAAGAAGGTCTGACCTGCCTGAAATAAAAGTGCAGGGATCATGAAACTTCACCTAAAAAAATGCTATTAGCTCCTCTCTGACCTGCCAATAATCCCATGCAGAGATGATTTAAATAAAAGATAATTTTTAAAAAATCAAAGGAGGAAAAAAGCCATGAGGCGATATAGAGAGTAATTTGGGTTTATTTTTCAGGTTGTATCTACAAGCCTTTTGTTGTTATATAAACTTTAGGGTGAGAGTCAGATTTCTCTATTGACTTTTTTACTGGTTATTGGGTTGATATTTATATATCGGCTTGGGCGTGTAAGAACACCTTTATTTTCAGCAGTGCCATTTGTTCTGTTTTTTAGTGGGAAATGCTCTTTGTCAAGATGAAAAAATTATTTAGGTGGACATGAGACATTTTCTAGACTGGAAAAGTATATATTTTCACATGTACTCACACTTTTAATAAACACGTCTCTAACTGGAGCAGCTGTGGCAGCCCCTTTGTATGGCACCACCTCCCAGTTTTCAGTCTGTTCAACTGCTTTTGGAATTTATAGCCTAGAAATTAAAACAAGATCGGGAGAAGTGGCTCTGTAAAGCAAAACCACTGCAACCAGCCCCACTGTTCTTCCTCTGAGGGGTGGAGAGGAAAGCAGGAAAAGCCAACTGACTCTGCAGTCCTGGCAATGTGGGGAATTCAACTGACTTTTAGGCAGCCAAAGTATTAATTTTTTTTCCATCTATTTCCCAGAAGCACAAAGCTTTCCACAGGAGATAGGAGAAAAGCACTTTTCTGTCTGGTTTAATCCAAGCATGACACCTGGAAACTTCTCTGAACTGCTCGTGTTACACCATGATTCCTACTGAAGGCTGATTCTGAAATAGTTTCCTTTTCATTTTTGTGTCTCATGAAAAACAGCACAATTTGCTTTTGTATCACCTCCAAGGCTCTGCAGTGCAAGGGTACATTCATCCATGAGATCAGCAGGGTCAGCAGGATTGCAAAGTCTGGCCAAACTTTTTGCAATGACTTGCATTTGAGAAGAGGCAGGTGGAGGTTGTGTTTCCATTTGCAAACCCTTAGATGCAGCAATTGGTTTAATAGGTTAATAATTAATCAGGGAGGCAAGACTGAAGGCATTTGTAGGGCTGATATGAATTTGATGGCAGGGGGCACAGAGAAAAATAATCCTGTGAATATTTAGAGAGGCTGGAAATATTCATTCTCACTTAGAAAAGGACTTTGTCTTTTTACCTGTGCAAGCAGGAGTGGCTGAAAACAGCTCTGGCTTTGTGAGGTGAAAAGAGAAGGACATTTGGTTTTCCAGTGCCCTGCTGCTGGTTGTGGAGGGGAGGCATGGCAAGGATGATCCTCTCCCATGATCTTCTCACCCTTTTTCTGTGCCTGGTATGCTGAGAGACTGTTCTTTCCCAGGGATACCATAAAGGTTTCTTTAAAGGCGAAAGAAGACATTCTGTAACTTCGGGGAAAGGACTACTGCCTTTTTGTGTAGAAATCACAATCAAATATCTTTAAACTAAAGCGCTGCTGCATAATCCATCATGATTTGGGGAAGAGATTATTAATTAATTTAATTTAAAAAAACAAACCCAACAAAACACCAAACAAGAAACACAAAGAAAATGGTTTTATAATGTGCTCTGATATCTCCTTTACCCAGAGAAAATGTGTTTATCTGACCCATCTGAGCATCTTCAGCTGCCTCTTGGCAACTGAACTTGACTACAGTTAAATAATTTTATTTCTTTTTTTTGCAGGTTTGCTTCCAGTTGCACTTTTTGAAGTTAAACACCAGCCAATTAATAGAACATGAGAAGCAGTTCCCTGGATTCATTGTCATTTGAATAAGACACCCAGCAGTCCTTACACTAAAAAAATGCACCAAACTGTTAATTGATTTTTAAAGGAGAATTATGATGCTTTTAACAAGCCACTTATCTTGCTAAGCATTGCTGGGGTAGTGTATCTTCCACTGAAATGGCTGTTCCACAATGTGAGTCCCTAATTGCTTATAAAGCATACTGTTTATTGAGTATTAACTCTGGCATAGTTGTTTATTACAGGAGTGCATTGCTTAATGCTTGTAAAAAACCATCCAACTTAAATATGCCCTGTCTTGTCTCTTATCCTCTGATGAACACACTCTCCATCGCTAAGTTTGCAGTGGGAACAGAGGGAAAAGTATTAGCAGTGCTGTGAAGAGCTGGAGGAGGTTGCCTGGTAACTGTGAGGAGAGGATCTGACTCAGGAGTGTATTGACTATTTATTATCTCCCGCGCTCTGCCTACAATTAACAGGTCAGTGACCCAGGGAAGCATTTCAGATGAAGTCAAACCATCAGCTGGACAAATGTGCCTCAAGTACCGCTGGATGCTGGTCCTGTGTGATTACCAGCCAGTGAAGGAAGGAAAGAAGGATGAATCAGTAGCACGCTCATCCTGCAGCCTCCTGGTCCTGAGCCACGAGCTGTGTTATCATCGTGAGACATGAAGCCTTCAGCTCGTGTGATCTACAGGCAGCAGGGATGCCTTTGCCTTCCTATTTCGTGGGCATTTGTCATTCCCTTTACTGAAATGGGTTGTAGGGAGGAAAATGCCAGGAGAAAGAAGACCAGGGCACAGATATACTGATATCATTCAGTTATAGTTCCTTTTTCAGACCTGGAATGACTTCTCCAATTTGCTGCTCCTTTGAGGAGTGAGGAGGTGGATTTACCATCCCTTAGAGTCCCCCATACAGCTGAAGCAGGCAGGTAGGAGAATGGCCGAATATGACACTCAGCTTCTCATTTCTTCTTTCCCATAAAGTTAGAAAACCTCTTTTCTTGTCAAAAGAACTGCCTGGGCTGTAGGAGCAGCTGGAGAAGTGTTTTCTGGGTTTGACTGAGACTGGTGAGCACTGGGGTGGGATTTGCGGAGTGAACTCTTGTAATCACGTTTTACTGGAACCATTTAGTTTGCAGTAAAAGGGTTTTACTGAACCCTTTAGTTCACCCTTCTTGAACTCTGGATTCAACTTGAACCCCTTTTGTGGTGTTTTCTACCAGTGGTCATGCCCCTCAACTCTTCACAAAGGAATGTCACAACCTGGGGGTGTTTGGCCTCTGCTCCCAGGGAACCAGAGACAGAAATGGCCTCAAACTGTGCCAAGGAAAAGTTCAGGCTGAATATTAGGCAAAATTTCTTCACTGCAAGAGTGGTTAAACATTGGAAGAAGCTCCACAAGGAAGTGGTGGAATCACCAACCATGGAAGTGTTAAAAGAACAAGTGCACGTGGCATGTTGTGGTATGGTTTAGTGGGGTATTTGGTCAAAAGTTGGAATTGATCTTGGAGGACTTTTCCAACCTTCATGATTCCATGATTTTAAGAGATCAATACCCAGTGGCATCCCCAGAGAAAGAGGGTCTTGGAGGGCTTGAGACTGGACTATAATTTTGCATCTTAGCATCTAAATATATGTTCTTGGAAAGACAGCTTCTCAATTCTCCAATGAAGCCGTTAAACCACTTTTTTGGGGAAAAGAGAATGACACAAGACTGGTATGTCAGATTCAGATTTAGAGGCATCAACCAGCAGAGAGATTTCTGCTGTTTGAGATCTAGTCAGACCTCTGTTGATGATCTGGATGAATTCTTAACATTTCATCTGTCTTGTCAACCTATTCTAATGCAAGATTTCCCTCTGCTTAATCTCTCAGGCACTTAATTTCTCTAGCAGCAGAAACCAGTATCGTGTTCCTTTGCAGTAGTCTCAAGGGCTTTATGAATCCTCCAAAAGACCTTTAAAACTAGAAATTACCAGCCATCTTTGTGCCACCAAAGCTGTGTAACAGTCACTTTCCCAACTGTTTGAAATTAAATACTGTTGCCCCACTTAATGCCATGATTTGGATATGGTGATTTCTAAGGGAGCTCAGGAAGCTGCAGTAACTTACTTTTAAGTGAAAGTCGCTTTGAAGGAGACCATTTGGGATTTCAAATGGACTTAAATGAAAAAATCCAAATCCACAGTAAAACTAAACAGGAAGGTCTCTGGAGATGGTGTGTTTCAATGAGCTTCACTCACTAAGCTTATTAAGAAAAATATCAGCAAATACAACACTGAAAAATCCACAGTGTATTTCTGCTACCATCAAAAATGTTACAGTCTGAGACTACACTGCTCTATATTTATATCAACTGGTTAATTAAATTACACAGTGTTAGTTTAACTTACTGGGAAAATATTTTCCTTTGGTACTAATATTTGAGATAAATCCTGTGACTGCATCATAGAAAAGGCAAGATTACACAATTTATAAATATAGATAGATGTTTAATTTTAGGTATATATAATTTTTACAGTTCTTACTGTTCCAGATCAACAGGCTGTGCTAAACTACATCTCATCTTGCAGAGATGCCAATTCTTGATGTTGAAATATTGTCAACATAAGTTTATACACTTTATAAAGTGAAAACCCCAAGTATTTGTACTCTCAAACCCCCACCTTTGTAAATATACTAGTATTTATTTGTAATTAATAATTCATAATTTAACAATAATTTAAATAATTTATAATTAAATGCCTGTTTGTTGATCTGGAAAGGATGGCAGGTTAGGCTGAGTGTGAAATCAGCCTGAAGTGGACAAACTTGTCTTGATCAAGATGCTTCCAATGTCCACAACCAAACTACTTGTCTAGGCTACTTTTATAGTCAGTGGAGGACTTCTCTACACTTTTAGAAAAGTAATTAATCTCATTGTACAATAATTATCGAAAACCAGTCACATGAATTCTAAAAATGTCTATTTGTCTCCATTGGCCATCTGAGAGCTGAGGGTTAACAGCTCAAATGCTTTGCTGCACCTTGTATAGGTGGAATTAATCTAACACACATGGGTTGCATATCTGATCAGCTAAATTCAAACCTATGCCATCTGTAGCCACTGAAAAACAATGGGCTCTTCACAGACAATCAAGTCACCATCTGCTGATGCAACCACAGGTGGTTGCCCTGGAGGTTTAGGTCTGGAAGAGGAAAAGTAATAGAAGAAAGTGGTGAGTTATCTTAGTGCTTGTCTCTTCTGCACACTCTGGCCCTTATGCAACTGATCCCTGTATCTGCACTGATAGCATGACTAAAGGCTTTTGAAGTGCAACTGAGAAAACCTGAGGAATCTGGGAGGTTGAAAACATCAGAATAATTTATCCTTATTGCTTCTGCCATCCCCACCTCTTGTCTCCAGCTCTTCTTTCTTCACACTGTGTTGCTGGGCCCTGCTGTTGTGTTTCCTTCTGAAGAGATAAATTGTCTCTGACTACAATCTTCAACAAGATCATGAGACAGGTAGGAAAGGATCTTTTAGATCAGATTGCTTGCGTTCAACCCGGTAGAATTGACTCACCATCTCCACTGGTGTAAGGATGAACTGAGTAAGAGAGGTCAAGGAATACATGTCCTGTGGGTAATCTCAGATAAACAGACACTCTGATAAGGCTTGTGTAACTTGGATAACACTAGTGCAATTACCCTGATCTGCACAATCACAGTCAGATGAGCAGATAATTACTGGCAAATAATTTAATTATGTGGATTTATTTGATCTGTGGTCATAATGAACATTACCATGTGATAAGATTTAGATAAAAAACCCACAACCTTGACAGGATGAGTTGGGATGGGCTCCGGATGCCTACAGATAAAATAGGTTGGAATGATGTTCTTCCTAGACCTCACCTGGCAGAGTACCTGTGCCTTTACTGTGGAGCCCTCAAAGTAACTCTATGTGTCATGAGCCCATGAAACGTTTTGGTAAGCAAAGGAACACCTTTGAGTGCCATGGCAAGTCATCTTGAGTCATGCTGTATTTTCCTACATCATTCTTGGGGTGATCTTTAAGGTCCCTTCTTTCCGTTTTTGCCAGAAGAATATGGAAGTTAAGCCACAGATTTAGGCTTTTGTCTTATCATTTCTCCTCAGAAATGGCCAGCTCCAGCCATTCCTGAAATCCTGTTGTTCTGAGAGAAAAATAATGGAGGTTTCTTCATCTGGACTAGTCACCTGTCCTCTTTTCTGACTCAGTAGAGACAAATAGATTTTGTGCACACCTCATTTCATCCTAAACTGACCACCCACAGCAGTTCATACCTAAGGAGTATCTGATTCATTCCTTTACCTATAACTGCAGGCTCAGAGGAGGTGCCACTTCACCTGAACATTCCTGTTCCATTTCAGTGCATGGCAGTACTACAGTACAATTCTCTTCTAGCACAATCAGGTGAACAGAGCAGTTACCAGCTCCAAACAACCTTTTCTCAAACCAGTCCCTCTCCTCTTCAAGGTCTTCCTCATGCAATGAGGCCTCCTGCCAAGACTTTCCTTCTTTTGCCTCCTAAGGAGTTGCTAAAATTACTTGTTTAGCAAGCCTGCTGTCAAAATTGTGCTTTGATCTGCCTGCTCTTTCCTCTGCAGTGTTTGCATGGATGTAATCAATTTGTAAGAAGGTAATCATGCTGCTTTGCTTCTTTTCCTAAGCCTACAGTAGATAAATGTATTAACACTGTGATAACAATCTTGGGGCTGCTTCTAATCCAGTATTAACTCTCCCACTGACCTCTTAGCTTTATTATTCATAGTTTTCAAAGGAGGATATCGAAGCCCAAATTACCACTACTTGCAGAAATGGATGCTTAAATCTGGATGCACATCACTGAGAAAACCATGAGATGGGACAGGGGAGTTGGTCACAGGGTGAGAAGGAACAGTGGGATGAACACAGTGAAAGACAATTCTCACACACACAAAACAACCAACCCAGTAAACCCAACCCCAAACTCACCCAATGGAGGTGCATTTTTAAATTATCTCAGAAGTGGTAGAAAGGAAAAATTGGTGGAGCCATCCTGAATCCAGCTTCCTCCATCTCAAATGTTATCCCTGTGCATTCATTCAGATGTAAAGCCAGAAAAAAATCCTTTCTATTTACAAAGAATAGCTTTTGTAAACACACTTTTGTAGGGATGGCTATTTTATTGTCTGACTGATGCACTGTAGGGAGCACAATTCTGAGTTTTCCTGTAGGCTGCATTTTTTATTTTACAGCCAGATGTCAGAATAAAATTGTATAAGAAGAAACGATACAAATAAGATGCCAAATTGAGAAAAAATAATCAGCTCAGGGAGGAGGAAAACACATTTCAGTCTTCAAAACATCAGCAGAAACTCTTATAGTTCCATTATAAAAATAGATTACATTCTTAATGTAAAGGTCTGACATGCTCTGTAATATTATATTGTCCTGCACAGAGTTATTTTGTGAAAAAGCTCTATTATAAATATTCTCTTGCTAAATCTTTTCCACTGTACCTTATAAATACAGAAAATCTATTTGCAACTCAGTTTTGGTTACCACTTTGAGGAGAAGTACTGTAAGAGTTGCTCATTCTCCATCCTGTTTGAGGGGTGACTTTCATGTGTTCACCACATATTTTGGTAAAGGGGACCCCAAAGGCAGCTGAATTACTGAAATTCTGCTGAAGTCACAGCATTAAGAAGGTGCAGTGTTTTTGGCTTACCATGTGATATTTAAATCACTTAAGATATTTAAATCACTTAAGAGGGTATTTTTTTGTAATCCAGCAACGAGGTGGACAACCAGGATCCAATTTCTTCAACTTTCAGGAACTTGAAATCACATTCATCCTTTTTAATGAAAAGTCTGAGATGTAACACAGGGAGGAGTGTTGCTCTCTCTCCTTGGAGCCATACTATGATTGAACATACACAAAGCAGAGAGAATCAGAACATGGAATCACAGAACTGTTTGGGTTGGAAGGGATCTTTAAAGGTCAGCTGGTCCAACCCCCGCACTGCAGATGCAGAACATTATCAACCATTGGGTTAGTGGTTGGACTCGATGACCTTAGAGGTCTTTGCCAAACTTAATGATTTGGGATTCCATGGTTTACATCCTCCCAGGCAGAGAGAGGCAGTGGACAACACTGAGTCTTTGCAGTCTCCAAAACCTGAGCATATTTACACTGAGCTATTCCCTTCCCCAGTGGATGAAGCACCCCTCATTCTAGCTTTCCTATTGTCACAAATTACCAAATTATAAATAAAACACTTTGAGTGAAGCATTTCTGCTAATTCATAGGAATGTTGTGCTAGGTGCCCCCCAACTCACTTTGTTTTTCTTTTAATAATATGAAAAAAAATTAATTATTTCCATCTTGAGTCAAGTTGAACTGGATGTTTGCATTCTCTTTAACTTTGAGGGTGGACAAGGGGTCAACCCCCAGGCAGTTTTTCATCCTGCACAGCCAACAGGAACAGACACCTGGTGTGAGTTTATAAACCAAAGCATTGTTATAGCAAGTTCTGCATGAAAACCTACTCTGAGAGAGCAAGCACACATTCAACTCAATAAAAGAATAATAAAGTGTCAGGTAGGAAATAAATATTGAAACGCATTTCCCACGAGGGAAATCTCTTTGCAGTAACTAATTTAGATGGAGAATAAAACAAAAAGGCTCCATATCTCAACCTTGGCAATAACCTGTCACCAAGCACCACTCACCTCTTGTCTCTGCTCAGACCTGACGTCTGCATGTGAAGAAGAGGTGACAACTGCTTTGCTGTCTCTCTTCATAAATCAAATCAAATCAAATAAATCATGAAGGAAAGGAGTTCTTGCAAAATAATGACAATGCATTAGGGTCCCTGGGACATTTTTGAGCAGCAAGGACAAGGTTTTTCCTCTCAATGATGTCAGTAATTATATGAGATACTGCAGGTGAAGGGGTTGCTTTGGTTTTCTGTCAAGAAATTAAAATTATTCCATGGTGAAAGCAAAGCTTTTTAGCTGCTGCTGGTGGTGGTTTTCTTGTTTAAACTTCTCTGAAGATTAAAACTGAGGCTGGATGAACAATGCAGAAGGGATGGCAAGGTGTTAACCTGTTGGGTACCCATGGTGGCACGGGCTGGACACCATGACGAGACGAGTGACTTTTGACTTCCCTGGAAGCAGAAGCAACAAAGTGATGGCCAGAACACACACAGTCCCTGCTGTGGTGAACAGGACATTTGTCCATTCTGGTTTCAACTTGTGCTCCCTCTCAGGGACAACCTTCAGTGTCACTGCCTCTTCCCCGCACCACCTCCTGTGGTGGCTTTGCGGGTCTGGCACCCACAAGTAACTCTGCTGGGTTATTCATACACTGGGGGTCCCTGTCAGCAGGTGCATCCCCCACCTGCAGGCTGGTATTGCCACCTTTCCCCGGAAAACCAGATGTTGCCCCTGTGTGTGATCATAAGGAAGGACACAACTCTCTTTTTTTGTCTCCACTCTGCCTGGAGCAAAAATGGGGAGAGCAGCACAGTGCCTTGTCAGCAAATGCAAGGAAAACAGTAACAGAACAAAGGAAAACTAGAGGGGGGAAAAGCCATCTAGGATCACTGCTCCTGCCTGCAGAAAGGCCATGTCTGTGTTGTCCCCACTCTGGAACATATTTGCCTCCATCCCTGACTACCTGGAGTAAAGAATCAAGACCTCACTGTCCTTCCCTGATGTCACCTGTCAATGTGCAGCACCCAGCAGAGTGACTGTTTCCTAAAGGTTTAAAGAAACATAAATATCTTCTCTCCCAGATGCTTCATAACCTGTGAGTAGGCTCATCCTTCAACAAGCCTCCTGGATAACCTCTCCCAGCTGCTTCAGTGCCTGTTTCTCTTTGCTTTGCTCCACAACTCAGCCCAGGCACAAGGCTGTTGCTCATACAGAGACCTCTAGGATTGCATGTGCACTCCTGGGATGCCTGAGAGGACCCCCCTGGTACTGATGTGGCACAGGGCAGAGGGGAAAGGTTCATTTTTGGGGCAGTACTGATGGTGATTGGCATATGCTTACGCACTTGAATATTCTGTTTTCTGTATTTTCCTTAAAATATTAATAAAAATGTTCGTATACCCATAAATATTAATATATTCCTACCTTAATAAAAATATTAATATGCTTATAAAATAGCTTATTGCAGATGATTCATGCCTGAGTTTCCACAGACAAAGAACAAAGCTCATCCATTCAATATGAGATAACTTACATATCTCTACAGCCTGGAAAAAAGAGTTTTAAAAAATGAGGTGCTCTGGAAAGGTGGGGAAATATAGAGCAAAGCAATTTTACTACACAGGTAACATCACTCCAGAAATGTCTATGACTGTAGGTGGAGAAACCTACACTGGAAGTAGTTATTCAGGATGTTATTCCATCACCTGAGTGCCCTGTGCACCATTGCACAGTCCTGGAAACACCTGGGTAACTCACACACATTTATAGAGATGCTGTCATCTACCATGGGAAATAGGGAATTGGAAACAGAGCATTATTGATCTCACTGATTTTAAACATCTGAAGTAGTGCAGGAGAAATCATTCTATTGGAAAGGCTGCACCTCTCCAGTGATTTTTTAAAAGTCCAAATATCCCTATCAAGAAAGAAATGTCCTGTCCAGTCCCACATTCCCAAAGTCCTAGTGGTATTGCATAGCAAAAACAGTTCTCACCACCCTCACCTACACCTGCAGTGTGATATTTCTTCTTCTTATATTCATTTTGCTCTGGCATCTCATCAATATCTCCTTATAAGTCCCTGGGGTAAGGAAACTCGTCTTCCTGCTACACCTGTAAAGCATGATGTAATTTTATGTGAATGATGCATTGAAAGAAATGTGTGTTTCTGTGTCTAAGGTCTCAAGCCCAGAAAATAAATTGCCCATCTCACTTTACAGCTTTACCATTGGCACCTTGAAGAAGTAGCTCATTAACGAGTGAAGGAGGATGCAGAAAGGGGGGAAATCCAATTTCTAGCTTGCAGTATTTTGCTAAAAACGTTGATAACAATTTCTGCTATTAGTCTCTGTCAGAAATGCCAGAGTCATTACTGAGCTGGTGTGGCCAGAGGGCACCCTGCATCACAGCTCACTGTGCAGTCTGAATAAACATTACAAAGCACTGAAAAACCGTCTGTGTTTGAAAGTTTTCAAGTCATTAGAGAAGTACTCAGCTCTGTTGGTAGCAGACAGTCAAGCTGAAAGAAAGTTTCACCTTCTGCTTTCCACTTCTGAGCTAAATCACCGTGTTTTTGTTGTTTTTCCAGCCTGCATCTATGTGGGTAGGGCTGGCTGAGCACACACCTGAGTGTCTGACCCAGGCAGCAAATTCCATCCACACAGGGTCCCCTCAGAGCACCCTGCCAGGATCCATATTTTGCATTGGGGTGGGGATTCAGCAAGCTTTCTCCATCAGGAAGTCAGGACTCAGATGTGAACCCAGAAGAGTTCTTGGATGGCATCCACTGAGCTGTCAATCCAGATCAAAAATCTTGCTGCCCCAAAGCACCGTAATTGTAAGCTGTCACTGCCTGTGGGCTTCCATCAGGACTATGTTCCTGAGAACAGGATAACAGCTGTGAAAATGCTCCCAGTATTTCAGAGAAATCATAGAATATCCTGAGTTGGAAGGAAACCACAAGGATCGTCAAGTCCAACTCCTGGCTCTGCACAGGACCACTCCAAGAATCCCACCACGTGCCTTTTACAAGCCAATGGAGATTCCTGCCTTTTCTGTGGTTTTGAATCCCACAGCTCACGTTCCCTAGAGATTTCCATAGGAAGTGGGTACTAAATGGACATCGTGCATCTGGGTTTACCACCTTCCTGAGCACAGAAGTGCCCATCAACGGCAACATCCAGGATGACTGACATCTACTGCCTTTACTACAGACTCTCTTCTGTATAAATGAAACAATGATTCACCTTTTGGGCATACTGCAAGAATTAGTTAATGTTTGGGGAGCGTTTTAATGATATGAAGTGTGGTAAAAATGCTAAGTATTATTATTGTTCCACTTTGTCTTCCACTTAAACATAAAGAAGGATTGTACAACTACTTCCCAAGTGTCTCCCAAGGGTGTTTCTGAAGCAATTATGTTGGCTGACACTTTCGAGCTTCAGAAAATGGAAGCGATTCAGAGGCTGACCAATCAGCCCCTTTACCAGCAGATGAATCTAACGACTTCAAAGCTATTCATTAAGCAGTACTATGAATTGATTACATAAATTAGCATGCTGCTGACAAGACAGGGAAGGGAGGAGAAGACGGGAGAGGAGGCCGACATAACACATCCCTCATTTGGCAAAGACAGTGGTTATTAGGGGCCCAGAGCTAATGAAAGAGACAGATCCATTAGGCACGTGTCGCTGGAGGGGATTGATTGCTCCCCCTGAAAAAGTGCTGCTCCTCTTGCTACTGGAGGATTATATTTGTTCCAGCTTGTTGATCCAGGGGCAGCCATCACATTTAACAACCAAACCTAGTTCGTAAAGAGAAGGAAGGGAGATGATAAACTTGCATCAAAACCATTATTGAAATCCTCTGAGCCCAAGCACTGCAAGGCAGGTTGGTTTAATTATTAAAAGGGAAGACATGTGAGGAGGATTTTCTGTCTGAAGCACCTGTATTTGGGAAAGTCGCAGTCAGAACTACTGGAAATGGGAAGGTTTTCAGAGGACACTTTGAGCGACAAAATCTGACTGGTGCAGAACCCTGCCTGCAATGGCAACTGCCTGCCCAGGTCTAGCACAATGCAAGGTTTATTCCATGGTGCTCTGACTTTAGTAAGTCTGGACCTAAGTAGATAAGATCCTTTGTGAAAAACCTCAGCAGATCTCAGCCAGCAGCAGCCAGACCCCTTCTGTCCATGCTGTTGTTTGAAGCTTGCTTTCCTCTTTACAGTAACTGATATGTTGTTCCTATCTGGACTCCCAGCTCACTATAAAATCCTTCACTCATGTTTGGAGCCACTTGAATTTCAGGTGGGTCAGCCACAAGTTGACCAGGTACAAGCCACAAGCCACAAGCCACAAGCTCTTCTCCAGGTAAAGTAAGCATCACTTCCTAGAGCAACTGCCTTACATGATAACCAGAGACGGATTGAATAAAACAGTCTGATTTCAATGTTTTATCCAATTTCTTCATTCAGGACTCTCTGGACAGTCCTGCCAGAACCTCCCTGTTTCGTTTAGCCCAGACTATGCCTGTGTAACTCTAAGGATACACAAATCCCTTGTATTTTTTTACTAGAAGTAGGTTTTTCATCCATTGGAGTGGCTCTGCTTTAGGGGAAGATGGGTTGAGTCATCTTTTGTTGCTGGCCTGCACTGCAGAATGATTTGAGTGATCTCTAATTAGAGGGGCATAAGTGTGTTGTTCAGCCCTTCAGACCCTCAAGTATATGCTTAAATTAAGCACATGTTGAAGTGCTCTTCTGAATCAGGAGCCTGAGCAAGCTCAGGCTGAATTTTCTGCTGTAGGTTGAAATTGCTGCAATCCATTATTCCAAATGCAGCTCAGGCACTGAAACTAAACAAAAGCTCTTGGAAAAAAGAAACTCTTAAGCAAAAGTCACATTTTACAGACTCTGCTGGGTGAGTTTGATGCTGCTGTTTGTCCAGCAAAGGTTTGCACACTGCAGGAACACACCACCCTTGTCATTTTGTGACTGATGTTTGTTAAAGTATTTTGTACTCTTTAAAGAAGGAATTGATCTTTAAAGAAGGAATTACTCTGCAGTTTTATTACCAAAGAGGCAGGAATCCTCAGTGTGATATCCATTCAGATGCCTTTCAAATTTGCAAGAAAACATTTGGATTTCAAAAAGGAAACCAGTTGCAAGCTGGAGTGTGGATTAGGGAACAGAGCTCCCCACAGTTCCGGATGGCTTGCTGGTTTCTGCTGGAAGAAAACCTGGGTTTGATGGATCACCAAGAAAATCCATTATGGCAACTGAATGCTGATGGCAGCTGCACCAATTTAGAACAACTGACTTCTCATGTTGCCGTAGGAATTCAGCAAGATCAGAAACTACCAGAGCATCATTAAATCTGGGTATTTAATGGAGCAGCTTTGTGCAACAATTGAACTTCAGAGAGGATTTTTCTGTCCTTCACCATTCAAGTAATTTGGTGGACTTGTTATTAACCAAGAAAAAAGCCAATTGGTATAGAATATCTTGCTAACTCCAGCTACCTCGGGGTTACACAGAGCCTGCTGCATTATGCAGTTGTTCCTTTGCATATTTCATTGACTCTGGGGAAATATTAAAATTTGTAATTTCCATATTGTCAGATTATCGTACACTCTCCGATCATTGTTCTCTCTATTTTTTATAATCTGTCAATTTTCACACTATTTAAAAAGACAATTTGACTGCCCTAATGCCAGAAAAATCTCATAGGGTATTTTCTTTCTCTCTCTTTCCTCAGCATAGGAAAGGCTATTTTTAGGACTGGAAACCTTTCATTACCATTCATTGAGCACCTTGTCTTGCCACTGCAGAAAAACACTGAGCTTAACTGTTTTTAGCCTTAAAAAAATAAATAAAAAAATTTTTGAATTTGCTTCCAGGAAGTTTTTGGTAAATATCATGTCACTGTGGAGTGCCACATTAATAGAGAGTGTGAAATACAAGTGTGAAGTCTACGATATATCTATACCCTGTGCTTTTATATGTCATAATATTTAGTTATCCACAGCTAAGGAACTCACAAGATTTTTGAAGTGCAGTAAGCAACACTTTGCACATTTACAGACAAGGAGATGGAAAAAATACGTGAAATAGATGCAGTGGCTGGCAGGAGGTGAGGCAGCTCCTCAAGTGCAGCTCCTGGTACAGATTTGCCATCTTCCTGTTCCATGTACAGCCCAGTGCCTTCAGATTTGACTAAAATACAAACGAAATACTAAAGCTGGATGAGATAAAAGGTTTGGCAAGAGGAGATGCAAAGCTTGTCAACAGAGAGACACACGTGAACACTTTTTCACAATAATTAATGGTGGATTTGTCAGTTCCTTTTTTGAGCCTCTATGTCAATACTTGTTCCAAATAAATTGCCCTTAAGTTTACTTACACAACAACCTGCTGTTGGAAGGCAGAATAGCAGTAATGGGTGTCCTCAAGACTTGTTTTGGTGGGTTATGCCACAGCCCTGGAAGTGTCCAAGGCCAGGTGGGACAGGGCTTGGAGCAACCTGGGATAGCGGAAGGTGCCCCTGCCCATAACAGGGGGTGGAACTGGATGGGATTTAAGGTCCTTTCAACCCAAACCATTCTATGAAAATAACAGCAAAATACTCATCGTGTTGTGGAAGAAATTAAACTCCTCCCAGGGAAGTGCCACTCTGGCATGGCTGAAAACACACAGCAGGGTCAGGAGCTCTGAGCAACCTTCTAAACAAAGCTCAGTGGAAAACTCACCCTGTTCCTGCTATAGAGGAAAAAAGTTGTAGAGCCAAAGGACAATACACCGGTCCAAGCTCTTTTAAGGTTTCATTAGTTCCTAATGGAAACTTTGCAGATGGAGGAGGCAGCGAATAACAATTAACAGCAATTAACAATTAGTCCTTCTGCTTGCTTCCTGCTGGAAAAGGGAGACAATTAAAATCTCTTATCCTGTCCTTGCTCTTGTCCCTCTCTGCCTTGGGAATTACATTATCAGGGAATCATTTTATTTAGCAAAGTACCTGTTTTGGCTTGTGGTAAATAGTTGCTCCCTCAGGGCCAGTTTTTTAGAAGTGCCTGAAGGTACAGCTCAATACTTCTTTTTCAGGTGTTTTTGGGAGGGGAAGAGGGAAATGCCATTTAAAAATCATAAATATATTTTTCAGTAGAGCAAAAATATAGTAAGCCAATTGAAGAGTGTGGATAACTGAGCTGTGTGAGACACAGCCCTCCTGTTCTGCATGTGGCATGAAGAAGTGTCTGCCCTTTTCCTTAGGACTGTGGCAACTCCTGTGCCTGATTCCAGTGTAAATCCATGGGCAACTGGAAAAGTCGATCCTTTCCTCCTTTTTCCCCCAAGTGCTTGTTCCTCCCCATCCCAAAACACTGATGGAAGAGCTTGTGTATCTGGGCAGTTAGATTGGGGAAATGAGCCAGCTCAGAGCTTTTCAACGTGGGTTAGTCTTAAGCCAGGTGAATTTCCCAACAGCCAAAATATGGGTATCAGCATGAGGGAGAAAGGAGGAGGGACGCAGGGAGGGATGAGACTGAAGCAGGAAGTGCTCACACTAAAGCCACAGAGTAACCTTGGCTTGTGGGTTAAGAACAGGAAATTGCTCCATATTTACTATGGACCACAAACCTATATTTAAGTAGTTATGACAAGTAGATAAAGCACAAAAGTCCATATGAACTCCTTCTCCCCTGTAACTTCATCACACCTTTATGCTCAGAAACTACCAACCTGTTTCCACCCAGGACAGGCTGACTGAGGAAGAGATACTGTGGAATAATACTGCATGATTCACTAATACTGATGTGTGAATGCAAGAGATCCTCTGTAATTAATCATTTAGAAACAGGCCATTAATACTCCAAAGACTGTAATTTATACAACTTCTGTCAGCTTTGTTATCCAGATCAGGGGATAACAGATAGGGGCTGCAAGGATCTCAGAAGGAAGCAGCCCACAAATCTTCACTGCAAGCTCAGCAGTGAGAAAAGTAGCATTAAACTGCTCATCCATCTTAGAGGAGCTGCCTGGACCAGTGTGGTTATCACCCCATGTATTCCTTCAGATGCAGACAGCAAAGGGAGTGTGGATCTTGGTTTTCCCAGAAAAACTAATGAAAGTCTCTGTGTCTGGAAGCATCTCAGTGTCTATGATTGCACCTGGTACAGCCAGGGAAGCTGCACAAGCAGAAATCCAGGTGGGATGTGAATGAGTTGACTCAACAGAGGTGTTTAACACTACCTGACACACCTCCAAGTGCCACTTCTGCTGGTGCTCCAAGAAGGTGTGATTTTCCTTGGCTTTGCCATCCCATTCATGCCTTGGGTGCCCTGGGGTACCACAATTTCCAGCCTTGGCTGGAGTCAGGTGAGAAACTCTCTGCCCAGGCACCTGAAAATTAAATAAAATTTACAAAGTACTGTCCTGCTCTGCCTTAGTGGCTGCAGCCCTCAGCCCCCAGGCTGCCTGATCAGCCCAGACTTCCCTGTTCTCAGCTTGTATAGAACAAGCCTGATCTGACTCGTCTCTGGAACCAGAAGGGGTGAGATTTCTCCAGAAAATGCATGATGCTGGATCCTCAAGCCTTTTTCTCTACAGCCCCATCAGCCAGGCTTGTCTGCTCTTTTCTCAAAACCAGGGTGGTCACAGAATCACAGAATGGTTTGGGTTGGAAGGGACCTTAAGGATCCTCTGATTCCAACCCTCCTGCCATGGACAGGGACACCTTCCCCAAGAGTCATCACTTGGTGAAACAACTAAAAGAGGCACTACCGAGCTACAGGGTGAGGTGTCCACTCTGTAAGCTAAGATTTGCACCAGTATTCAGTCTGCACTGCAAGATGGTGTCTAGGAAAAGTCTTATGACCATTTATTTCCAGCTTTGTAGTCTCTGAAATATCACCAAGTTCTATAATTATTCCAAAATTTAAAGTTCCTTTCTCTCCACTTCTAAAAATTCAGCCAAGTATCCACTGGATTATCTGAACCAAACTTGTCCTCACAGACCTGTCAATAATACTAATGAAAAATTCAGCAAATGCTTTTTTTTGCCTCACGTCTCCAATTCTTTATCAGTAAAAATTAAAGATAGATTTGTCTGAAATAAGTTATAATTTAGAATGTCTTTTCCTATTCTACATGAAGGGACTCATCTTCAAAGCACAAATCTGCACAAATCCCATTAACAGCAATAACAGAATTTGTGCAAGTAACTCCCCAAACACCACTTCGAATGTTAAGCCCTTTACTTAATTCAATATCAGATAAAAACACGATCTAAGGCAATGCAAAGATTTGATATTCTGGTTTGTGTTTCACAATGGACTGGAGACTCACACACAGAAAGACATGCAGGCACATTGATGCCACAGCTTAACAACCGTAAATGGAAACAGAAAAGCTGCTTCCTATTAAAGGAATTACATTGGGGGAAAAAAAAGTAAAGGAAAAGGCCACCAAAATCAACCTCAAATAGAACTCCACTCACAGAAGAGAAATAAAGAACCTTCTTTGACACCTGTGGACACAATCTTTTACTCCACCATCTCATTCTCAACAAATATTTGGTCCTGGGCCAGTTCTTTTCTACCCTGGCATCCCACGCACACACACAAAGTGTACTCCCACAAAAATTCATATTTCACACAGAAATGCCTTGACCAAGGTACCACCCAACCACCCTCTTAGGGACACAGTGTTATCAAGAACCTGAAGGAGAGGGAAGGTTATACATTGACTTTTTACATGTCTTAAAGACCCTGGATCAGGCAGCATGAAGAAACAGATTTCCAATTTTTCATTGCCATGCTATGTGATGTGCAGGATCACATCCTAATCTGCCTTAGTGGTTAATGTGGTAAGAGAGGACAGCAGGACTTTTCCACTGAAAAAGGGTGTATTAATTTATTCCAAGCTCTTGGTTGAAGATATTCTCATTAATGTACTAATTATTTGTAGTAATATAGGCTAAAAACTAAGTCAAGCCCCAAGGCATCAACAGTTGTAGATACTGGGCAAGCATACTGGGAAAAAACGAGTTTTTTCCTCAATGAGATGACACTCCAGGGCTTTAACCCAGGCTAACATGGGTCCTTGGAGGCAGAGAAGTCCTCAGATGGTGTCCAGGTTTCCAGCTCTTCTCTCCTTTTGTGCTTCTCTCTATTGTCTTCATGACAGAGCACAAACACAAGGTGCCAAAGGCCCAGCACTGAGAATCAGGGCACCGATGGTTGTGGCTGGGTACCTGCTGTGCTCAACCCCTCCTCGGCCAGGGAAAATGCTGCTGTGGAAGTTCTGAAGTAGAAAACTGCACTGGTGAAATGCAATTAAGGTCAATCATATGTCCAGGAGCTCAGCAGAGCTTGCAGTTTTCCTGTGCATACTCAAGCTGAAAAATTTACAGTCTGGATGTTTGAGAGTTCTTCCAACTATGAACAACAGTGAATTTCAGAGCAATGTTTTCACTTCCACGTGGAGATCTGCCCCAGCACGCTCTTCCCTAGAGACAAGTGTGATCTCACCTTAAACCAGTGGCAACATGGTCCCTGATTTCTGCAAGGTCCCCAGGTCTCAGTGACAAGTCCATGGAAGTGACAATAACACTTTCTTCCCCTGAAAAGGTCCTTGCCTTTTGCTAGGTGTCATCATGGGGGACTGCTAATTGCCTTGGCAGGGAATATCTCCGCACATGTGGAAGGGAGGTTCAGCTGATACACACAGAAAGACAGAGTGGGTGTTGGGTTTCAACCTGTTTTCTCCTTCCTTCCTTCCTTCCTTCCTTCCTTCCTTCCTTCCTTCC